>CM073134.1:51306512-51356512 GCA_037039145.1 Fundulus diaphanus
TTGTTTTTTGTCCATGTCTCACACCCTGTCAGGGTGACGGCTATCAGCCACCTGACAGACGCTTCCCAGAACACATAGTAATCAAAGGCATAGTTTATGACTTGTCATTAGGCTTGTGGCTTGCTCCCTAATTTAATGCTTTTTAATGCTCTTAGAAATAATATTAATGCCATCAACAAGTACCCGACTCTCCTCTATATATATATATATATATATATATATATATATATATATATATATATATATATATATATATATATACATACATACATACATATGTGTGTGTGTGTGTGTATAGGAGAGTCATGGGTTACTTGTTGATGGCTGTGTTCAGACATCTCCGCATGCAGTGTTGGATCCAAATGTTGTTTGAAGACCGTCTGACTTCCCGACGTTAGTGGCGTTAGTAACTGTTGTCTGCCCCTTGCAGCTGATCTGTGGCTGTCCGCAGTGGTGTAGTGGTCCCTGGAGAAGTGGGTATACTCTCAAAGTTTGCCCTTTTAGACCCAGCTCAGAAAAATGCCGTTTTAGAAGCAATGACATGTAACACTACTCTATTTAGTTTAGCCAAAAATCCATCAGTAGTGTTTAATAATTTTAGCCTAAAATATTTAGACTAAAATATTTAGATTAAAATATTTGCTTGAGCTACTATGTGAGGTGTGAAAATACTGTTGTCTCTTTTTTAAAGATTTTATCCAGCTTCTGGCAGGTAATGTAAAATTTTCTTTTGTTTATATTGAAGGAATTCCTACACTACATCCAGAATCAACATTTAATTACTTTACTGTAGGTTTTTCAATATAGACCTAGATGATAAGTCCTGAATTGAATGAGAAAGAGAATCTGTAGAAAGACATAAAGGTAATGACGAGGAGAACATCAAAACTCAAATCACTTTGTCTTTGCAAATCATGAATTGTCAAATATACCAGTTGAAACACCCAAAGAAGTGTTGATCCTGTTGATTTAGACCCCCTGGCAATGAATGTTTAGCCCCAATTTATGAACCTGAATTTTAAAATGGACAGTGATTTTAAACTTGACAGTCAGAAAAAGACCTCAGTTAAGTCATTTTGATCATTTAAGGAACAAAGCAAAGGTAAAATCTATTCTTTCAAGGCAAAAATATGGAAACCCTACTCCAAGCCTACATTTCATAATGGCTGGATTAGTGTAATTCTCTTTATCTCTGAATCGGTCAGTCCTCACTCAGATGTCTGCAGCTGGTTCAAACGCTGCTGCACACCTTTTAATGGAAAAACATAAAATAAAGCACATTACCCCATCCTGGCCTCCCTTCACTGGTCGCCTGTTTATCTTAGAGTTCAGTTTAAAGAACTTCTGTTTGTTATTAAGATTTTAAACAGCTTTGTCCACTTTACTTAAATGAGCTTCTCCTTCACCTCACGGTCATTCACAGTTCTGAGCAGAAGCTTAGAGGGAACAGGGCCTCCTCTATTGGGGCCCCTAAGTTATAGAACGACTTACCTTTGTACATTTGACAGGCCCCTCCACTGTCCAGTTTTAAAACCTGTCTTAAAACCTATTTTTACTCATTGGCCTTCAACCTTACTAAGATTTTATCTTTCTCAACTTTTCTTGGTACTCGTATTTCTGCTTTGCCAGCTGGTTCTATTATGTTTGATATCAAGTTTTTATTAGTTATTATTATTATTATTATTGTTTTAAATTGTTGAGTCTTTACCCAAGTCATTCTATTAGATGTTATTTTGTTTTACCTCGTGTTAAAGTGCTCTTTAAATAATGATGACAGTGATGATGATTATGATCACAAGAAACTTTTGCATCACCTCCCAGAGGCTGCAATGAAAAGAGACAACAACATTTTTCACACCTCACTTAATAACTCAAGGAATTATTTTAGACTAAATATTTTAGGCTTAAATATTAAACTGTTATTTGGTTGTTGTTTTTTCTTCAATCCCACCGTTATGTTTAGTAATTTCTGCCAAAAGCTGCAGCTTTTTGATTTAATCCACCTGAATGCAGTATTTGCAAGCCCTATCTGATTGGATGGAAAGAAACCTGTCTGTGATTGGCTGGTGAGGTGGACAGTTTTTGAAGTCACGAGCGCACAGATAGAGTCGAGCGAGCGGAGAAACCATAGACATTATTTATTATGTCTATGGGAGAACCAGCCGAGCGAGCGCACAGCTGGTATTGAGCGTGGAAGTAGCAGGTCACGGGCAGACACGGAACCGAGCACGAGGACAGTGGGTTGAGAAGAGTTTATCAGAGTTGAACGTGTGGCAAACAGATTTGGAGCGCGCGCGCGTGATGTTTAAACGCTGAATACCTGTCTCACTGCGCGCTCAAACAAAAGGCACAAATATTGCTCCAGAAGTGGGTATACGCAACGTTGACTGAAAAATACTGTACTACACCACTGCCTGTCCGGCTTCATGTGAGATCGTTAAGCATTGACACGCATTGTGCAAAGCTTAATTTTTTTTTACAAAGGCAGAATCCTTCGTCATCTTTACCGTCGACAGGCTGCAGCCATGTCCCGAATTCCTCGTTTTCCACCCACTTTTTTTAAATTTGCATTTTCCCATTCTCTAGCTCTTTCTCCGCCAAGAGCTTCTTTTCCAGACATTGTAAAAACATACGGCTTTACGATCAACCGGAAGCAGTTCAGCGAGTTTGGTTCCGCGCAAACACGCGGAATCAGTTCTCTCTGATATATCTGACGAAACTGTTTTTATGAACGTATTTTTTTTAGAAAAAAAAATAAGGCATTTTAAATGCCACCGATAATCACATTTAATGAATTTAATGCCACATTTAATTAATTTAATGCCAATTAAGACCTTAATTTAAAAAAAAATAATTTTATGATTTTTAATGACCCGCGGACTTGACCGTTTTATGTTGCTTATAATACGGTGGTGGAAACCCTGCAAGCCAGTGGCTTAAAGAAATGGGCCCGTTTGCCCTGTCTATACCGCCATGAACTTGAAAAGAGTAAACTAAAAAAAGATTTTGATTTTGAAAAAGGGACCGTTAGAGGCACCAACAACTGTGCACCCAACAACTAACCCCCACCCCCTCCAATCAAATTGCTCTTTAGACAATATTATGTGACCTACTTTTTTCCATGTCTATTTTTATGTAGCTAATCCAAAGCCTTTTCTCTTTCTGATTAGAGTCAACACTCAGGTTGTATCATGGCTTTAGACCCTGACTTTGGTCTTACCTGGGTAGTTCTGCATCATAACTGCAGGCATGCCTCTGTACCCGGGGTGACTGGGATCAAAGCCCTGACTGTAGGCATAAGGTCCTTGCATGTAGGGCATGTAGCCCTGATGTTGGGCCAGAGGGGAGGGAAATTGCATGTGGGGGACCCGTGCTTCCTTTCCCCCACTAGGGTGCTCCTCCGGGGGCAGCGGCATCCTGCCCTCTGCTCCCTCTTTCACCTCATCCTTCTGAAGGCCCTCCTTTGCCCGTGGCTTATCCTCCTTGGCTTTCCTGTCTCGGTCCCTCTCATCTTTCCACCTCTCTTCTTCTTGGAGTCTGGAAGCTTCTGAGTATTTACTGGGGTACACATAGGGCCACAAGCGTGAGTCTGGCTCCTGAAAAGAAGAAGAAAAAAACTAAGCACAGTACAGTTTTTTTCTTACTACTATGAATAATGGTAGAAAAGAATCGTCACATCTGGTAAATGAGCTGCCCTACAGCTACGACGACAGCTGGTATTTAACGGCTAAGGCTAAGTTCTGCAGCTGTTGTCAGACCTTTCCTCTACTTGCCATGTAGCCTAGCCTTGTTAAAACCAGGTAACTGTTACTGTTATCTTCCTCAGAAGATGAAGCACTTTTTGTGGAACACTGACATTAAAGTTTATGTCATGTAATGTTCCCGTTACATATGGTGTGGGTATATCAGGATAAAGAGGGTAGAATTAAACTTCAATTTAACAGTTTTACAGATTTTTTTAATTAAATTTTTAATTTTTTAATTAAATTTAACAACAGTTTGGAGATTTGAGTGCAAACTATTTACATCACTGTAGACCAAGTTTTATTAGATAACATTCCACACGGCTGACTCGTATTTTTAATGTAACATCCCTTCTCGTCTTAAAGATTTAAAGTACTCCACATAGTGTGTGCGGGGACAGACTTCCTCATCGAAGTACTAGAGTCATATTCATCATTCCAATTATCAGCATTAAGCTATAATGGAGCTCAATGTAGCAGCCAGACAGCAGCGTTTCATTTTGATAGACATTGTACAACAAAATGGGTACGATCAGACAAACTTTATTTTCAGCCAGTTCCTTTAATGAGTCGTTGATGTCACACAGGAAGCTGCTGGTTTGCTATTATTCACTGCAAATATCCCTTTAAGTGTCTGTGACTGACAGCTCCGGTGCCATGGTTATTTGGACGCGTGGCGGGTTACTTCGGGGTAGTTTCCGTGATATGCAGATGTAATTATGGGCAAGGACATGGCGGCCCTAGATACACGTGCAGGTGGGTCCAACTCCATGCAAAGTGGGTGTTATGAAGGTGTTGTGCCAGCATATTAAAGCCATGATGAGAGAATGAATGAAGTCAGATTGAATTCTGACATGTACCATGAGGGAGGGACCAAAAAGGTATTTCACCCCCAAACCAAAGCAGGACAGGCCTCACATTAGGATTCCCTGCTGTGAACCCAAACCCCTCCCCACAGAGGATCCCTTCAGACTGCACCTCTGAGCTCCCTTCAGTCTACCCCTGGCCAGAGATCCAGTCTTCACTTTCTACTCCTTCCTGGGACTCTAAAGGAGGGGCCGCCCTGCAGGAGCCATGCATGGGGCCTGGAAGAGGCCACGAGCTGAGTGAAAAATTAGCATCTCTGAAACTCAGTTCCTCCCTGGCATCGGGAGAAACTGCCAGCCGATTCAAAGATAAGTCTCTCATTTCTGCTTTAAAACAGATGCCGAAGTGAACGAATCCGTCTATGCCAGCTTTGTTTTGGTTTCTCAGCGGACTCCAGACGGAGCTGGTTCCAGACATCGCAGAGCTGAAGAGCCAGCAGAGGAGCCACTTCCCCAAGCTAAGAGATTTCCCTGCTTTTCAGTGCTCTTTTCCTGGGATGGCCAAAGTGGATCGGACTCACACGAGGCACCGACAGGTTGGACAGAGAGACCAGAGGGAAAGGTTACACGGTCATTTGGAAATGTTGGTGTAATGCGTCCACATGGTGTTTTTTTAAACAAAGAGCTAACAGAATAAGCTCATGCTCCCATTCTGTATCAGGTTATTGCTGATATGATTCGAGTGTGTTTTATGGTTATAACAAAAGTTATCTCCACAAGGGTTTCATACACTGGTGGTATATTAATGTATATGTTAACCAGCTCACTCATTATGACTAAAAATAAAGCTGATCTCTGATTTCCGGTTTTTCAACACATGCCGTTTTAATGCATAAGGCTTGTTCGTTTCCCTCCACCATCGTTCGATAGTGCTTTGAGCCTTATTAATATGGAATATTAATGTCGATTTAAAGGCATTTTGGTTAACTTTAGGAGTAACCGATGTTAGCGACCAATCGCTGCAGCGACCCCTAGCTCCCGGAGGTAGAATCGCATTAATAAAATTGGCCGTTACTAAAGTAAATTATTTTACTGAGCAAATCATTCTTTAACATGTTATTTCCTCAAATAATGTTTTGTGTAACTCAGGATTTGCACTGTGAATGGGTTGAAACACATATGGAAGTAAATCTGTGTCACTGGGATCTGAATTAAAAATACCACTGAAATTTAAATGTTGTATGTTTGTACTTACTCTTTCTGTGTTAAAATATATTCACAAAACATTTTTAACCTAAAAAAAATCCATTGTCATTTCTATACAGTTGAAATTTCATTTGTTATTTTCTGTTTAAGCTAAAAATTCAAATTAGTATTTCACAGTGATTATATTTTCAATACCTATTTTTCAGTTTAATTTTTCAGTGTTCAAAAAATCTGCATATAAAAAATTCAACTCAATATTTTCAGCCTCCTGAGATTCAACTTGTTCCATTTCAGTGTCTTAAATTCAGCGTTTAAATTCGGTGTAAAAAGGGAAGGGTTACTTCAGGTCACAGACATTAGCAATGGATTGTGGTGTCCAACACCCAGCCAATCCCGTTACGTTTTCTTAGTCACGTGATGTGGCGTCCGCACTCAAGGAAAACCAGCATCTCAGAGGTGGTCATGTAAGCTAACGCTAACTGAATGGTGAGTTTATTGCTTTCATTTTTCTGTAGTATTGCTTTTCTTTGCGCATGAAAGTCAACACATAGGGTGTGTCCCAATTCAAGGGGTCCAGCCCAAGAAGGATTCGACCCAGGTGGACCGCGCCCTTCGCATACTGCAAAAACCATGGAGGCTGGCTGTGAATCGGAACTTCTAGCCTTCACCAGCTCACCCGTTGCCTAGCAACTGTGACAGCGTGAACCACAGCTGCGACGCTTAGCTGAACTAATGTCAGGTTAATGTTCCTTGATTTTTATGTAAAATAAAAACTAAAAATAAACTGATTACAAATTTCATTTCTTTAATTTGTTACTAAACGTTTAGCAACTTCACCTCCAAAACCTCTTTCTTTAAAATAAATATTTACTTGTAGAGCAAATATCTCTCTCCCATAAAAATTAGGCTTGTCTCTTCTCAGGAAGGCACAGAGCTTCGCTCTGGAAATTAATGGCGTCTTTTCTTTTTCCTAACTTGTGATTTTCAGCAAGGCCTCAGTGAACTGTCTACCCATGTTTGTCCTTCTCTTGATGGGTTGTACTGAAACATAATTTCCCCCACGGGGAACGATAAAGCAATGAAATTCTTTCATACATGTGGCCCCAGGTCCCACAACATTTCACTCCATCCCGTTCAGCCATTTTTGTAGTATGCTGGTGGGATGACATAATAAATTGTGTGGGTTAATACAACCAACAGCTGAACATTCTCACTCATAGCTTCGGCATCCTTCAGCAAGGACAATATATTTGCAGCGAAAAATAAAAATGGCAGATAAGCGAAATTGGTTAGTCAGAAATCCATGACCTTGTTTAGCAGTTCCACAGCAAATACTATGATGTAATTGTTTAAAAAAACAAAACAGAGAGGAAAGAAAATTGAACGGCTTGAAAATATGAATCTAAAGATATCCAAACAGAATATAAATATACTGCTCAAAAACATAAAGGGAACACATGAACAACACAACGTAACTCCAAGTCAATCACACTTCTGTGAAATCAAACTGTTCACTTAAGAAGTAATGCTGATGGAAAATCAATTGCACATGTTGTGCAAATGGAACAGAAAAGAGGTGGAAACTATAGGCAATTAGGAAGACACCCCCAAAAAATGAGTGGTTCTGCAGGTGGTGACCACAGACCCCTTCTCAGTTCCTAAGCGTCCTGGCTGATGTTTTGGTCACATTTGAATACTGCCGGTGCATTCACTCTAGTGGTAGCAAGAGGCGGAGTCTACAACCAGATAATTAACATGTCCCTTATGTCAGGTGTTTTCTCCCAGTCCCTAAAAACAGCAATTATCAAACCGCTGCTGAAAAATAACTATTTAGACAAACTACTACTACAGGCCCATCTTAAACCTCCCCTTTATCAGTAAAAGTATTGAAAAAGCTGTGTTTCAACAATTAAAGACCTTCTTAACAATGACCAGCCACTTTGACGTTTTCCAGTCAGGTTTCCGTGCCCACAGTACAGAGACCGTCCTTATCAAGGTGTTTAATGACATCCATATAAATACAGACTGTGGAAGAACCACAGTGCTGGTACTATTGGACCTCAGTGCAGCAATCGATACTGTCGATCACTCCAACCTGTTAGAATGCCTGGAAAACTGGGCCGGCCTTTCTGGTACAGCTCTCAACTGGTTTAAATCCTACTTAAAGGACAGGGACTTTTTTGTGTCAGTAGGTAACTTTACATCAGAGATGACAAAAACCACATGTGGGGTTCCCCAAGGGTCCATCCTGGGTCCCCTCCTATTCAATATCTACATGGTCCCTCTAGCTCAGATCATAAAAAACAACAACATAAGTTTCCATAACTATGCAGACGACCCACAGTTCTACATCACTATGTCACCAGGTGACTATGAACCAGTTCAAGGACTGAGTAAATGCCTAGAAGAAATCAATGCATGGATGTGCCAACATTTTCTTCAATTGAATAAAAACAAAACTGAAGTAATAATCTTTGGACCAATAGAGGAGAGATAAAAAGTAAGCACACAGCTTCAGCTGCTTCAGCTGCTTCAGCTGGAAACCACTGATTAGGCCCGAAATCTGCAAGTAGTGATGGGCTCAGACTAAACAACTAAATGTATTTAAAGGATAAAAAGTGGATTTTGCCTGTCCCCTTTAAACTATAAATCTTAGGAATTATGCTACAGCGTAGTCAATTACCAAAATATTCCATGGGTTGTAATTGTACATAGTAATGAACCCACTGTGAACTTCAGAAGATCAGAGTTGATATATAACATGGGTTAAAGCAAAAATAATCAGTTTGACTGAAAATAAATTTCAATTCAGCGAGCCCATATATTTCCGGGGCCGTCATGCCACATTAATTACTTAATTTGCTTATTGTGAAAAGTCAACTTTAACCAAATCTGGTACTTTTAAAATATCCATTGACAATTCCTGTACATCATCTACGTAACACCTGTACATTAACTCCACTGGCTCCCTGTCACATTCAATAAACCAATCCTATGATCATACAAGGCCAACCACAATCTTGGACAATGAAGGACACATAACCAATGATGACGTCATACATTTTAATTTAACACAGATCGCACATTACAATAATCAGCTTTTGAAGTTTAATAAAACCGTTATATTTTAGCCCTGTGACTGGAGACCTGTCGAGGGTGTACTCGAGTCCTCGCCCATTGACTGCTGGAGAGTCAACCCCCACCACCAGCCTACGACCCCGTCTTACGTCGAGCTGCGTTTCCCTATCAGATACGGCATGAAGTAACACCTGTACGGAAAAGCGGGTAAAAAAAATCCATGGATGGATTGATGGGATGTTAAATTTTTAAAAAGTAAAAAAATTTTATAAAATTGCTCAAAGTTTATCAGAAAAAAAGCTAACTTGCTTTTAAATACACTTTTTTTAACTAGAAAAATGTTATTAAAGCTTTTGCGTTAAGTTAAATATTGTTGAAGGTAATCTTGGCTGCTGTAGCTTGTCTGTCTGGCAGGTGTTTTTGGTTGGAGTAAAATGAGTTCATAGATCCACAGACAGGAGGCTTTTTCAGCTGTTTCTTGTGCGACTTGTTTCTATAATGTCGCTTCCCATCGCGCTCCTCTCCGTGTAAAAATGAAAAATAACTTAATAAAAAGCTCTCTGAGAATTAAGTTACCTTTGTCTGACCTCACCCAGTTAGAACCCGTTCTCCAGTCCATGTTGTAGCTGCATGTATTTTATTTATTGACGTAATTTCCTTAATAATCTGTATGCATCAAATCCTTGTCATTTTATTTAATGAGTGTCCTGGTGCAGCGGCTCATCAGGTGAGACGCTGCTGTATGCTGACAGCCGCTCTGACTGCAGCTGTGCCTTCTTTGTTTCAGAAAAGCACATGTGGAATATTTTATTTTACTTTACTTTTTCTGAATCAGACCCAGTAAAATGCGGTACATCGTTTAGCATTCACGACCCTTCAAAAAAAAAAACACATCATGCTAAATTAGCCGAGCTAACGCGTTACTTTTCCTCGAGTTTTAAATAAAACATAAAAGTGAATCATGAGGAGATCCCTAGTTGGTCACCGTGTTTACCAGACAGGTTACTGAAAGCCAAGGAATAAATGCTGACAGGTGACATGGCCACAGGTGGAAATAATTAATTAATTAACTTAAAGAGCAGAGAGACGCGCTTACCAAGGAAGTTGTTGTCAGCTGTTCTATTATGAAGGCAGATTTGTGTCTTTATTATTCAATCAAAAAAAAGGTTGCTTCAATCAAAAAATATATTTTCAATTAAAAAAAACTTCACTTCAATTAAAAAAAAACTTTTCAATCAAAGAAAAAAAGTATTTGAATCCAAAAATATATTTGAGACTCAAAAAAATACATTTGAACACTGATTTTCTTTGATTTAAAATGTTTTCTTTGATAGAAGTCCGTTTTTTTTTGTTTGAAGCAACGTTTTTAATTGAAGTAGCATTGTTTTTTGATTGGACCATATAATGGGTAGGACATTTGTGTCTTTATCATTCAATCAAAAAATAAGTTGCTTCAAACAAACAAACAAGGGAATCAATAAAAAAAGTCACTTCAATGAAAAGATAAACGTTTTCAATCATAGAAAATAGTTTTGAATGCAAATAAAATATTTGAGACTCCAAAAATTGCATTTGAACACTTTTTCTTTTAATTGAAAATGTTTTCTTTGATTGAAGTAATCTTTTTTGCGTTTGGGGTATACATGGGTAGGACATTTGTGTCTTAATCATTCAATTCCAAAAAAGTTGTTTCAATCAAAAAAAAAATATTTTCAATTAAAAAAAAATGTTTAAATGCAAAAAAAAAATTACCCGTCAATAAAAAAAGTATTGAAGAGAATGTGTTTTTTCGTTGTTTTTGTTTTTTTATTTAAAGAGAAAAAAATTTGAAGTTCAAATTGTTTTGATTAAATAACTGTTTTTTTGAAGAGAAAAAAGTTTTGAAGTTCAGATTTTTTCGTTTGACTCACTTTTTTTTGAAGCTCAAAAAGTTTTGAAGTTCAAATTTTTTCGATTGAATCATTTTGGAACAAACGTACCGCGGTGGGCGGGTGCTTCTCTATTGGTCAGACATGTTTGATTGACAAGTGTCTACACCAACGAAGTCTTTCTGACAAAGAAGTCTTGTTCGGCACTCGCCAGAAAGCTTTTTACCAGCAAGAGAAGGAGCAGCGGTGAAGTTGTCGGTAAGTAGATAAAACAGGTTGAAAATAATTGGTGTCATGTTATTAGCCTATTCTGTTGATATTTACAATAAATTGTACGCTTACTAACTTAGTTCACATTGAGGAATGTTTGTAATGGTGTGAGGTTAGATATCTAAATATTTTCAGACAGGCAAGCAAAGTGGGCGAACCTATGGCCCCCACACAGCAGCTTGCTATGTGCTAGAGAGCTACTGTGTTATGTTACACTGAGTAAAGTGGCCACAGCGCTGCCTGTTTAGTAGACGCTTTTATCTTAAGAGCGGGATATAGGTTGCTTAAGCTGCTGTTAGTCGAGGTGCATGCGTCTCCCCCCCATACAGTTATCGCTGGGTCCGGTGTCGGCCAAGTGCCATGTACTGAGCGGATATGGCAGGCCGTTTTAACATTTATTAGCTTGACTGAATATGTATTTCAGACATCTCAAATACATTCCTTCCTAGTCAAAATTTACATTTTAGACATCTACAATAACATTTGTCCTATCTAAAATGAACATTTCAGATATCTTGAATATAATTCATAGTAGTACAAATTACGTCACTTTCCCCATTCATGTGTATAGGGCTTTTATTTACAGACATCTACAATAACATTCTTCCAATCTAAAATAAACATTCCGGATGTCTAAAACTGAATTCCGACTAGGATGAAATCTAATAATAGTGAGATTTTACTTTCGGATATCTAAAATAACTTTCCTCCTATCTAAAATAAACTTTCTGGATGTCTGAAAACTAATCTTGGATCTCCATAATCCATTTTTTACCGGTCATAGTTTTTATTTCAGATATCAAAAATCAATGATAAAAAGTTTTGAAACCAATATGTAAGACATCCAACTTCGTAAATTCCGCTTTCTGTCCGTCAATTTGCAACAAGTAATGGCGTTGGTAGTAATTGACAGAATTGCTAGATAAAGGCATGAAACTGAGCGAGCCCTTAGCCAGGGAATGTGTAGCAACAGAGAGCTACGTTCAATAGAAAGTTGTGTAAGAAACCTTCACAGAATTGAATTTATTGTCTACAGAAACCTACAATGAACACTAAAGCGGTTTGACTGAGGTTGGAGTGCTAGCAATAGCTCATTTCCATCGAACCGACAGAATTTCTTTTTATTTTTTATTAATTGATTTCTATTTTATTTTTTTGCTGTTAAAGATTGGGTTGTCTTCTGTATAAAATGTAATACTTAACATTTGTTTTCCTAGGGCGGAGTGGCAGACTATCTGTTGTTACCAGAGAGCACATAGACGTCCTTATGAAGCAAGGACATACAATCAAAAAAAAAGACAAAAATGATGGGATGTTCCTCGTCGTTTTTGAACAACAAATCAAAGCTGGTGGACCTACGCATAAGAGGAAGACTGTCTGCCTTAGATGACAATCAGCTGCAAGAGCGTGTGAGCACATTGCAGGACCAGTATCCAAACTCTGGGAATGAGGTTTGTCTTTTCTATAGAAAATTGATATTTAAGTTGGATCTGCTTGTGAGAGTATTTTTTAATGATTAATGCTTTCATGTTTGTATTTTTTAGATGATGAGGGTGCTGCTTCGTGCTCAAAGTGTGATTGTGGGGAAGGACAAACTTGACATCTGCTGCAAGAAGGTGGAGTCGGACTGTTGCAAGGTGGACTTACCATGTGCCGTACCCCAACAGTTTGTGGCATATTGATTTTATATTATATATATATATATATATATATATATATGAGAGTGAGACAGGCTGCTAGATTTGCTGTACTGAATCATGGAGAGTGAGCAGAGTTATGCTGGTAGTTACGCCACGTTTCGGTCTTTTGAGTTGGAGGATTTTTCACTCCTCATCCCCGGTGGTGTAGGAAGGTTTTTGTAGAGCCAAGCAAGCCAGACTCTGATCAATTTGACCTCCTGGCTCAAGGCCCTGACTCAGTGAAGCCACAACTTGGTGCTGCAGAGTCAAATGGTGGACAGAATCGGTCCTGTTATATATTATCATATATCAGAATCAACATATATTTTCTGCTTTGTAACCCAGGCGGGATCACCGGCAGCTTTGTGCATCATGATTCATTTGTAATGTGAACACGTCAGCCCCAGATCACCCTCTCTGTATCGTCTCAAACAGCAGGCAGATACCGCAGATCGCCCATGTCCAATGTCCAACCTAGAACCAAACATCACAGTCTCACAGCAGCCCCTTCCCGGCTGCCTCAAGACACTAACTGCAGAACAATTGATTGCTTTCACATACACTCCCCAACAACACATAAAAAGTTGGTAGATTTGTTTTTTTGAAGAGAAAAAAAGGTCGCTAGAGGGTTTGAAAAGTGCAATAGTGCTCCCTATGAGGCACAAGAAGATGTTCTATTTTTTTGTTTTTTTTAAGACTGAGCTGGCTTTTATAGTCCTGAGCAGCCAGGGGACCAATGTCACACGCTCAGAATAGCGTGGCACGTGCAAAAACCAATGTTAATTTAAAATTTAATGCAAGAAGTTTGACCCTGGGAAGGCGCCATACTGAAAATAATGACCTGGATATGTAGATAGTACTATAAAACAACCATGTTAACAGTTTATTGACAACAAACAGCTGATTTGGGGGAAGAGTTACCCTTTAACAGAATTTAGCAACCTAGAAACCAGGCTTTTCCATATTTGTTAAGCCTCCTATCTGGGATACCCTCCAGGTTGATATCAGTAGCTCTTTAAGTTCTATTGTTGAGTTATTGTGCTCTGGATATCTTTTTACAGAAAATTATAAACTGAAACAATATAGTGACCTTGCGTGTTTTTCCAGCAATGAATATATAACTTGTCTTTTTGAAGATTGATAATGTTGATTTTTAGCACTAGGTGATAACGTGTTTCAAATATTTGCTGATATACTAATTAAATTATTAATTCACATTTTGATTTGTGAGTCAATGACATAATTTCAGCAAAAAATGTTGAAACCATTGATTTATTTCTAATACGGGTTTTCTGATCATTATCATATATTGTCTCCAGGTAGGGGGTTGTATCCTTATTTTAAGTACTAATTTTATTTTGTGTTGTTTCAACTTTCTAGATGGGGCTTTGTGATACATGGTGCCATCGAAGGACACTCGTGTCGGATTACCTCAGCTGCAGTATAAACAATAGGGCAACAACAGTACTCTGTCAGCTTTTGAAAGCAACATCTTACTATGGACTACCATCAAGAGTCAGATCAGACCATGGGGATGAAAACATGCTGCTTGCTTTATGCATGCATCTAGTTCAAGGGCTGGAACACAGAGGCTTCATAACAGGAAAATCAGTTCATAATCAGCGCATAGAACGCCTTTGGCAGGATGTATTTTTCATGTGCTGCAGCATTTCTACCATACATTCTACTGTCTGGAGTACTCAGAGAATCTTAAACCCAGATAATGATATCCACAGACTTTCTTTACATATTGTATATCCACCTGAGATTCAAAGGAGGCTGGAACAGTTCAGACAGGCTTGGTACCACCATGGTTTGCCCACAGAAAGTAATCACACAGCAGCTCGTCTGTAATTCTGATGCAGAATTATACATTTATTGACATTTAATCATTCTTTTGCACATTGCCATTATCACATCATTTTAGATCTGTAAATATTTATATATATAGTTACATATGTATATATTTATATTTCTTTAGTGGGGAATGTTGTATTTATATAATTGTTGTTTTTATATCTGCAGCGTGTAACGAAAATAATTTCCCTCTGGGATTATTAAAGAATTTCTGATTCTGAAATAACTCTGTTGGGTGCGGTTCGATGAAACCTTGCAGTCAGGCCGCTGTGAGGAACTTGTAAACTTTGGTTCAGGAAAAGGAAGAAGCATGAAAACCGTCACTGTATCCCTAACCTAACCTTCGGATCTTTGCGTTTCTATCACAACCTACCACGTTTAAATTGTGCTCTGAGCCAAAGATTCTGTTTAGCAAATTTAGATGCCCAAGTAAGTCAAGACGACAGAGGCTCACAAAGGACTGTACACATTATGCACAAACGCATCAGACAGACTAGGTAATATAAAACAGCTTCTTTATTGACTCTAATCGGAAATTCTATAGTTTACATATCTTATACTGTGTTATATGGGAAGGCCTTCTCAGTAGTAGGTTCAGTGTAATCAAACAGACTCAGTTTTAACCTCTCCCTTGCATCTGGAGCTGCTGTCATACAGGAGTTGTCTGAACCAACATGATCTCACATACAGAACCTTCTGAAAGTATTTAGCCCCCTTGAACTTTTCAACCTTTGGCCAAATTTCAGGCTTCAAACATAAAGATATAAAACTGCATGTTTCAACAAGTGGGACACAATCATGAAGTGGGACGAAATTTATTCATTCCCTTTCTTTTAAAAAACATTTTTATTTTGGCCCTATCCTTGTGTTAAACTTTTCCCTCCTATTGGCAAAAATATCTATTTTTTATTTTTTTTTCTTTGTCATTAGTGGCCATGATAAATTCAGTTTAATATTTATTTATCAAAATTTAATTTTGAGTATTTTCTTTATTGCCATAAAGACAAACCTAGAAGAGAACATATGATAGTCTTGGATAACAATTTGTCAACTTCCTGAAAGTTGTTAAAATCTAAAACCATTTCAGAAGTTTAATGACAGAACCTGAATCATCTGGCACAGTCTTCTGATATTTTATCCTCAGAACGAGCTAAAGGCTTTTAGTAAAAACCACATGAACAGTATTTTTTAAACACTGGTGCACTTTTCAGACTTGTAAAACCACGTTTTACCTTAAAATTAAGTAAAACATTAACAACAGCTGGACAAACATGCAAACCCGTCATCACCTTACAGCGTAACCTTTCATAGTCACATTCGTGATCATTTAAGAAACTCCAAAGGTCGGAGCTTGCAAAATTCCCTCCATCATGTATATTCTAACAGCCTTGTAGGAGGAGTGCAGTGACAGATACAACAGGACAACACTAGTATTGGCTTCTGGGTAAATTGTCTTGGTGTCATGCAGAAACTGGATTTCAGGCTGGCAGGAAAAGCCAAGTGGAGGGATGGCAGAGGCTCCAGAGGTGAACATCAAGAGAGAGGGTGGACCATCCTCCTCTTCTATAAGACAGAACAATAGAAGAATACGACTGTTAGACATGGAAAAAATACCCCTGATGTATTGTACAAAGTCATTTTAAATTTATGGAAATTGACTATAATGCAAAAACAGACCTTCAATGTCAATCAGCCAGTCACTCCAAAAGCAGACCAACTGGTTCTCCAGAACGCGCTGATTGCTGCCCTGAGCAGAATAGGCCACTTTGGCTCATGTCCCTGGCAGTGAGGGCTTTCTCCTCACACACGGACATGTCAGAAACAACCGCTGGGTTTTTCTGGAGCTCTTTCAGTAGCCCCAGAATCTTGAGGCCCTCTGCAAACCTAAGAGGCAAGGCAAGTTTATTTCTAAAGCACATCTAATGTACAAGAACATTTCTACAAAAACCTTAAAGCAAGGTACAGAGGACATTAAAAAAGTACATATAAAAAACAAACATGATTAACAACCAATTTATTAAAGGAACAATAAGCATTATTTTGACACAAGGTTGTGCTTTAGCACTGTCTGTAGACCAAAACAATCATGGGTGCTTTCAAAGGCTGCCTGCACTGCATTACATTGCATTGCATTACATCGAAATGACTGTTGTCATTTCAGCTTTTAACTTTTTGTTCTCTCTCTTTTTTCTTCATAGTAGGTACACCTGGTCTGACGTTCTGTTGACTGTGAAATCATCCAGGGAGGACAGATCACCGACTATTACCATCTAATGTAGAACAGATTACTGGATCAATGTGTGCTTCTGTGATTTTTGTCTGTCTTCTTGTGTCTCTGCTCTGTCTTCTGTAACCCCCAGTCGGTCGAGGCAGATGACCGTTCATACTGAGCCCGGTTCTGCTAGAGGTTTTTCCTTCCCGTTAATGGGGAGTTTTTCTTTCCACTGTCGCTTCATGCTTGCTCAGTATGAGGGATTGCAGCAAAGCCATGTACAATGCAGACGACTCTCCCTGTAGCTCTACGCTTCTCCAGGAGTGAATGCTGCTTGTCGGGACTTTGATGCAATCAACTGGTTTTCTTATATAGGAACATTTTTGACCAATCTGTATAATCTGACCCAATCTGTATAATATGATTGAACTTAACTTTGTAAAGTGCCTTGAGATGACATGTTTCATGAATTGGCGCTATATAAATAAAATTGAATTGAATTAAATTGCACCGCGGCGTGGTGACCACTCTGCATTTCTCAGCGTATTATTAGCATGGTGGGCCGCCAGGCTAATATTAACTATAGACCTGAGAACAGGTGGGTCTTTAATCTGGATTTACATTAAAATGTTTTAGCTGAGTTTGGGAGTTTGTTCCAGACATGTGGAGCATAGAAGCTAAATGCAGCTTCTTTAGGTCTGCTTCTGACTATGGGAACCGATCCAGATTGCATCCAGATGACCTGAGAGGTCTTATGGATTTATGTTGGATCAGAAGGCCACTGATGGATCCTGGTCCTAAAACATTCAGAGCTTTATAGACCAGCAGCATAACTCAAAAGTCTGTCTTCTGACAGTGAGGGAGCCAATGGAAAGACCTCAGAACCAGACTGATGTGGTCCAAGGGTTTGTTTTTAGCTAGGGCTGAATGAGCTGCAGATCTCTATATACAGGGGTTGGACAATGAAACTGAAACACCTCTTATTTTAGTGTGGTAGCTTTCATGGTTAAATTGGACCAGCCTGGTGGCCAATCTTCATTAATTGCACATTGAACCAATAAGAGCAGAGTGTAAAGGTCCAATTAGCAGGATAAGAGCACAGTTTTGCTCAAAATATTGCAATGCACACAACATTATGGGTGACATACCAGAGTTCAAAAGAGGACAAATTGGATGGTTTGGATTGGATGGTCATCCAATGGTTCAAACTAGTGATGGGTCCGGCAACACCGATGCGTCGGCGCATGTGTCGAGCTCATAGAGCAAAACCCGTGTCGATGCGCGTATCGACACGGGAAAGTCACGTGACCAATACAGGAACTGTTTCGAACTGACTGACGCGCCAAACTGTTTCTGTTCCCTCTAAACTGCACGCGTGTGCATTCGCGCACAGCAGCGCGTACAGCAAAGCTATGCTGCGCAGTAAATAAAATCCAAGCTGATCTGTAAACAAAATAACGGTTAATAATGGTTAATTTTAACCATTTTGCAACTCTGGTGTGATGGTGTACCACAGTCTCGCTCTGTGAGCGCCAGGTGCTGATCGGAGCGCACCACTGATGGATGGGTTGGGCAGACGCCTTTATGGTTGGGCGGGTTGCGCTGTGCGTCTTTGTTCTGAGCGTCGTTTCAGAAAAAACAGCTGATCTACCCTTAGTAGAAAGCTGCTACTCTGAGTAGTTCGATCAATCATTGAACGTGAGCATGAGAATTGAAAGGACATGGCAGCAAAAAATTTTTAATAAATAAATAAATATAAAAGCCAGTCCACAAGCATCCTCGTTCACATTATTTATTGACTGTATCTAAAAAAAAAAATCAAATATATGTTTAATTCAAATGAAAATATAAAATAATGCAATGCAACATACAATGATTTAAATTGTATTGTGTATACTTGGTCATCAAATCAGTGTCAGTTAACACTGTCAACCAGGTAGCCTGTAGGGATTTTTAAGGTCCAGCAGGTGTCAGTATTCAGTGACACAGTATCAATACAGTTTGGCAATGTGTTGAAACGCTTCATGACGCCTCATCGACCCATCACTAGTTCAAACATTGTATCCTGAAGGAGGTGCCGTGTATCAGGATGAAAATGCAGCAATACACACAGCAAGACTGGTGAAAGATTGGTTTGATGAACATGAAAGTGAAGTTGAACATCTCCCATGGCCTGCAGTCACCAGATCTAAATATTATTGAGCCACTTTGGGGTGTTTTGGAGGAGCGAGTCAGGAAACATTTTCCTCCACCAGCATCACATCGTGACCTGGCCACTATCCTGCAAGAAGAATGGCTTAAAATCCCTCTGACCACTGTGCAGGACTTGTATATGTGTATATGTCATTCCCAAGACAAATTGATGCTGTATTGGCCGCAATAGGAGGCCCTAAACCATACTAATAAATGATTGTGGTCTAAAACCAGGTGTTTCAGTTTGATTGTCCAACCCCTGTATATTTAAATGGTAGATCTGTAAACATGCTGTTACAATAATTAGGCTGACTGCAGATGAATGAAGGACTAGTTTCTCCAGGTCCTGCAAAGTAATCACACATTTCATCTGATATTCTTAAGGCTGATTTTGTAATTGCCTTAACTTGTTTCTTAAAATTTAGGTCTGAATCTGTCGCTAAATCCAGATTTCTGGCCTGGTTGGTGGTTTTTAGAAGTATAGATTAATATCCCTGTCCATCAATCTTACTGATAAAAGCACCATAACACAACTATGCTAACAGAAACATGGAGGAACCCATTTTTTTCCCCTCAGATCTTATGACAACATCAACACCTTTGTTAAGATAAGAGGGTGTGAATATTTTACTGGTCGTGGGCAACTCTCATACGTCCGTTGACAATAAACTTGACAGCGGAGCGAACTAGGGAGTCCTTTTTTCTCCAGTTTGGGACATGCCTAAGGCAACCCTTGATGCTAAGGCTGTCTGCTGCTTCTTCAATGGCAAAATTAGCCTCATTGGTGGTTTCACCTTCTTTTGTCTGAATAAAGATGAATACACATGAGTCCACCCCGCCTCTCCCCCAGTGACCGCTGGAGATAGGCACCAGCAACCCCCACGACCCCATGAGGGATTAGGCGGGTCTGAAAATGGATGGACGGACACATGAGTCCCACCAATAAACTCATGCTAAGTGCATGTCTTTGGACAATGGAAGGAAACCGGTGTGCCTAAAGGGGGCCACATATACTCAGGGAGATCATGCAAACTTCACACAGAGGCTTTTGAGCCTCATCTGTGGTAGGCCCACCTTATCCAGGACTAAGCAATTTAAAAAGTATTGAAGGTGACAAATGACAGTTTATACTCATACCTTGATTAGCTGCTCCCGGAGTTTGTGATCATGCAGAACTTCTGGTCTGAAAGGGGCCTTTGGAAGCCCGCAAATTGCTGAAACAGCCTTTCTGAGAAAAAATGGTGGGCAACTCCTCCACGGACAACACAGACTGTAATAATTTTTGCTACAAAGTAGTACAACTTTGCTTCCAATGCTGCAGAAGAAACATAAAAGGATGGTTAGTTAAATGACTACCCAAGACTAAAAATTCCTCTGCTTAAAATAGACTGAATTCACTAGAATGAGGAAGGCATGATTAAAAACGAACCCTGACATACAAAATACCCTAGCACTAATATGTGACGTTTATTTGATGCCTGGCTGGAGAAATACTCATGTCCACTCCACTGATCAGCTAAGACAAAATGGCTTTTAGGGTAACTCTGAGAGATGGGAAGAGGAGAAAGATTAACTGTAATGTAACAATTCTATAATCTCATTTTAAAAGTTTTGGTTTTTTGTGACCAGAAGTTCAATTCAATTTATTTAAATGTTATTTATATAGTGCCAATTCACGACACAACCTTGTATGGGCATATTGAAATTTTAGATTTCTGAAATTCCAATTTAATTCGTCATATAATCAGTAGTGGATATATTTAATGTCATTTCTACTAGTAGAAATATATTTTTGATGTCAAGAATTATATATCTGGATATCTAGAATGTTTTATTTATTTTTTATATCTGAAATGATGATGACTAGTATTGACTGGATTATTGAGATCTGAAATTAGATTTCATCCTAGTCGGAATTCAGTTTTAGACATCCGGAATGTTTATTTTAGATTGGAAGAATGTTATTGTAGATGTCTGTAAATAAAAGCCCTATACACATGAATGGGGAAAGTGACGTAATATGTACTACTTTGAATTATATTCAAGATATCTGAAATGTTCATTTTAGATAGGACAAATGTTATTGTAGATGTCTGAAATGTAAATTTTGACTAGGAAGGAATGTATTTGAGATGTCTGGTATACATATTCAGTCAAGCTAATAAATGTTAAAACGGCCTGCCATACCAGCGCAGTACATGGCACTTGGCCGACACGGGACCCAGCGATAACTGTATGGGGGGGAGAGACGCATGCACCTAAACTAACAGCAGCTTAAGCAGCCTATATCCCGCTCTCAAGATAATCTACTAAACAGGCAGCGCTGTGGCCACTTTACTCAGTGTAACATAACACAGTAGCTCTAGCTAGCACATAGCAAGCTGCTGTGTGGGGGCCATAGGTTCGCCCACTTTGCTTGCCTGTCTGAAAATATTTAGATATCTAACCTGACACCATTACAAACATTCCTCAACGTGAACTAAGTTAGTAAGCGTACAATTTATTGTAAATATCAACAGAATAGGCTAATAACATGACACCAATTATTTTCAACCTGTTTTATCTACTTACCGACAACCTCACCGCTGCTCCTTCTCTTGCTGGTAAAAAGCTTTCTGGCGAGTGGCGAACATGACTTCTTTGTCAGAAAGACTTCGTTGGTGTAGACACTTGTCAATCAAACATGTCTGACCAATAGAGAAGCACCCGCCCACCGCGGTACGTTTGTGTCAAAATGATTCAATCGAAAAAATTTGAACTTCAAAACTTTTTTCACTTCAAAAAAAAAAAAGATTCAATCAAAAAAAATTGAACTTTAAAACGTTTTTCTCTTCAAAAAAAAAGTTATTTAATCAAAACAATTTGAACTTCAAATTTTTTTTCTCTTCAAATAATAAAAACAAAAACAACGAAAAAACACATTCTCTTCAATACTTTTTTTTGACGGGTACATTTTTTTTTTGCATTTAAACATTTTTTTTTTTTTTGAAAATATTTTTTTGATTGAAACAACTTTTTTGGAATTGAATGATTAAGACACAAATGTCCTACCCATGTATACCCCAAACGCAAAAAAGATTACTTCAATCAAAGAAAACATTTTCAATTAAAAAAAAAGGTGTTCAAATGCAATTTTTGGAGTCTCAAATATTTTATTTGCATTCAAAACTATTTTCTATGATTGAAAACGTTTATCTTTTGATTGAAGTGACTTTTTTTATTGATTCTCTTGTTTGTTTGTTTGAAGCAACTTATTTTTTGATTGAATGATAAAGACACAAATGTCCTACCCATTATATGGTCCAATCAAAAAACAGTGCTACTTCAACTAAAAACGTTGCTTCAAACAAAACAAAACGGACTTCTATCAAAGAAAACATTTTCAATCAAAGAAAATCAGTGTTCAAATGTATTTTTTTGAGTCTCAAATATATTTTTGGATTCAAATACTTTTTTTCTTTGATTGAAAAGTTTTTTTTTAATTGAAGTGAAGTTTTTTTTAATTGAAAATATATTTTTTGGTTGAAGCAACCTTTTTTTTGATTGAATAATAAAGACACAAAACTACCTTCATATTCTATCCGCTGAACTTTCTGACCTGCTGGTTCATAAATCCAAAGAAACCTTTGACCACCGCTACTTTCATTCATTCCATCTGTGGCCAGTTTGAGACGATCTTCCAAAAGTTAAAATGAACACCGATAAACCTCAGACTGGTAGATGTCCACTTTGCAAAGACCCGTCCTACTCTCCTTCTGATTGGCTAATGCTCCGGCTCTGCCAGATTTCATTGGTTGAGAGCAGCTTCAGTTTAAAATCTTTAATAAAAAAGTCTAGACGGAACTTTTTGCGCTCGTTTTCCAAATGATGGAAATCCGTCCCAGCGACGGAGAACTTTAACCCCTGATATATAATCACAAAGCAAACCATTAAAATCTCAATAAAAAACATACCTTAACATAAATTTATGAAATAATGTTTTACATTGCCTTAATTTACACTATGTACATAAATTTTACCAAAAACATAGTAATCAGAGGAACACACATTGAACGAGGTGAATAAGTGATTCAAGCTGTCTGCTAATTTGGTAATTTGTTTAGTCCAACAGTTTCAGAGAAAATAAAATACAAGACTAAAAACTATATTCATTATTATATTTATACACCACTTTGAAATCCAGGGCGGAGTCATTGGCAGCTTTGCACATGGGTTATACATATGCAATTTGAAAACAGAGTAGGTCTCCTCGCTGGTCTCTATGCTCACAATGTATGCAGGTCTTTCAGGACGAGGCAGCTGCCTGTGCCTGTGACATAGCGCTGAGGGAGGTCGCAAAAAAATATATACAGAAATACACACTAAGCAAGATAAAGTAAAATAATATACACTATATAGAAGGATATAAAAGAGGAGAGAAATATTTGCTGTATTGTACATGATGAGGTCAGTATTTAAAGCCTAAATGGTCATCTAGAAATCAGCTTCTGTGATATGGGTTGTCAAAATAATCAATACCTCAATATAACACTAAAAAATTTAATTATTTAAAGATACTGATTTGCTTCAAAATCGATATAAACTGACACATTCACGTTTCCTCAAACTGACACACTTCTTCCGACCGCAGCGCTGCAACAACAGAGGCTCTCTGCAGACAATCATCTCAACAATGATCTGCTGCTGCAAGTTTTAAACCAACATGACGAGTACAGCCAGAAAACACAGGCAAACCTCTTTGACGACAAGACAACAAAAGTGTTTCCTATAAGGCAGGCGGTCAGGAACATCCATCCATCCATTTTCCAAACCGCTTAATCCCTCATGGGGTCGCAGGGGTGCTGGTGCCTATCTCCAGCGTTCACTGGGCGAGAGGCGGGGTACACCCTGGACAGGTCGCCAGTCTGTCGCAGGGCAACACAGAGAGACAAACAGGACAAACAACCATTCACACCTAAGGACAATTTGGAGAAGCCAATTAACCTAACAGTCATGTTTTTGGACTGTGGGAGGAAGCCGGAGTACCCGGAAAGAACCCACGCATGCACAGGGAGAACATGCAAACTCCATGCAGAAAGACCCAGGGGTGTACTCGAACCCAGGACCTTCTTGCTGCAAGGCAACAGCGCTACCCACTGCGCCACTGTGCAGCCCGCGGTCAGGAACAGCGAAGTGGCAATTCAGTTATTCATTTGTCTAAAGGAGGACCAAAACTCACAGAATTAAAAATAAAAGCAAATATGTAAATTGCCCAATAAACCAATAAACTAGTAATGTACTAGTTAATTTACAAATTTTCAAGTAATTTTATGTCTTCGTCACAAAAATATCCAATTTATTTATGCCGAGACCAGTCCGAGCTCGGATCAGTTATCCAAGACAAGCCGACCCGTTTACACACAAAGCTTATCTCGGTTCCTTGGTTGCTCCTCGCCCCCTAGTGGCGATCTGCGGTACTACCGCTCTCTGGGATTATGCTTGATATTGTGATATTTCTATGTTTGCGGAGAGTCAGGGGAAGAAGGCAACCATTGGTGAATTTACTGGAGAAAGTTGGCTTTTTTGGGAAGTGGATGAGACAAACGAACGTCTAATAAGGATTTACAGACGCAGGAAACAACGACAGACGCTGAGGTTCATTGCACTGCTAAGCAGATTCATCTCTGGAAACCGTGTGGCACGGTAAGGAAGCTAGTATTATTATGAATGTCTGAAATTTGTCTGAATGGAGTGTGAATCGGGACGTGCAGCCAGACTGCCGGAAAACCCGCGGACAGTCAGCTGACTGTAAGGGCATGACGCGGTCTGCTCATGCGCTCTTTATCAGAAAACCGGGCCAAAAAATCAAACCAGGCCGAGAACTACCCAGGAACTGGTCTGCAGTTAGCGCGGTCCGGTTATGTTTAGCGCGGTCCGGTTCAGTCTGCTGACCATTTACACACAAGAGTTATCTCGGTTACCGAGCTCGGACTGGTCTCGGCTCGGTTAAAAAAGTGTAGTGTAAACGGGCCTTATGGTAACCTCGTGGCTACAACGTGGTTTATCACTGTCAGGGTGTGAATGGGTGAATGACTGATTGTAGTGTAAAGTGCTTTGGGGTCGTTGGACATTATAAAGCGCTATACAAGTACAAGTACAAGCCATTTACCATTAACTTATAGAGTCTGTAACTGTGATTATGTACCAACTGAAAACCTCAGTAATGCTAATTTCAGATGAAGTTGAATGTAACATTTTTTGGGTTGGAGGAAAAAAAAAAACCCAGAGCATTGAAAGATAATTATAGTATCAGATAATCTAAACCTAGCCATCGCCTCATAGGTCACAGCCTAACTTGTGAGTTCTTTTTCTGAAACCTTCTAATAGCTAAAGAAATTACAGCCTTTTTATCAAGCTTCAGTGAACCCAGAATGACTCGTGTATAAAAACATTACCTGTCTGTACCACATGGCAGAATCCACACCTGTTGATCTGCTTAATTCCATCCCAGATTTAGCCTCCTCTTTCACATGGTGACCCGTTTCACTCAGTTTCACCTTCAGACCTTCAGCCTGGGAGCTGGGGACTTTAATATCCTCTCCTTTTGCCATAATGACTGATGTGGCCTGTTCTGAAGCAACTGCTGGATCTTTAGGCTTGACTGAGGTGACTACTCCTTTGGCGCCTAGGTCCGTGAGGCCAGGGGCACCAGAGACGGAAGGGGGAACTGGGGCCTTCTGCTTCCACTCGTCTTTACTAAAACTGTCATGGTCTTTTCCCTCCAGCTTCTTGTCAGCTTGCCGCTGCCTCTCCTCATATTGCTGACGGTAAGCAAGGTTGGAGGCTAGCGGGTGGCTGTGGTAGGCTGGATCAGAGGCATAAGCGTAGGGGGCCACATAGTATTGGTTGTAATACAGAGGTTGCGAGAACATGTTGGAGCGCTGCTGAATAACTGATGGCTGCTGAGGACCCATGTCAGCCTTCCTCTCTTCTTGAGGTTCAGCCTTAGGTTTGCCCTCCTCTCCTACCTCCAGCTCTTCCTCCTTCTTCACCTTCACCTGTGTTGCCTCCATATGAGCTGTTGCTCCAGGTGCTGCTCCTGGGCTGGGGTTTGGGTAGCTTGGGGAGTAGTAAGAGTCATAGTTGAGGTAGTATGGTGATTCTTTACTGGAGGGAACAGCCTGAGGAGGGAACAGTGCTTTCTTGGCACCTTCGTGAGGTCCCTGATCAGGATCTGGTTTGACCTTCATGCCCTCTGTCTTCCCTTCTCCATCTTCCCCTGCATCAGAGATATCAGAGTAAGCAGGGCTGCTGGTCTTCACGGACACGTCATCAGCGCCGTTCTGGTTGGAGTGCAATGGGGTTGCTAGGCCAGCATCTATCCTGCTTGCAACGCCGATGGATGGACTTGGTGCATTGTCAGAGAAGCTGTAGACCTTGTCAGCCTCAGCTTTGATGCTGGCCAAACGGTTCTGATGAGCTTCCACGCAGCCGTTAAGCAAACTATCAGTGGTCTCAGAGAATGGACTTTTCCCCTCTTCTGGCCTCCCTGCTTTACTCGTCGCCACGGGACTATCCTCCTCCTTCCAGCTGTCTCTTTTCTTTTTGTCTTTCTTTTTCTTGTCTTTACCAAGCGTGGGGCTGCAGGAAGGGTCCGAGAGTGGAGAGGGTTTAGTTTGGCTGTTTTTCATCTGGGGGCTGCTGGGTACAGACTGTACCACTGAGCTCAAAGCAGCAGACGCCTGGGGGGAATACGATGGAGCAACCCCAAGGCCAACAAGGGGCAACGGCCGGCCCATCTTGGTAGCTTTCTGACTCGGTTTATCTGGTTTGCTGCCGGCTGACAATCTTCTGGCCTTTCTGTCATCAACTCCATCGTTGCTGGCCTCATCGGTCAGACATGCCCCCTCCTCACCGCCATCGGTGGCCTCAGGCTCGCCCTCCCCTGCCTTCTTTTTCCCTTTTAATATCTGCTTTCCTGACGAGGGAGAGGGGGCATCAAACGCCCGTCCTTTGGGAGTGTTGGAGCGGGCAGGGGAGAAAGCAGCACCGTTACAGGAAGTTGGGTCATGCTGGAGAAACGAGTCATCCCCGTATTCACTGTCCCCATCTTGGTCCAAACGTACGTCGTGGTCATTATGGGCCCGAGCCTGGTGGTATTTCAGTCCGTTAATGTGTTTGTATTTCTTGTTGCAGTTCGGATGGGGACAATCAATGAGTATAGGAGAAGGACAAGTCTGCTCCAGTTGCGGAGGGGGCAGGGCTTCTGTTTTCCCAACAGGGAGAGGGTTCCCAACACCAGTAGAGTTGGTTCTCATGCGCTTTGAAGCTTTAGAGTCCTCGGAGCTGGAGGTAGGTTCCATATCAGACACAGGTTTAGTTCTCCTCTTGGCAGAGGATGGGCAGGCCTTTGGATCCTCACCACAACCTACCCCTAGGGCCCGTCGTCCTTTGCTGTTTGCAGCAGCACCGCGGGTCTTGCTCCCACTGCCTTTGCTGTCTGATGAGTAGCTGTTGTCGTTCAGTGGTGTGTTGATGCCAGGTCGCATTCTTTTCCCTCGCCCACGGCCACTTCGCATCTCCAAGTCACTAGTAGGGGACTCGCAAAACCTGCAAGAACATAGTAAGAAGTCAACATTTAGCCACCAGTATTTATTTGCATCATGTGTGATCAACCTTTTCTGTTCTATACAAACTTTGTGCTATGCTCCCATTTTAACCTGTCGTGTGCACCATGGTGTACACTGCAAGTCATTTTTACCCAGTTATCTTCCAGGATATACAGGATATATATCATTTTTTCCTTCCAGAAACAATGAATGAAAATAACTTGATAAATACGCCAAGAGTATTAATAATTTAGTGAGTAAAGAGCACAAAGACAACGTATTGAATTAAACCTTTTAAAACCCAAATCCCTTGCGTTTGTATTCGGAATCAGAACCAGCTTTATTTGCCGTGTCAGTGTACACATACAACCAATTTGACTGGATTGTACGATGTTCATGATATGCTTATTTATGATGATATGCTTATTTGACAATGCTGTGTTCCGTTATTCTTCCAAAAAGTTGCTTTATGCTTGACACACGTACATTACAAGCGGAAAAGAGACTTGCGGACACGTTTGTAGCATTTATGCTCCGTGCGGCTCTTCCTCTGAAGTAGCACTTTTCTCCTAGACTCTGTTTCCAACATTTACAGTGCCTGTAACAGGAATGGTTTAAGATAAACTAAATGGAAAGATTACACAGACAAAGCTGTTCTGATATAATGATTGTTGAGATATATGGTCAAAAATCCGACTAAAAAAGGGGAACCCTGGCGCATAAATCGACTTCTGCTACAATGGCTCACAACACAGAAAGTAGGGAGGAGTCTTACTTTTCTGTAGAAATAGCTCAGTCAACTATCGGCTGACCAATAGTGATTGGCAATCGTAGGGAGGCCAAGTCAGAAGAAGAGTCAGCCAGATAAAGGGAAACATTTTGGGAGTGGCTGCTGTTATGATCAAGCCGCCAGCTGAGCCGAGAGCTCCCCCGGTGGGTTAAGCTGCGCAGCAGCAGAGAGACTGTTTATTATTTTTTTATAATTTTTTTTTTTTAGATTAGAAGACAATACCTGGTTCATATTTTGCAACTTTACTTTGTAATACTTAGATAAACATTCATTCCAATATATTGTTGCTTCTTGCATTCTCAGTATGAGGGATTTCTGCAAAGCCATCAACAATGCAAACGACTGTCAACTGTGGCTCTACGCTCTTTCATGAGGAATGAATGCTGCTTGTCAAGACTTGATGCAATCTGATGGGTTTCCTTAGATAGTTTTTTAGATAGAAACTTTTTGACCAATCTGTAAGATTTGATTTAATTTGACTTTGTAAAGTGCCTTCAGATGACGTGTTGTGAATTGGCGCTATGTAAATAAAACTGAATTGAATATGTAACATAAAAAACATTATCACACTAAAATAAATGGACAAGTAGCACCCGTAACGTGATGTAAATTGACAGAAAAGTATATCGATTATAGAATTCAAGCGAGATTTTGTTTTTGCTGTATTCACCCAATTCGCGTCATTTGCATTGTCAACCACTGATTTGTTCCTGATCATGCCTTTACACAAGGATAACATGTAAGTTACTCGCTCCATTCGACTTGTTCGCGTTTGGTGTGAATGCGCGTTTACTTGTAATTGAGTTACTAATAATTTAATAAGGTTCCAGTTATGTGCGGACCAAACATTCAGAAAAGGCTGTTCCTCTGCATCATAAATGTGCAGCTTTGCTTTGAATGACATTTATTTTTGCTAATGCTCAAAGCTTGGCCCTTAGCTTTTGTGTCGTCTTTCCCCCACAGACATCTGTGGGCTGCTTAAAGAAAACCCGCAGCTGAGTGCAAACACAAACAGGGCTGTCGCGATTCATGGACCTCAATTCATTAAATTCATCGAGGCAACATTAGCCCCATTTCCACTACCCTTGTTAAACCGATCCATGCCGAGCTCGGTCCGAGCTTGAATCAGTTAACCAAGCCGAACTTGGTTCTGACGACCGTTTACACATCACGCTATCTCGGTTGATTGGTTCCTCGCCTCCTAGTGACGATCTGCGGTACTACTGCTCTCTGGGTTTGAAGGAGGGACCAAGCAAATAAAAATGGCGGCGCCCCTAACATTCAGGAAGTTATGCTTGGTTATATTTCGTTGTTTGCGGAGAGTCAGGCGAAGACGGCAGCTTTTGGTGAATTTACTTGATAGAGTCGGCTTTTGGGAAGTGGACAAGACAAACAAACGTCTAATAAGGATTTACAGACGCAGGAAACAATGACAGACGCTGAGGTTCATCACACTGCTAAGCAGAATCATCACTGGAAATCGTGTGTCACGGTAGGGAAGCTAGTATTTTTATGAATGTCTGAAATGTCAGCTGGCTGTAAGGAGATGACACGGTCTGCTCATGCGCTCTTTGTTATTAGAGAACAGAGCTACTGAAAAACCAGGCCGAGCCCACCCATGGAACTGGTCTGCATTTAGCGCGGTCCGGTTATGTCTGGCTCGGTTCAGTTCAGTTTGCGTTCCATTTACACTCGATAGTTATCTCGGTTACCGAGCTCGGACTGGTCTCGGCACGGTTAAAAAGGGGTAGTGGAAACGGGGTAATTATCTGCCTTGAGCCTTCTTTACATTATTTATTCAGCACACTGTGTTCTGGCCAGGCAGCTAACACTAAGGGTAGCCTAGCCTGCTAATACATGGATGCTAAGTGTGGTTATCTGCTATGGAGACAGAAAGCAACAGGCAGAAAGCAGCGCAGAAGAAGAGAACTAAAGTTTTAAAGATGTAGGGACACTTTAAATTTAACAGAAAAGAAAACTGTACAGCAAGCTGCCTTATATCGATTGAGTTTCTAGGTGCCAAAGGTTAGCGCTTCTATTCAGAGCTCACCTTTCTGCTCTCAACTGAACTTGTTTCGATTGGTCAACATGGCAGCTAAACGGCCAATCATGTGAGGGCCATGCTATTATGTGAAAATGATGGGTGCAGCTGTGAGTAGAGGGTGAGTTTGTTAGGTTGTCCTGTACAATAACTATGAGGGACATGAAAAAACGTTTGACTAAAATATTAAATTGTTGTTAATCAACTGATGTTTTTTGTTTAGTTTCTAACTTAGTTTCATTATCAATATCAACACTTATTTTTATTAGAATATGCCTTATTATCTGTTAATAATTGCATTGTATATTTCTTTCTCTTCAGCTGCACAGTTTAACTTGAAATTTAGCTTTTGCCATATTAATTAATCTTGTGTGCAAGTCTGGTGTCTAGGCCCATCTGTTCTTGCCACTGTCACACCTGAATTTCCCCACTATGGGACAATAAAGGTATTTTTATTCTATTAAACATAGGTAAGAAAGGTTTTTAAAAAGGCAATATGTATTGTGCCTGAATTTAAATAGGCTGCTTACCTTTTTGATGAATGTGTAATTATTGTTATTTTTTGTTGTCAATTTGTGGAATTAAAAAACAAAGAGTTTAACTTGGCACTGAAGAACTGAATCAGGGGAGCCTGAATATACAATATCCAACGTATAAAAATAATTTCACTGCCAAACCAAAAGTTTAGAGGTGTGCTGCAGTTTTTCCTCACAACTTCACCATACATCACTAGGCCGATTTACATAAATTGCCCCTAGCAAAAGGAAATGCATCAAACTTCGAAGCTTTAAGGCTTTAAATCCTAGGGCTTGCAATGGAAAATGGCCAATGTAAAACATGAAAAACCTATCAAGAAACACAGATTTGTTTAATCTATAAAACAATCTGCGTAGCCTATACCCACAATTGTGCCAGCCATACATTAGAGAAAAAAAGCTATTTTTTTATTGATCGCAGCCGTAGATGACGTCTCTAATTCAACAAAAGGCTTATCGGTGAATTGTAACTGCAATGTGTGTATATACCTTGGCGGGGCCCAGTCGTGTCTTGTGCAGTCCAAAAGAGTCCCAACATATGTCTTGTTCCTCCAGGTGACATTAACAACCAGCATACCTGCAGATAGGGAGAACAAACAGTACCTAAACTATAACACTTGTATACAGTGTAATTTATTTATTTTTTTTTCCCCCCAGTGTCCTGTCTAGCAATGTGGCAATAAGAATTGATGTCTTAATGCCAAATAGAGCTCGACAGATTTTGCTTTCACAAGTGGAGCAAACAGCTTTCGCCATAGTGCTCCGCTTGATCTATGCATGTATATAGCTTTATTGTGATTCCTGAAGGGAGAATTTCAAATTATATGGACACTACAATGGGAAAGTATGAGAGTAAAGGAAGAACAAGAAGAGAAAAAAAGAAAGAGAAGAGGTGAAAGAAAGAAAGAAAGAAAGAAGAGATAAAAGGGAGAGAATGATAAAACGTCCTCTGTCTGCTCCATCACCTGGAAAGAGAGATGCAAAAAGAACATCACAACCAACAGACGTAAAGCAACAGATACAATCGAGTAACACCTTGATGCCATTGCTAAATCATATGTATTATTATTTAAGCTGACATGTCTAAAGTGATACCTGAAAAAAGAAAGTGACAGAAAATAAATAAATAAATAAATTACGGGCTTTCTGTATATAAGTGAACACTTAATACCTGGAACCCTGCACCTGTGGGAGTTTGTGAGAATGCACTAGTTTAGGTGAAAATTATCCAGAAGGAAATAGCTTGATAGTGGTTGTGGAGAACCAAAGGCCCGCCTTCCCCGAGCACAGAGGCAGGGGTCAGGGGACCCATAACCCCGGACTCCTAAAGGGGCCCCCAAAGCAGGGCGCCCTAGTGGGGCCAACACACGAAATCTGCAGCCCCCCCTCAAGGAAAGAGGAGAGACGACCCAGAGGAAATCCCCCAGCCACCACAATGCAGATGCCCCCAGGAGCCGCGGGGACGAGCCCGTGGGCTCCGCCGGCAGCCAGCTGCGCTGAAGTGGTCCCGGCCATGGGCCCTGAGGGCCAGAGGCCCCAGGAGCGCCCCGCCCCCGCGGCGGGGGCCCCGGCCGACCCCCGGGGGGCCAGGCCCCGCGAAGCAGCCACCGGGAATGGGCCGGAACCCACCCGGGAACCCGCCCCAAACCCGAGGACCGTCAATGCGCCAGAGGGCCAAGGCGCCTGCCAGCGCAGCGGAGGGGGGCAGGACGTGGGGGGATTGGCTCCGCACCTAGCGGAGACATGAGATGTCCTTGGGAGAGGGAGCGGACCGGACCCGTACCTGGGAAGAAAAAAAAAAAAAAAAACTCATTCACACCGTCCCTCCCTTGTGCCCCACTCACCACACACAGACTTACAAAAAAAGGACGCTGTACACACATTCCCACATAGCACTCACAACCAACAATCCAAAGTGGGGGTCCCCACAATAGGGGGTTTTCACTGGCCAACTTCCGGTCCGCCATATTGGGTGTCACACTTCCTTATCTATAGTTGTCCTACACGTATTTTCGTATCGAGAATGGATAAGTACGCCAGCACGCTAGAGCGACCAGATAAGGACGTATATCTGAGGAAATGTTCCGTGATCGACCATATGGACCCCTATGCCCTCCACGGTGCATTGTTTAGCCGTAATCCAGATGATTGGCCAAATGTAGAGCACGGCGATATAGTGCATTACCTGGTGTTCAGTGAAAACCCTCTGCACACTCTTGAGGAAATGAGAGCTTACAAGGGTCTAGAGGCTCACAACCAGTTCACATCTGGTTGGGTACGAGATGTCGAACTTATGTACATCAAGGAAATCGCCATCATACGTGGACGGGTGAGTTTTAATAAGATGGTAAAAATGTAAACAATCCGACGCAAATGCGTCGCATGCTTCTGCGGTGGCTGACGGCCGGCGGTGCGCGAAGGCGCTTGGCTGCAGGGCCGCTCGACGCCGCTCGCGGCTTTAATTATTTAAGCAGAACAATGACCAGTGCAAAATTAAGTTGTATTTACCGTATTTACGCCGGCAAAAGCCTACCGGCGTAACCCGGAAGTAGCGCAGACGTCACTTTCCATATCGGACGTCTTCGGCTACCTTGTTTGTGGCGTGAGCGCCTATACTTCAGAACAGTTCTGAAGCTACAAGTCCTTGGAGCCTCATGTGCAGTTTACGAATGGATGGGTTCAAGAGCTGCAGATCATAAAGCCAGCAAACAGTGGGAACACAGCCACTCGTTCAAAGGTAAGCTGTGCTCAGACGGGCTCTGGCACATGCTAACTGTTAGTGCTAACAACCACTCACGCATGTAATGTACTTTTAACTAACTGCTATGTGTTTCAAAGGTTTAGAACACACTCTCATTGACATCGGGATACTGTGGAAAGTTATGTTCGGTCGTCTTACAGCCGCGATCCAAGCGAGCCGACGACTCTTTGTTATCTCTAACAGTTGTTCTCCGTGGTTGCGCCTCCAGGCAGGAAAGCGGTGGAAAATTAACCCGTTTCTATGTTTTTCCCATGGCGATCATGTGTTGCGCTGTTACAGCCCACAATACAGCAACGGTTTACATGTTTTAAATACTTAACAGTTAATTACCTGTGACAAAGTGAGCACCGCAGACTCTGGCGTATTCCAGCTTAACACCGTCCAAATCGGACCTGGATATCCGTGTCAGCCATAGGTGACGGCGTTGTTCAGAGAGCTGTTTTGTTTTTTCACACTGATTCACTATTACGGCTGGTAGGCGATACAAAGAGCGTTGATCTCCACCTCCACGGGCCGTGCAACCAACCATTAAACACGTTTTCCCCATTGTTCACTTCCAATACTGCCTAAGGCGTAATACAATGCGGGTCAACGGTGCGAAACGACAGACACCCAATATGGCGGACGCGCTGAGTAGTCACGTGAGCGTGACGTCAGCTGAAAACCCCCTATTCAACTATACGACTGCCTGTGCCCGACCCCCGGCCCCGCCCCCGGACCAGACGCCCCCCGGACCAGGCCCCCCAAAGAGGGGGGGGTCAACACGACCCGTACGGGCCACCCAACCAGAACCCCCCCCTCACCCCCTAAATACCTAATAATCATGGTGACGCTCTCACGTAATACCAATGTGCGCGCACGTTCCTTGCTAGTTTCCGCTTGCTAGCTGTGCAACACTTCTGGGGTCTGTCTCATTCCGAATACTTCCGTCAGTGCACTGCTAATGTGCACTGACCACTTACTGCCGTAGTGCCCACTTTCGATCGTTAGTATAGTTCCAAAAGGAACACTTATGTTAAAACGCTTACCGGAAATGACGGGATGACGTGACGAACGCAACACACGTGAACGCGAATTTTCAGCCCGCCAAAAATATATGCCGCCGTTTGTTTACAAACACACACGTTCTTTAACCAATCGTTAACATTCACAGCATGTGAGCATTAACATGTAACTTACGCTAATTAACTCGCCAAATGATTATATCAGCTTCTGTCAGTGAGGGACATGTAAGTGATGCATTAGACGAGAGTAAAATGCCTCGTATTACCACCATTACTTACATTTATATGATTGCGGTGTCGCAGCTCCGGCTGTCTCGGCTGAATTGTCCGCCATTATTTGTCCGTTTAGTGCGAGTAGGGTCCATCGTTACACACTGCATTTTGTGACCGTTTTTAGGGGATCATCCGGGTACCTTCAGTGCACTGAGTTTTTGTGTTATCTACACTATATACTTAAAACTAAGTGTTCGAAGTGTAGAAGTAGGCGGAATGAGACAGACCCCTAGTGTTTATGTATCCAGTTAGCTTAGCGGTGAGTTTTGGTGTTAGTCGTTCATTGTAGCTCCGCTGCTCACACTGTATGCTTTGAACATGGCTGAAGAAGCAAACTGTGGAACAGATGGCTGTCACTCACTCTGTGTTCAGAAAAAAAGGTGCTGCACGTGCACACACGGTACATGACGAATGTGCGCAGTGCTGCATGTTCGAGGGGATAGCTATTTTAATTAAGGATAATTGACTTTTAAACTAACTTTTACATGGTAGTGAAAGCTTATGAAAATCACTCTGTGCCCAGAACGCAGCAGCATTTAGAAAAAAGGTTGCAAGTCGGGAAGCCACTCCGGTGTTGCCAGTTATTGCGGGAGAAACATTACATTACATCTATCTTGTAAACAGTTTAGGTAAATAAGCTCAGTCACTGATAATAAGCGAACCTGGCAACCCTGATGGAAGCCTGAGCGTTTCTGGAGGTCCCTTTTCCCCTCTGTCATCATTCTTTAACAAACATGAAATAAATCATTACATTTAGGGTTACTTATTGTTGTAACATCAGTGATATTGTATATTTAATGTGCACTATTTTTGATTAAAAAAGCCTAAATAAAGATCAGCGTTATCATTACTGTGTAGAAGAAACATGTTTTCCTTTTTACGCAACATGCTGGTTAAATGTCCCTCGAGGATTGCCATAGGGCACTAAGCTGCTCTGTGTTTTATGCAGAAGTGTTGGGGGAAAAAAACACCATTAAGAAATCCAGAAGCCGAGCTTCGTGTCCAGTGTCCTTCCACTTCATGCGGTACCAGTGAAAAACCCAGAAAGCTCGGTTATACTATTAATTAAAGGGATTCGAGTCACGCAGCGGTGCACTGTTTACAGAAAAATATGCGGATACCGTCCTCTTTGCTTTTGGGCAGTGGGAGCAGACATAGGGACCTGACCACATCATAACAAATAGAAAGCGAGGTAAGAGGAAACCAGCACCGCTTTCTAAAAGGTTTTTTTGTGGAGCCATGACTCTTACAGATGTAGATAAGTCTGCGTGAATGTGTATTGAGAACCTGGAGGTGACGTAAATGACGGATGAATAGCTTATTGTGAATGATATCGTACTTACAGTTATTGAAACCCAACAAAATGGAAAATAACCAGTCTGAAAACAATTTCTAAACATAGCTTGAATGAAAATGCAATGAACAAAACATTATCCCTGCAAATATCTATTATTCGTATTATTGTTACTGTGCCCACATCAGAGGAAAACAAGAAAGCAAATCCCATGCTGAAAGCAAGATGGACAGAGCAGACGGAACGAGTCCACAGATGGGTGCTGGAACAACATGCTGCCGGGAGTCTCGTCAGTGCAGTAACATCTCAAAGCCCTGGTAGTTGCCAAGGAAATGGAGACACATGACTTCTTAGTGTTACAAAGAAACTGCCGGCAGACATCCAAGCCAAGGTCGAATACCTCCGTGAGTTTGTTGAAAAGCAGCTAACTGAACACAATATTTCGACCAGATCATACAGTTAAGCCCAGAAATATTTGCACAGTGACACAATCTTCATGATTTGGGCTCTGCATGCCACCACACTGGATTTGAAATGGAACACCTACAATGTAATTGAAGTGCAGACTTTAAGGTTTAATACAAGGGCTTGAACAAAAATATATGATTAAACATGTAGCAATTGTATCTGTTTTTATACAAACAGTAATCATTTCAGGGGCCCAAAAGTAATTGGACAAATAAACATAACCCTAAGTAAAATGTTACTTTTCAATATTTTGTTGAGAATCCTTTGCAGGCGACGACTGCCTGAAGTCTGGAACCCATGAACATCAGCAAATGCTGAGTTTCCTCCTTTGTGATGCTTTGCCAGCCCTTTACTGTAGCTGTCTTCAGTTGGTGCTTGTGTGTGGGTGTCCCCCATCCCATCACACTGCCTCCACCATGTTTTACAGAAGATGTGGTGTGCTTTGGATCATGAGCTGTTCCAATTCTTCTTCCCATCATTCTGGTACAGGTTGATCGTAGTCTCATCTGTCCAAAGAATGCTCTTCCAGAACTGGGCTGGCTTCTTCGGGTGTTTTTTGGCAAAGTCAATTCTGGCCTTTCTATTTTTGAGGCTGATTAATGGTTTTCATCTTGAGGTGAATCCTTTGTATTTACTCTCATGAAGTCTTCTTTTTATGGTAGACCTACACCTTCTTCCTGGAGCGTTCTTCACTTGAGTGGATGTTGTGAAGGTTTTTCTTCACCATGGAAAGGATTCTGCGATCATCCACCACTGTTGTCTTCCGTGGACCTCCAGGCCTCTTTGAGTTCACAAGCTCACCAGTGTACTCTTTTTTTTTTTTTTTTTTTTTTTCCTCAGACTGTACCAAACTGTTGATTTGGCCACTCCTAACATTTCTGCTATCTCTCTCATGGATTTCTTCTTTTTTTCAGCCTCAGGATGTTCTGTTTCTCCTCCATTGAGAGCTCCTTTGACCACATGTGTTCACAGCAACAGCTTCCAAATGCAAACGCCACACCTGGAATCAACTCCAGACCTTTTAACTGCTTCATTGATGACAGGTTAACGAGGGAAGAGCCCATGCTGCCTGGTTATTTATTTTGTAGTCTTCTGAGTCACTTGTCCAATTACTCTTGGTCCCTTGAAAAAGGAGGCAGTTACGTATTAAAGAACTATAATTCCTAAACCCATGTTCCGCTTTGGATGTGAATCCTCTCAAATTACAGCTGAGAGTCTGCACTTTAAGCCCATATTGATTATATAATTGTATCCTGAATATGTTTTCATAAACAGTTGAAATAACAAAACTTGTGTCACTGTCCAAATATTTCTGGGCCTAACTGTATTATCAACATGGATGAGATCCCCTTCATGTCTGATATACCCAAGGGCCCAAGTGTTGCAGAGAAAGGGCGGAAAAGTCTGAACGTACTGAAAACTGAACATTGAGAAACTGTACTTCGCAGTTGGGCTGGCATGTTGTAAAGTTGGATCAAAATTGCCAAATCATGGATATAACTCTCTGGAGAATGTACATATGCAGCAACATATGCTACATGAAATGGTTTATACAGTGATGTCATGGCACCTTTAATGCTGGGCTACTTACCATCTTCAGTCTCCTGCCAGACAATTCCTTCCAGGTTGACACTGGTGCCAGGCTCACATGGCCCAAGACATTCTGGCTCGGTCGCCAGCGCTGCCTCCGCTGTGTTCACTGCAACTGAACGCGTGCGCACCATGATTTGCTCACAAGGAGAAGAGATGTCACCGCTGTTAGCAGGAGGACCAAGCAGGTGTAGAGGAGGAGGAGCAGAGGTGGAAAACGATTCCATCTGTAGAAGACGAGAAGTTCTAGCAGTTAGGGTTTCAGGCCAAGAAGAACCTGTGCCAACGCGGTGCCTAGGTGCATGGTATGCCCCCCCCCCTCCTGAGCCCAGCATTATTGATGACTATGGATTCATATTATGTGGTTGGCTGTTGATCTGATCCAAAAATGTGGCTTTCATGACTGCTCTGTGTGCTCTCATGTCTATCAAACTGACCCTGGATGAGCGGCACACATCTGGGGGGCCCTAAGTAAAGAATGGCGGCCCGTCAGGCTTATAATACGGTGGGGGAAACCATGCTGTCAGGACAAAGTATTGATATAAAGTTTTCAGTTCAATCAATACCTGGAATCTATAGTAAAACATCAAAAGGTTTTGTTTGGATGTGGACTCCGAGTATGTTCTGTACACTTCTGAAAATGCTGAGAATTGTTAACAACCCCTAAACAATTTCTTCTGCAGAAATCATTTTAATGTCATGATTCTAGTGATGCAGCACACCCTAAAGAACTAACGTACCCATCGCTACTCCTTAAATTGCCATATTCAACATGGCTGCCTCCTTCCACCTGAACAAGATTGGAAACAACTTCTCCAAAGAGAGCCAACTTCTAGGCCAGAATTCTTTATTACCAATACACCCTTCAACTCAGCTCTGTTTCAGAATACTACAACACAGTTGCCATAGGAAAAAGGGCATCGTATTTGCTTACCTTCTCACAACTGACAGGTTTCTTCAGATCTCGGCAGTCATCATCTTCTACCTCCTCCTGCTCTGTCATCATAACAGTCTGGCCGATCCCTGCAGAGTCCAGAGTCAGGTTCCCAAACTGGTCCACAGGGTTTAGGTCGGGGGTTTGCTGACTCTCAAATGAGCTGTTCCGAGGGGCTCCAAGAGGCAGAATAGGTACACCAGACTCCCTTTCAGTGTTAACCATTCTTGTGGCTACAGCTTCTATTTTCTTCTCTTTACTTTTCATGCAAGTCGTATCTTTGTCCTTTTTTACAGCAGGGGGGATACGGGAGGATTTACCAGACTTATCAGTTCCCTTAGTAGGGGTAGAGTTGGAGTTCTGGGGTGCCAAGTCTCCCTGGGCCCTACTTTGGGCCTCCTTCTTGGTTCCATCCAAGACTGTGGTCTTTCCACTTTCTTTGTTGTTTTTACTACGCTTTGATTTGGATTTGCCATCTTTGCTCTGCATGGCAGGTACAGGACTGACAAACTTTATGTTGTCAGGTAAAGTAGCCACAGCACCAGGAGGGGCAACCATGCTTCCTCCCTCCTTAGTGCTTGACATCTCTAACTTGTCCTTCTCTAAATCAGCATCCAGGTCAATGATCAGATTTCCAACACCAATATCCCACTCATCGCCACTGTCGTAAGTGTCCACCGCATTGGAGTCCACGCCTTTCCCACCTGCAGGGCTGCTGCTGAGGGACATCTTAGTTCAAGCGTCCCAGGGTGCCACAGGGGGCCGCAGGAGGGCGGCAGGAGGGCCGTGCTCCTCCCTAAAGCAGTGCACCTGCTCAGGGCTGCAGTCTATGTCTCCTCCACGCAGTTTCCCGCATCGCCTCCTGTAAGGTAACAAATCACAAATTAGAGATTTGCATGCAACATTCTGCAGGTTACCCTACAGTGGACTAGAGAACGATCCCGCACCCACTGACCAAAAGGACATTGCAGTTTCCAAACACACACAGGTATAGAAAAGTCAATGGATAGAACGATGGTTCCCTCAGATTATTAATATGCAGACTCGTCTAGATTCTAAACTGTCTTTTGTGACAGTTTTCAAGGAAATGAGAAACCTTCAAGTTAATGTTGCAGCCCTGGTCAGGAAGACATTTATTTATACACCAAGCACGTTTTAGCGTGGTTTTACTGACCAACGAGTCCTCCAACTCATTCAAAAGAAACTACTACGTCTCATCGTCATTAAGGGGACCAAGTACCCACTCACACCAAGCAATAGCCTCTAACGACCCAGGACAGTGAGAGGTGGGTTATTGATTTGCATCCGAGTTGAAATAAACTTCGGAGGATGGGCCTCTATGTCCTTGAAAACAGCAGCGCACCAACCTTTGTCAGTTCAGAATAGGGATGGGTGCCTTTCACATTTGAACAGATACGGTACCGATACTCTGTACCTGGGAATTAATATCGGTACTTATCAGTACCTATTTTCAGTACTTTTATGTGTATGCAGTAATAAATGTCAGTCTATTAATAAAATCTTTACATTTTTCAATTTAACATTTATTTTTCAATATATAAACTTGTTTGGATCTACAAATTAAACTTTTTAAATAATTTATTCATTTTAATACATTGTCTGAAAAATAATTAAGGCAATGTAATAATAAAAGTTTTTCCAAATCAACAGTTATCAGAGGCACAGAGTGAACGAGGTGAATACAGCATTGAAACTGTGTGTGAATAAAATTCAGGGAATTGTTTTAGTGCAAGCATTTCAGAGAAGAAGAAAAAAAATACTGTAAAAAAATACTAAATGTGAACTAACGTGTCTATGTGTTTTTGTCCACACACTGGATTATAAGCTGCATTAAATATTCTTCCCAAGCGAATAACATTTTTGCTCTTAAAATAAGAGCAATTAATCTCCATCATCTTATTTCAAGTTCAGGATTTCTAATTATCTTATTTAAGGGGTAAACATACTCATTCCATTGGCAAACAGTCTTATTTAGCTGCTAAACCAAGGAAAAATATACTAATTTCATACTAATTACTTACTTTAAGTTCCCTTTTTGCAGTGTGCCCCTCCGCATACACAGCTCTCTCCTGAGAGGGAGAACTTTCCGTCTCTATCGGGAGGACAGAGTAGTTGGACTACACTGCCCTGGCCTTATGTTTCTAACATAAGGCCAAAATAAACGTTATCGTTCCTAGTGCGTACTCCGGGCGTGGGCTGCCTTACATCACCTCTAGTTTAGACATTACAGTCAGGCAGTCTTGTAGACTGCTCAGGGGTCCTGTTACGGGCCGATAAGGTAGTGACACAGTGTACCGTAATGCTCCGAAAAACCATTGAGCGGAGCGGCTTTGATGCTAACCAAAGTCGTACTTACACATGTTAACAGATTTTTGAGCGCATTGTACCACATAAAATCACTCAGTAAGCACAACAGTATAAGGCACACCGGATTATAGGGCGCACCATCAGTTTGTGACTTATGGTCTGAAACATACTGTATATTAAAAACATATTTTTAATATACAGATAGTTTGAGTTTACCCGGTAGTACCGACAGGATTCAGTCAGTACCTATAAAAGTACCGAATTTGTTACCCATCCCCATTCCAGAAAGTGAAACGTATTTTTATATCAGACAGAGCAAAATATTTAAAGCATTTATTTCTTTTAATTTTGATGATTATGGCTTAGAGTTAATGAAAACCCAAACTTCAGGATCTCAGAAAATTTTAATATTACATAAGGTCAATAAAAAGTATGTTTTAAAGGAGCAGTAAGCGATTTTTCACCACTAGGGGAAGCTTGAGCACTGTCTGTATAGACCAGTTCACGCGTGACGTCACGAGCTACATCCGCGCTACATCCGGGTCACGCTGGTAGGCAAAAACAGCACCGTTCTCGTCTACCAGCATGACAAAACGGGTGACTTAGAGCGTGCTTTTAGTTAGTTTATTTTTGGAATCTAAACAATGCCTACGACTTGTGCTCCCGGTTGCACACAGAGGCATTCCAAGTCGTCGGATGTACATTTCTTTTGTTTACCGAAGGACGAAGAAAGACGAAAGAAATTGATAATTTGTTGCATTTATTATAGTTATTCTACTTTTAATCTATATTCTAGTTTTATTATGTTTCACTTATAATATCTCATTGCCTATACAACATTATATTATACTTATTACTGAAGTGTTATTTCTCCTTGTATACTGATGATTCAGATCACAGGCATGCAAGCAGTTGCAATTGCACCCAATTGTATCTTACAGCTGCCTGTGGAAGATAAAGAAGAAGTTACTCCATGACCCTGAATGATGTTGTTGTGTATTGTTTTTCTGCCTAACGGATTTCAACTGGTTTGTTTCCCTACCCCCAGCAGTTGGAATCCTGTGTAACTAGGGCGTTCCAATTTTCAATAAAAAGTGGTTTGGAGGATTGTAACTGAGCAGTCTCCGAGCACTCTCCTTGCAAGATAAACTTAACTGATTCTCTGTGTCTTCTTTGTGCAGGTTGCTGAATAAGATGTTTGGTGTTTAAACCTAACATTAAATGGTCCTTCGAGCCGGATTTCAACATACCTAACGATCCCAGCAGGTAAGTGAGATTCCAGCAAGTCTGTGGCCACAGCACTAAGACCCTTTCCGGGACTGGTCCCTCCCTTGCGGGCTGGGATCCGAAGGTTGAAGAATTCCAGGGACACAGAGAATTGTGAGTAGAATTTCGTTAAAAAGGAATGAGTGAACATTTCTGAGAAATACGATAAAACCTTGACAATCCTAGGCACTATCAAGTAAGAGATAAAAAAGGAAATCTAAACAGTTAAAGTCCGCAGGAGGACAGACTCCTCTAGTTTAAACTAACTAGTTAAATTCTGTGAAGGACGGCGGCGTCCTCTGTGTTAAAAAAAGGAAATCTAAACAGTTAAAGTCCGCAGGAGGACAGTCTCCTCTAGTTTAAACTAACTAGTTAAATTCTGTGAAGGACGGCGGCGTCCTCTGTGTTAGATTAAAAGTAAGAGCTCAAAAGTGTGACTGTGTGTGTGTGAGGAAATACAAATACCACTAGGTATTTTATTTCATACCAAAACAGGCAAGAACAAATATGACGAGCTTTTGTGGATGCATGTAGGCAAGAAAACTCCACCTTGAAGGTTGAAGTGAGTTTTACCACAAACAGTTATTAATCGTCATCTTGTCTAAATAAACCCAGTGTTAGAACACAGCAGGTGTTGCAACCCACTGGGTCCAAACATCACCAAAATGGGAAAGGGACAAAGTAAACGAAAACGCGAGCTGCTTGAAGAACTTACATATAAAGATTGGAAAGTTGTTGAGAAAGAAGATAAAGCAGCAATTGTACCCTTATGTTATTGGATAAAAAAGTACAACTTCAATGGCAAACTATCCACTTCTGGCATAAATGAACTACATGGGTAAAATAATACAATTCAGGTTTAAGAGGTGACTTAACAAACAGAAAATAGCTAAAATTCCAGGAAGCTATCATTAATAAATCGGGAAATCTAAAGGGGAAATACAGAGCAACACTCTGGGAGTTGTTTAGAACAAGGAGGTTTCATATATAAAAAAAGAGAGAGACGTCCCGCAGAACACTACGCGCAAGCTGTCTGTCTGTCTTGTACAACATATTGTGTCTGTGGAAATTAGATCATTTTGTTTGAGTGAGTGGGGGAGAGACTGTTTGGATCCGCGGAGATTGATGTCTGTGCGCAAATGGGTTTTTGTGTGTAAGTCTGCGTAAGAGATGTACGGTGCATTTGATAAGGATATTAGTGAAAATAAATAGAATTGTGCAGCATGGATATCAATGGGATGACAGATCGATGTATTTGTGGCTTTTTTTTGGCGCAGCAAAGCGTTCTGAGTGCAATCAGCAGTTAGTCACGTTAGTTGCATAAAAAAAAACGGAACTATAGAAGCGCAGCGTTTCGCGGGGGAATCATTTTAGTAACGGACCGGATAAGATGATTCTCTCGGCTAGTGGGGGAAAATGACTAAAAAACCGTGAAACGTAATGAGATAAAAGGTGACAGGCGAGTGGCGAGATGTTGAACCTTGTGTCTGTGGAGGCGAGGCGCCGGACAGCCGGTAAATTGAACGGTTACGGCGGTGCGGGGCAATTTTGCCAGCTAAACCTCCCGGTGAAGTGACAGAGGCGCATTGACCAATAAGCATAATATTTCGGCAAAATATATTTCGGCAATCTAAACTTTTCAAACATGATCAGTGAAAAATACTGTTAAAAGGAAAGAAATGTGTGTGTGTTTTGTTCATCTAATTGTCTTGTTGTATGTGTTATTGATGTGAAAGATCTGTTCGTCTTTGGAAAATAATCCAGATTAAAATCCTAGAAAACCACGGTTTCAAAAAGTGTTTATTTGCGCTGAATGTCTGCAGCATTCAAAACAAATGCACTTTGGAGACTTCCATTAAACAGAAAAGGTTTAACTAAACGGTTGTAAGAAAAAAAAAAAGAGACTTAAGAATTAATAATATAGAAGTTTGTCTAGCCCAAATTAAATTTAAACATGTAGATATTAACATAACTTCAATAAATATATCTCAGGATTGTTACAAATGATTGAAACTGGGGATAAAGGTTTTTGTTTTGTGTTATTTGGGTGCCTAATTATGGAGTACAGTTAACCAGAGCCGTGGGCAAAGTATTCAGTTACACTATTAATGCACGAAGCTTGTATTTGACAATGGATTCATTACAGCTGTAAAAATAGAGTAGGGTCTTTTTTAGATTGTAATGTTATAACTTTATTAACTTGGCAAACAGAATATGGGGAGATTATATGGGAGAAGTGGAGCTGGATGGAATATGTGTAGGGGAGACTTTTCACACTGAGCTGAGGCGAACCTCGGGGGGACAGTTTGACCTAAAGCAGGACAATAGATATGATAAACAAACCTGACCATGATGTAAACATCTGAATGTGTTGGGCGGAGAATTACCGGTTCCTGGTGACACCCCCAGGAACAACACATTATTAGAAACACCCATCAACTATGCGCGTCATCTACAGCCCCAACATCGCTGAAAACAGCCAAGGATTGGTCGCTGATAGTTGGTATGTCCCGCCTGCTGCTCAGGGCGCAGCCCTCCCCTCTAGAGGCAGACTTGCTGTCTCTGCATTTGATAAACTAAGGGACCGCTCGGGAATATGTGTTTGAGAAAGAGAGTAAATAATAAATGAATAATAAAACTTATATCTGTGTTTGTATAAGCATAATTTTAACTAGTGTGGTTTATTGCAAAAGTGCATATTAAAATTCCCAAATGAGCTTTTATACTTTCAGAAATAAAAAGATAGAATACGAGATTAATTGAGATTAAAATTTTAATAGTTTGAAAGCCCTAGTTTGAATATAATACACTAGACTTAAATCTGGTTGATCTAAGGAAAGCAGGAATTAGCTCACTAACAACTTCTGCTAAATGTAGGTCTACGAATCACCAGTTAGCAGAAACAAAAGTTTAAAGTTAAAATGGAACTTAAAGCTGTTTGGTAAAAGTACAACCCGGTTGATTAGATAGATTTTATCAGCCCTACGTCTAGTCATGTATCAGTTTTACAGTTATCCTCAGATGGAGTTGCTGATGTTTAAGAATTTATGAAGAATGTTACTGGTTTAAATCGTTTTACCACAGAAGTTAAACTTTGCAGAGCGACAGAAATCAACAGGAACAAAAAAGGATTTGGAAAAATTAAAGGGCAGATCCCAAAGTATTTCTTTAATGTAAACACATTCTCTAAATTAGATAATTTGACTAAAGGCACACATGATTGTGTGCCCTCTTCTGCTGCAAATTATATTGAAAATGATGCTTGAACGTTCCACATGCCAGATGTAACTTTATTTTCTTTACTAATTTCTTACTTGGAAGATGGAGTTATAAAACATTCTCCCTTAACACCCCAGCAGTGGTTCTTAATTTGACTGGGACTCCCCACACAGACTGATGGCGAGCATCATGACTGTCAAGTTTTAGCCGAACAGACAGCCAAAAGCAGGGCTGATCTGAAGGACGTTCCCCTGACTGAGGGAGAAACATTGTTTGTAGATGGCTCATCCAAAAAGGATGACAAAGGCAAAACAAGAACTGGCTACTCTGTAGTTACTGCTGATAAACTGCTAAGGGCTTTTTCTTTGCCACAGCACTACTCTGCCCAAGCTGCAGAATTAGTGGCCTTGACTGAGGCCTGTAAACTCATGAAAGGAAAAGAAGTAACCATTTACACTGACAACCAGTATGCCTTTGCAACCAAGTGTGCTGCACACACAAATAGTACTGACCCTATTTCTAAAGGAAATGCTTTTGCAGACGAAACTGCCAAAACAGCTGCAATGACAGACACTTTCGTGTGCACACTTTCTACGGACCCCGAGCCTTTAACTCACGATGTTTTAAGAGAAATGCAAAACCAGGCCCCGCAACAAGAAATGAAACTGTGGCAGCGCAATGGTGCTGTACAGACAGATGGCTTGTACACCTGACCAGCAAATAAACCCATTCTGCCTAAAAATCTCTATAAATGGGCAGCAATTTTGAGCCATGGGAAGTCCCATGTCTCAACAGGAGGGATGGTGGGGTTAATAAACAAAGTATACACACCCTATGGGTTTAATTCTTATTCAAAAAAAAAAAAATTTGTAGATCATGTCTGATATGTGCAAACCATTGAGAGAACTAACGGAACAATAAAGAACAGACTAAGAAAGTGCATGGAAGAAACAGGAAGGCCGTGGACTCAGTGCCTAGACCTTGTTAAACTGCACATAAACATTACTAGCACAAATGGCCTGACACCCTATGAAATGGTGTTTGGTAAACCAAATAGACTGCCCTATTTTGAGAACAAATGGGAAACTGACGATGAAAGCACTCTAGCAGATTATATGAGAAAAATGCTGGAAAAACAAAAACAAGTGACAGAACAAACTGACAGTGTTACAACCTCTGTGTCTCCACAGGAAAACCAGTTAGTTGAACCAGGGGACTGGGTTCTGATAAAAAGCATAACGAAGAATCATTGGCATTCACCTAAGTGGGAAGGACCTTTCCAGGTTTTGCTGACCACTGGAACTGCTGTAAAGATTGCAGAGTGGAGCACGTGGATTCACTTAACACATTGCAAAAGAATCATTAAACATGACTAAGGTCACAATTTCCATTATTGCATTCAATTTGACTGTATTAGTCTGCCTCCTAGTGGTTGCTTTGTGGTATCTGTTGTAGTATTGTAATTCTTCAACGACCCTCAGAGTAAGTCCGTTGTACAAAGGGGGTTGTATTTCTAGTATACAATCGTCTCAAATCGGTGAAGATTGTCCACACCTCTGCCGAGGGGTCTTTAGGAAGGATTTCAATCTGCAAACAGAATGCTAACTGAAAAAGGGAAAAGACTTGTGTGGTTGGGGATAGCCATCCTAACCGTGGCAGCAGTAGTTATATGGCTATGGGAAGCTCAAATTCCTCATGGAACTAAAAGAGCCAGGGAACCAAGAAGAGTGGGCCACTACAATCCTAAACCTTCCCAAATTATGAAACAATTACAAAATCCATGTAAAGCGTCGAAAGATGACAAAAGAACTGAAGAGCTATATTTTTGTTATCAGAATAATAAGACCCGGACTGTGATTAGTTTTAATAAAGACCAATTCAAGATAGGAGGTTACAAAGCTTCTGATTGGAAAGGTTACAAATGGTATTTAGATGGCACAGGAATGAAACAGACAGGGCACAATTGGGAAAATGTGTTTGAGACAACAGATCATACGTGGAGACAAAACACATATGGTACGAGTAACATTGCCAGACAGTGGAAAGGAAAGGTGAAACTAACTGATGCCAGTAATACTATTTTCCTGACGATAAATACCACCCATAAACCTTTTGGAAAACCAGCCAGTTTCAGAAAATTTAAAGATCCTCCCTGTCATGGTTTAGCCCTGTGTATTTGGCGCCCTCACCAGACAGATCCGTGCATTACCTTGTTTTTCTGCCCAAACCTGACAACAATAATGATCCCTGAAGTTACTTTAGGACAAAAAACTGTCTCTCCAATAACTCCACACATATATGTAGATCCTACTGCAGATGATTGGTTCAAAATTACCACAGGAATGTCCGGAAAAAGCAATAATTGGCTTTTAATGGTGGAACAAGCTGCTCATACTGTATCCACAGGTTGTTTAGTTTGTATGGGTCCCAGACCCTTGCTACAGGTTGTACCAGCAACAATGACTCCTGAATGTCTGACTGAAATAATGAATAACACAGTGCCTTCTGGAAACTGTACATTCTGGGACACTATTTACCCTCTAACTACTGAAGATAAAGGAAAACCGCTGTTTTCAAAACATGTGGCTCCAGGTAACTTCACATGTGTAAATAGAACTGGATCAGGCAAAAAATTAGGAAAGTTAAATGAGACCCAGTGTACAGAAATACTTTCAGTAAACATAACTTTCAAACCTGTAGCACGTAGTGACATCTGGTGGTGGTGTGGTGATAATAGATTGTTTGACAAACTCCCTTATAACACCATTGGCCTTTGTGCATCTGTGACATTGATTTTGCCAGTTTCTATAACTCCATTTACAGTACGGGAATTATTGACCGTGGTGAAAAGTGTTTTTCCACACACTTGGCAAAAAAGAAACAAAAGAGCAGTACAAGGTTGGAGTGAGGATGATCCAACTTATATTGATAGCATAGGAGTTCCCCGCGGAGTTCCAGATGAGTACAAAATCGTAAATCAGATTGCAGCAGGATTTGAATCTTTTTTTTGTTGGTGGTGCACTATAAATAAAAACGTAGACAGGATCAACTACATCCATTATAACGTTCAGAGATTAGGTAATAAAACAGAACAAGGTTTTGCAGCCATCCATGAACAACTGTCAGCTACCTCTATAATGGCTTTCCAGAACAGAATTGCTGTTGATATGCTCCTAGCAGAAAAAGGAGGTGTCTGTGCCATCTTTGGAGAACAGTGTTGTACCTTTATTCCAAATAACACTGCGGCAGATGGCAGCTTGACAAAGGCCCTAGAAGGCCTCCGTTCCTTAAACAGCAAAATGAAAGACCATTCTGGAGTTGATACATCTATGTGGGATGGCTTTGGAGAAATGTTTGGAAAATACAAACAGTTAATGGTATCAATTTTAATGTCTATTGCTGTGTTTGCAGCTATTCTGACCTTATGTGGATGTTGCTGTATCCCGTGTATAAGAGCATTGTGCACTAGAGTGATAACAACAGCCATACAGCCCGTAAAAGAGGAAATGTATGCGCTGCTTGTAACTGAAAAATCACCAGCTGATTCTGAAAACAAAGACGAAGAGACATCTCTTAATTTTCCAGACCTGTATCCTGATCCCGACGACTGTGACGACCTCTGAGTGTAACCTTTAAGTTGTGAATGAATTTCTGGTTGAAAATCTGACAAGAAGAGACCAATAAAGGATGAAACATAGCTTAAAGTGAATAAACAGGAGGGTAATGTTGGATTTATTATAGTTATTCTACTTTTATTCTATATTCTAGTTTTATTATGTTTCACTTATAATATCTCATTGCCTATACAACATTATATTATACTTATTACTGAAGTGTTATTTCTCCTTGTATACTGATGATTCAGATCACAGGCATGCAAGCAGTTGCAATTGCACCCAATTGTATCTTACAGCTGCCTGTGGAAGATAAAGAAGAAGTTACTCCATGACCCTGAATGATGTTGTGTATTGTTTTTCTGCCTAACGGATTTCAACT
>CM073134.1:51366177-51783677 GCA_037039145.1 Fundulus diaphanus
TGACCCTAAACACACTTCCAAATTGTGCAAGAACTATTTAGAGCAGAAGCAGGGAGCTGGTATTCTATCGGTAATGGAGTGGCCAGCGCAGTCACCAGATCTGAACCCCATTGAGCTGTTGTGGGAGCAGCTTGACCGTATGGTACGCAAGAAGTGCCCATCCAACCAATCCAACTTGTGGGAGCTGCTTCTGGAAGCGTGGGGTGCAATTTCTCCAGATTACCTCAATAAATTAACAGCTAGAATGCCAAAGGTCTGCAATGCTGTAATTGCTGCAAATGGAAGATTCTTTGACGAAAGCAAAGTTTGATGTAAAAAAAAAAATCTTATTTGAAATACAAATCATTATTTCTAACCTTGTCAATGTCTTGACTCTATTTTCTATTCATTTCACAACGTATGGTGGTGAAGTGTGACTTTTCATGGAAAACACAAAATTGTTTGGGTGACCCCAAACTTTTGAACGGTAGTATATATATACACATTATATCTCGTAGCGAATCTACACTACTCTGTCACATCTTTCTTGCTCTGACACAGTCTTGCTCCAAATAGCGTTGCAACTCTTAAACGAAACTTAAGTGTCACAACGAGAGAAGAGCTTCTTGTTGTGGGTAAGAGAAAAAAGACTGACCACTGCTTTGTATTATTTTCTGTAAAGTTAGATGCTGTACGCATAGTGATTGGTGATTGTTTTCATGCACATAAACGACCCTTCGTGGCAATGCGCACTCACACAGCGGTGGCAGGTGGCCAGCTGGAGATCAGACATGGGTTTTTACACAGTGGGAAAGAAGTTTTATACCGACTTTAAGCGGCTTACCACCATTTAAAAACCAACGTTGACACACGAGTTTCAATGAGTGAAAGTAGAAACCCCGCACCGCTGGGCTGCTCTGTTCTCAGAGAGAAACAGAGCTGTCCCCGTCTGCTCACAGTGACAGAAGCAGACATTCAAAGGGCTATACAGCTAAATTAGTTAAAATACAAGTTGAAAACTTACTCTTGTTGTTGTTGGCAATCAGTCTTACATAGGGCTGGACGATAATTCAATAACAATATATTTCGATCAATAGACGTATATCGATGATAGAAAAAAATAGGGTCAATAAAAAGTTCAATAGAATAACAGTTTTCCTTTCTTTTGCATTCTAGCCATGTAGTATGTCGCTAAGCAACAGTATAAAATTACCAGGCTGCACTTAAAATATACGTTTCGAATTTGTTGATAATTATCAATATCAATCAATATGATTTCTATTAACAGCCACTCTCTGCCACAGAGGCGGTGGCACCGTATGCGCATCACGTGACGTCAAAGCATGGCGGCTGAATGCGCTGATGGAACGGCCAACACATGCACATATTGGGCGATACAGATACAAGACAAAAACGCAAGTATCAGCCGAAAATATCGGTCGACCTTTGAAGAAAACCAAAGAGAATCTTAAAAACACAAAACTACCAATGATGGCTCCACAGACAGTTCTGTGAACGAGGAATTAGTTTATGTCAGATTAAGTCACCAGGGCAAACCTGAATCAAAGCTGGTTGCCATCAAGTCGGTGGAGAAGGCAGACACATTGGCCAAACCATCTGTGCCATCATGGATGGAGTGAGCGATGACTGGGGGAGCAAGCTGGTCGCTCTAAGCTCTGATGGAGCTTCAATGATGACCGGACCCAAAAGTGGTGTCGTCAGCAAGCTGAAGGGCAACAATGCCTATATTGCTGGCATCCACTGCATGGCACACCACCTTGAACTGAGCTTTTCTGGTGCCATGCGGTCAAATGTGATGTTCCAGAAAGTAGAGGACCTGCTTGGTGGCCTCTACCCTTTTTATCACAAAAGTCTGCTTAACAAGTCAAACCTGATTAACAGCTTCCAGGCTCTTGGGTGTACGTCATTGTGCCCACCAGAACTGGTGGGATCCGATGGCTAGGACACCTGTTGTGTGCTCTGGACAACTTCCTGAAATGTTACCAGGGGCTCATCCTTCACCTTGAGCAGGTAGTGGTTCTAGATTAGTATGCTAAGTAGTACTCAGTAATCACTGATATGTATATGTCTAATAAATAAGTTACAACTAATAACGTGTATCATCATTATTGACAATTGTTTATGTATTTGTTTCCAAAGATTCAACCTCCTGATGCCCAAACTATCCGAGGCCAGAGCCAGAAAGTACTCCTCTACTGGTAGGAAAGCTGTTTGCTTCTGCTGTGACTTCCTGCATGACTCTCACACATCTGAGTAACCTGTCCGCCGGTCTGCAAAGGCCCGTCATCAGTATAGCAGAGGCCCACTGTGCCTTGACCTCAACAAAGGCTTTACTCGAGAAGTGCAAAACCAGGTATGTTTACGTTTAAGTACTTTTAGATTTTTCTTTTTAAAAAGGTTACCTCGGCAAAACAGGAAGAAAGTGTGTTGCTGTTATTCATCAGACAGGGACCCATGATGAAAGCCACAAGTGCAGACAGCTATGAGGGAATATCACTTACTAGAGCGGGTGATAACAAGGCCCTCATTACCGCACACAAAGAAGTGATCAATGGGCAAGTTGAGAGCATGACCCGCAGGTTCCAGGATGCCAGTGTAGGGATTCTGCATGTCACCAAGCTGGCATCTTCACCAAACGGGCAGAGTCAGGAGATGAAACTGCAGGTTGGTTTATTAGAGCAGTCCAGTCAGATTATGAATCAAACTGCTTGCCTATTGTAATGAGATGTATTTCTACAATTATTTCAGATTTTAGCGACACAATTGGAAACACTTATGGACCACTCAAGGTTGTCCTGGAGACCTCTGGTATCCACGCTAAAAAAAGCTGTCAGCATCTCTGCCCTGATTTGTTGGCATTATTTGACTCGGTCCTGTCCCTCCCTCCCTCCACTGTTCAGATGTGTTCTCTGGAAATCCGGGGGTATGATTCCACCCACACAAGGCCAGACTTCCTAGACTGTGTGAAAGCACCAGTAGTGAGCGTAGAGTCTGATTTCAAGGTTTTAATGAATGAAATCAGAAACTAGCATTCAAATAAATGTCTTTCTTATTTAATTTTGTTGTGACTTCCTCTCCGTTTGCATACAACATAATACCATATTATAGAAATATTATATTGTAAAATTTGAATGCTTTACATATGGAGTTATTATATTTGCTATAATGGTCCCCCATGACTTCTATATGACTTATGTTGTTTTTATTGCAAATACAGAAGTCAAGTTAGCTCTGTCTGTTAAACATTTAATTTAAATACATTTTAGGCCAAATGAGCTGAGTATTGACTATTAATAATTCCTTTAATAAAGTTCACTAAATGTGAGGCATGTAGGATAAGTTCAATCAAAGTCAAAGTTTATTTATATAGCACTTTTCAACAAGCCATAGGGTGCACAAAGGGCTTTACAAGTTAAAATACAAAAAAAAAAAAGATGGTGAGACAAAATAGAAAAAATTATAGGAAAATAAAAACAAAAAAGTGCATAATAGCACAATTCAAAACAGGTCTATAGAAAAATAAAACCACCAAATAAACAAAAGAAAACATTATCCGCAGTTGAACAGCTAGGAGTGAAAGGCCTGTCTGAACAGATGTGTTTTTAGCTGTGATTTAAAGATTCCTAGCTCAGTAATGGATCGTAGCTCTGGTGGTAAAGTGTTTCACAACTTGGGAGCAAAAACAGCAAAAGAACGATCACTCCATTTTTTGCACCTAGTCCTGGGGACATGCATGGTTATAAGTTCTGATGATGCCCTGATGTTGTGGCGAACAGTTAAAAGTTCAGACATATATGCTGCCGGAAGTTGATTTATGACTTTATTTATGATTCCTACTGACGTAGGAGCGGCTCTGAGCAGGATTAAATCCAACAAGGCTGCGGGTCCTGATGGCATACCTGGACGTGTCCTCAGAGCGTGCTCTGGGGAGCTGGCAGGAGTGCTGACAGACATCTTCAACCGCGCTGTGGTACCGACCTACTTCAAGCCTACCTCCATCGTCCCAATAGGGGGTTTTCAGTGACGTCACTGGCCAGCTTCCGGTCCGCCATCTTGGGTGGCATATTATATCATATCGCGAATGGATAAGTACGCCAGCACGCTAGAGCCACCAGATAAGGACGTATATCTGAGGAAATGTTCCGTGATCGACCATATGGACCCCTATGCCCTCCACGGTGCCTTGTTTAGCAGTAATCCAGATGATTGGCCAAATGTAGAGCACGGCGACATAGTGCATTACCTGGTGTTCAGTGAAAACCCTCTGCACAGTCTTGAGGAAATGAGAGCTTACAAGGGTCTAGAGGCTCACAACCAGTTCACATCTGGTTGGGTACGAGATGTAGAAGTTATGTACATGAAGGAAATCGCCATCATACGTGGACGGCTGAGTTTTAATAAGATGGTAAAAATGTAAACAATCCGACGCAAATGCGACGAAAATGCGTGAGAGCTTCTGCGGTGGCTGACGGCCGGCGGTGCGCGAAGGCGCTTGGCTGCATGGCCGATCGACGCCGCTCGCGGCTTTAATTATTTAAGCAGAACAATGACCAGTGCAAAATTAAGTTGTATTTACTGTATTTACGCCGGCAAAAGCCTACCGGCGTAACCCGGAAGTAGCACGGACGTCACTTTGCATATCAGACGTCTTCGGCTACCTTGTTTGTGGTGTGAGCGCCTATACTTCAGAACAGTTCTGAAGCTACAAGTCCTTGGAGTCTCATGTGCAGTTTACGAATGGATGGGTTCAAGAGCTGCAGATCATAAAGCCAACAAACAGTGGGAACACAGTAACTCGTACAAAGGTAAGCTGCGCTCAGACGGGCTCTGGCACCTGCTAACCGTTAGTGCTAACAACCACTCACGCATGTAATGTACTTTTAACTAGCTGCTATGTGTTTCAAAGGTTTAGAACACACTCTCATTGACATCGGGATACTGTGGAAAGTTATGTTCGGTCGTCTTACAGCCGCGATCCAAGCGAGCCGACGACTCTTCGTTATCTCTGACACTTGTTCTCCGTGGTTGCGCCTCCAGGCAGGAAAGCGGTGGAAAATTAACCCATTTCTATGTTTTTCCCATGGCGATCATGTGTTGCGCTGTTACAGCCCACAATACAGCAACGGTTTACCATGGTTGAAATCAAGTTAAGGTGAAATTAATCAAATTAAAACACGGCTGAGAGGGAGTACAGTACGCGGTAGTCATAGGCAGTAGTCTGAGTAGCGGCGGCGGAGGCAGTCAACATGGCGGCCACGGAAAGTAATACGTCATGACGCCCAAGCCCTATAATTAATATATTCTTACATGTTTTAAATGCTTAACAGTTAATTACCTGTGACAAAGTGAGCACCGCAGACTCTGGCGTATTCCAGCTTAACACCGTCCAAATCGGACCTGGATATCCGTGTCAGCCATAGGTGACGGCGTTGTTCAGATAGCTGTTTTGTTTTTTCACATTGATTCACGATTACGGCTGGTAGGCGATAGAAAGAGCGTTGTTCTCCACCTCCACGGGCCGTGCAACTAACCATTAAACACGTTTTCCCCCATTGTTCACTTTCAATACTGCCTAAGGCGTCATACAATGCAGGGTCAACGGTGCGAAACGACTGCCACCCAATATGGCGGACGCGCTGAGTAGTCACGTGAGCGTGACGTCACCTGAAAACCCCCTATTCCCAAGAATTCCAACCCAACCAGACTCAATGACTACCGCCTGGTAGCAGTGGCGGAAAAACATCAGAGAGCAGCGAGCAGAGCAGGAACAGTCAGCATCATTGATCACAGAAGCATGGCAGAACTCAGCGAAAGCAGGTGTTCCTGCACCGACAGGTGAGGTTATGAGCATGTGGCCATAATAATGAAATTAATGAATTGTCTAGAAAGTAATATCCTCGGAAGAAATGTATGTTTTGTTTAGTGTGTTAGTTTTTTAGTGTGATGGACTCACTTAAATAAATGATTTATATATATATATATATATATATATATATATATATATATATATATATATATATATATATATATATATATATATATATATATATAAGTTATATAGTTTTGTTTGTCTGAATCGAAATCCCTAGAGTCCATTATTACAGCTATAATTGATCATTACTACGGAGAGGCTGGTATTATTATTGTTATTATCATCATTTTAATGTCAGAATAACAGACTTTCGCTCCTGTTTCCTTATAGATATATCCCAGTCAAGAGCAGAGCGGTCCAAGCAGCCACAACTAAAAATCTTCCCTCGAACCTGTCAAGGAGACAGAAGAAGATGCTTTTCTAAAGACTGGTGCAACACATGTAAATGGCTTGAATTGAGCCTGGTAACCAGAGTTGGAGACTATGGATCTTTGCTGGGAAGTTATTTTTGTAAAAGTAATTATTATTTTTGTTTCAGACTAAGTAAAGTTATATCTTACACATACTGTATAACCTTGTAGTCAAAATATGACTGTTGTTCCTCGTTTTCCCTGAAATTCCTGTTACATAAATAAAGATGTTTCTGTTCTTGCTTCTATTTTTATCTGCCAGTTTCTGCTTTTCCCCAGTATTTTTTTGTATTGAATAAATAAATAAATTTACACCCTATTCCTACATGATTACACAATACAAAGCAATTATTGTTCAACTCAAAATGTTAACTGTACTGTTATTGGTCTGTGTCCATGCACATTAGAGCATTAGTAACATTAAAAATCACACAATAAACCAAAATATATCAATAGGTGTTTACTTAATTCTTTCTGATAGTTTTCTACAGGAAGCTTTACTACAACTGTAGAATAAAATCTTGAAATTAAAGGCACACTATGCAACATTTTTCAGTTAATTAATGTGTTCCATACCGTTTTGGATGATTTAATGAGTCATTTCAGGTTGAACAAAGGTTTTCTTGGCCGCCCTGGTGGTCTGTGGGGGAAATACCGCACTTGCAACTGCAGGAGTCCTCGGCCCGCGCCCACAGGCTCAGAATCTCGTGCAAGATCGCGAGAGTCGGTCTTGCTTTACGGCGAGAACTGCTACACGCCCCCAGTGAAACGTATGCTCGTTGCTAGCGCAGTGGCGATATCTGTGCAGTTATCATGGCGGAACCGGCGATAAAAAAGCGAAAGCCCATGTCGGAGCAGACAAGAAAGAGGAAAAGGGCTGTGGAAAGAGAGAAGAGTCGTACACGGGTGAACATTGGGAAAGCTTTTTCCGAATAGCGAGAGCTAAAAGAGAAAGAAGGCTGCAAGGCTGACGCAGACCTCGCGTTTCTGCTGATGCGATTGTAAGTAACATTGGAATGGTTACTCTCTCTCTCTGTGCATGTTCATACTTTCACTGTGTTAAAGCCGGGCATACACTGTACGAGTTTTTCAGTCGTGGTACTTATATACATCTCAAACTGCGACGGAACCGCAGGGTTTAAAAGTTCACCGCTCATCTGTGTGCTGATCTGTGTTCTCAAACTGTGCAACGGAACCGCGGGGTTTAAACGTTCACCGCTCATCTGTGTGCTGATCTGTGTTCTCAAACTGTGCAACGGAACCGCGGGGTTTAAACGTTCACCGCTCATCTGTGTGGTGATCTGTGTTCTCAAACTGTGCAACGGAACCGCGGGGTTTAAACGTTCACCGCTCATCTGTGTGCTGATCTGTGTTTTCAAACTGTGCGACGGAACCGCGGGGTTTAAAAGTTCTCCGCTGATCTGTGTTCTCAAACTGTACCGCGCGACGCGGCTCGGGAGGCACCGGGCGTCGGGGGGAACGGAGGGGAGAGAGGAAAGACGAGACACCCCGGCGGCCGCGCGGCATACGGAAACAGACGGCCAGCGCGTCGCGCGGACCGGGACCCTCGCCCTCCCCAACCCCCCCCCCCCCCCGCGAGCCGATGTCCGGGCCCAGCGGGTCCCGGGCCAGGCGGAGGTCGTTTCGGGACGCCCGCTCCCCTCACTCCACTGGCGGGGACGGAGAGGAGGGGAGGGCGCTCCCTCGTAGCTCTGCTTGAACAGCAGGATGGTGATTCGTTGCGTTCGCCTGTCTGCTAAGCTCAAAACAACCACGGCTTGCTTGCCGGAGAAACCAGGAGAACAGCTGAGCATATTTACGACAGTGCACTTTTACTTTCGCCCTCTGGGGGGCGCCTCGCTGGAAAATCAACCCCGGTTGCATAGTATACCTTTAAGGCTTTTAGTTTCGGTGCCACCCCAAGAGTTTTAAGTGGCCCCTTCTGGCCACCCCTATGAAAAATTTCTGCAGGCGCCCCTGCCCGGTAGCCCTCACCCCCATCATCACTAAGTGCTTAGAGCGGCTGGTCCTAGCACACCTCAGATCCTATCTCCCCCCACACTGGACCCCCACCAATTTGCATACAGGCAGAACAGGAGCACAGAGGATGCAGTCTCCGTAGCACTGCACTCTGTCCTTTCTCACCTGGACAGCAAGAACACTTACGCCAGAATGCTGTTCTTAGACTTTAGTTCAGCATTTAATACTGTCATCCCATCACAACTCATTACCAAACTCACAGACCTCGGCATCAGTTCACTCATGTGCAACTGGTTGCTCGACTTCCTGACCTGTCGACCCCAACATGTTCGGCTGGACAACCACTTCTCATCCACCATCATTATAAACACCGGAGTGCCACAAGGTTGTGTGATAAGTCCCTTCCTCTACTCTCTCCTCACCCACGACTGCAGACCTGTCCATGGCTCTAATGCCATCATCAAGTTTGCAGACGATACCACCATGATTGGCCTCATCAGAGACAACGATGAGGCCGCCTACAGGGAGGAGGTGGACCGTCTGGCTGAGTGGTGCGACAAAAATAACCTGCAGCTGAACACCGAGAAGACCAAGGAGCTCATTGTGGACTTCAGGAGGAACGCTGACCTACACCCACCCATCCACATCAAGGGGACAGCGGTGGAGCGTGTGGACAGCTTTAAGTTCCTGGGAGTCCACATCTCCGAGGACCTGACCTGGACGATCAGCTGCTCCAAACTCATCAAGAAGACGCACCAGCGCCTGTTCTTCATGAGGACCCTGAGGAAGAACCATCTGTCCTCAGAGATCCTCACGAACTTCTACCGCTGCACCATTGAGAGCATCCTCACCAACTGTATTACAGTTTGGTACGGGAACTGTTCTGTCGCCGACCGGAAGGCGCTGCAGAGGGTGGTGAAAACTGCCCAGCACATCGCCGGGGCACCGCTCCCTACCATCAAGGACATCTATAGGAAGCGGTGTCTGAAAAGGGCCGGGAAAATCACCAAGGACTTCACTCACCCTGCACACACACTCTTCTCCCTACTGCCCTCTGGGAGGCGTTACAGAAGCTTACGGACCAGAACCACCAGGCACCAGAACAGCTTCTTTCCCACAGCTGTCCCGCTCCTGAACGCCTCCTGACACAACTATAAGGACTGTAACCCCCCATCCCCCCATACAATAATAACATATGGACTGTCCTCACACACAAACACATACCAAGGACTGTTCCCCTCACACACATACACAATTTGTATACAATCTGTATACTCTGTAAATCTTATCTGCCATTATTTATCTTGTATTATAAACCCGCTAATACATATATAATCCTTCTCCTAACATTCCTGTATATTCTGTATAATCCGTGCATATAGCTCCCATATTTATATTTATACACAACATTTTATAGTCCCCTACTATTACTTTTTACTTATACATACACTTATAAATAATATTTCTATCCTGTATAGCACTTCTGGATAGATGCAAAACCACATTTCGTTGCTTTGTACTTGTGACAGTGCAATGACAATAAAGTTAATTCTATTCTATTCTAAAAGCAAACAGCAGGACTTTAAAGTCTATCCTGAAGCGAACTGGAAGCCAGTGGAGATAAACGTCTTTATTCCAAGGCAGAATATTATCAGTACCTTTAAATTGCAAAAATATCATATTCCTTAGTTACAAGGTTGACCTTTGAGTGAAAGGACATGTCTGGCCCATTTACCTGACATTTATTAGAACTAATAAAGTCAGAAATTTGGTTGAAGTTTGCTTCTTGGACGTTTCCGGTCTAGATGTCTCTCACACACAGCCAGACAGAGTTTGGGTGCTTAAATTAAGATCGTGCTCATGTGCAATCACGGCATCATGGTGGCAAACTTGCTGGCCTCTCAGAGAAAGTAACATCTTGGGAAAGGTCAGAGTTGGATGTTTAGTTTGGGGGAATGTATGAAGAGGATCATCAGGTAGTTGTCAAGAGCTGCAATCCTTCAATATGATTTCTTCTGCCGGCGCATAGAAGCTGTACCTATGAGGGCTAGAATGTAAATAAAACATTCAGTCACCGTGAAGCGCAGAGCAGGCCGTTAGCCGGAGCTTTAGCCAGGCCGTTAGCCAGCAGCTAGCTGCCGCTGACACGTCGGCCCAACACCTTTACCGCATTCTAGAATCAGGCCAGCAGAAATGCAAACATCGTCTCATGGTGGCTTCAGTTCAGCGACACCAATCTCAATCACGCACACACGGCTAGGGTCGACTCCCCGGTGCGGAGCTAAACGGACGTTCTCACGTTTACGGAGCTAATCCGAGGCCCGTCACGGCCCGCTACAGCACCGGCGGCATCCATTATCGGACGCCAGCTTTTCAGGCGAAGTGGCAGGATTTCCTTCATGCCTGACAAGCTTGACATAAATAGTCTACCCTGGTAGTGTTTGGCCATTTCTTTCCAGGTGTCAAAGCACATGTGGTCCAATAAGCTCAACGTTGCAATGCAAGGTTCATATTCGCGTTAATGTCAATTCTCAACAGCCTCCTGCAGGGCTAGTGACCGCACAGGGCTCGTTATGTTACAGTATTGCGTTGTTTAGATGACTGAAGGAGCAGTGAAACTATGGAGTAGGACCTTCTAAGCCAAACAAAAATGACTTAGTGGGAGTTTAAGAAACGTCCTGACAACAGTGAAATTGCAGCTCACGGGTTTAGCCAAGATTGCCTGCTTGATCCAATATGATGCAGCAATTCACACAGACCCGGAGGTAAGTTTGTATGTAGGGTCAAAGTAAACAGGCGGGTCGTGTCCGATGATGGACTCCCGTCCCTTAGCTTGCAGGTCTCCAGACAAAGACAGCAGCTAGCCCGCTGAGCTAACTCCGGGACCCCCTCCTAGCATTCTTCTACTTCCTCCCACAGAGATAGTCCGATCTATCACCTACCCGGTCGGGATTTCTCTCCAGGGAATCTTCATGTACGCTTCACGGGTCCGTCTAGTCCCAGATACGACAAAGACAAGTTGTTGCCACTGAAGAGTAAACGTGCTCCCAGTTCAATGGGCAGCCATGTCCCGGTCCCGGGCCCGGGGAACGCACAGCACACCGGGAAACAGCTCCAGCTGGGGGGAGGGGGGGTCAGCGCTCCGGACTGGGTGGAACCAGGACGAACTGCAGGTGGTCAATGACCGGATGGGGTTTTCCCAGAGACTCCAGGGCCAGATAGCCCGGTTAACGGTCACAGAGTGAGGAACACAACAGTAGCACCGCGGGGCTAGATGGCTGTTGGCTACAGCAGAACCAAAGCCCGGATTCACCGGATCACAGAAACGACTGGACCCGGAGTGGCCGGCTGGATCCTGGTGGACCAGGAGTCAGCACACGCTGCTCTCTCACGTCGACCTAGAAGGCGTTAAAACAGAATCAACACACATCATGGCTTCAGCTGGGCTTTCTAAGGATCGTTTATCTGTTGTAATTCAGCCCAAGCACAAGAGTCTGTTCTGTTCTGGGACCTTTCATTCCACACAGTCAGTCTCCATTTACACAAAAGGTGCCTGGTTGGAAATGTTTACTTCTGCAGCATTCTTGCAAGTTGTTTGATCTCTGTTACAGAGATGCATCAACCAGGCTTCCTTTTTTATTGGGGCACATGTGGCCATTATTGACAATGGTCAGTCAGGATGGGGGTGCAAAGGTCCCATGGTCAGGGGTTAACCCCTGGATGGCTGTCAAGGGCTAAGGCCTCCGTAAAATGCGCGGTCCTGTCCGCTCTACCGCTGCTTTGCCATGTGATTGGCTGCTTAGAAATTAAGTGTTAACGAGCAGTTGGACAGGTGTACCTAAAAAAGTGGCCGGTGAGTGTATATATATATATATATATATATATATATATATATATATATATATATATATATATATATATATATATATATATATATATATATATATATGCTTCAGGGCTTCTTACCGAGAACAGACTTGACGAGAACGCGAGTCCGTTCTCGCGTTCTGGTGAATTGAGAAACGGCCAGCAGCTTGCAGTGTGCTAGCTAGAGCTACTGTGTTGAGTAAAGTGGCCACAGCGCTGCCTGTTTTGTAGATGCTTTTATCTTGAGAGCGGGATATAGGCTGCTTAAGCTGCTGTTAGTCGAGGTGCATGCGTCCCTCTCCCCCCTCCCCCCATACATTTACCGCTGGGTCCCTTGTCGGCCAAGTGCCATGTACTGTGCAGGGTATGGCAGGCCGTTTTAACATTTATTAGCTTGACTGAATATGAATTTCAGACATCTCAAATACGGAATAAGATTTTTGCACTTAAAATAATAACAGTTCATCTACATCATCTTATTTCAAGTGCAGAATAGCTAATAACCTTCTTTTAGGGGTAAGAATACTCATTCCATTGGCAAATAGTCTTATTTAGCTGCTCAAATCAAGGAAGAATACACTGATTTCAAGAAAGTTTTACTCACTTTTAGTTCCCTTTTTGCAGTGCTAAAATCTTGACTTAATGTGTATTTCAGATATCTCCAACAGAATTCTTGCTATCTAAAGTGGAAACTTTAGATATCTTAAATATAATTATTTATAGTAGAAATTACATCATTTTTCCCATTTATGTGTAGTGGGATTTTACTTTCGGATATCTAAAATAACTTTCTTCCTATCTAAAATAAACTTTCTGGATGTCTGAAAACTAATCCTGGATCTCCATAATCCATTTTTTACCGGTCATAGTTTTTATGTCAGATATCAAAAATCAATGATCAAAAGTTTTGAAACCAATATGTAAGACATCCAACTTTGTAAATTCCGCTTTCTGTCCGTCAATTTGCGTTGGTAGTAATTGACAGAATTGCAAGAAAAGGGCATGAAACTGAGCGAGCCCTTAGCCAGGGAATGTGTAGCGACAGAGAGCGACGTTCAATAAAAAGTTGTGTAAGAAACCTTCACAGAATTGAACATTTATTGTCTACAGAAACCTACAATGAACAGTAAAGCAGTTTGAGCGCTAGCAAAAGCTCATTTCCATCGAACCGAGGATCGTCGTTTCTTCATAAGGCGGGTTAGTTCAGGTAAGTCCTCACAAACAAAATTTCTTTTCTTTTTTTTTATTAATCGATTTCTATTTTATTTTTTTGCTGTTAAAGATTGGGTTGTCTTCTGTATAAAATGTAATACTTAACATTTGTTTTCCTAGGGCGGAGTGGCAGACCATCTATTGTTACCAGAGAGCACATAGACGTACTTATGAAGCAAGGACATACAATCAAAAAAAAGGCAAAAATGATGGGATGTTCCTCGTCGTTTTTGAACAACAAATCAAAGCTGGTGGACCTACACATAAGAGGAAGACTGTCTGCCTTAGATGACAATAAGCTGCAAGAGCGTGTGAGCACATTGCAGGACCAGTATCCAAACTCTGGGAATGAGGTTTGTCTTTTCTACAGAAAATTGATATTTAAGTTGGATCCGCTTGTGAGAGTATTTTTTAATCATTAATGCTTTCATGTTTGTATTTTTCAGATGATGAGGGTGCTGCTTCGTGCTCAAGGTGTGATTGTCACACGGGCCAGGGTACGCTAAATGTTGGGAAGGACAAACCTGACATCTGCTGCAAGAAGGTGGAGTCGGACTGTTGCAAGGTGGGCTTACCATATGCCGTACCCCAACAGTTTGTGGCATATTGATTTTTATATATATATATATATGAGAGTGAGACATGCTGCTTGATTTGCTGTACTGAATCATGGAGAGTGAGCAGAGTTATGCTGGTAGTTACGCCACGTTTCGGTCTTTTGAGTTGGAGGATTTTTCACCCTCCTCATCCCCGGCGGTGTAGGAAGGTTTTTGTGGAGCCAAGCAGGCCAGACTCTGATCAATTTGACCTGCTGGCTCAAGGCCCTGACTCAGTGAAGCCACAACCTGGCACTGCAGAGTCAAATGGTGGACAGAATCGGTCCTGTTATATATTATCATATATCAGAATCAGAATCAACATATATTTCCTGCTTTGTAACCCAGGCGGGATCACTGGCAGCTTTGTGCATAATGATTCATTTGTAATGTGGACACGTCAGCCCCAGATCACCCTCTCTGTATCGTCTCAAACAGCAGGCAGATACCGCAGATCGCCCATGTCCAATGTCCAACCTAGAATCAACATCACAGTCTCACAGCAGCCCCTTGCCGGCCGCCTCAAGACACTAACTGCAGAACTGCAGATTGCTTTCACATACACTCCCCAACAACACATAAAAAGTTGGTAAATTTGTTTTTTGAAGATAAAAAAGGTCGCTAGAGAGTTTGAAAAGTGCAATAGTGCTCTCTATGGAGGCACAAGAAGATGCTCTATTTTTTTGTTTTGTTTTTTAAGACTGAGCTGGCTTTTATAGTCCTGAGCAGCCAGGGGACCAATGTCACACACTCAGAATTACGTTGCACGTGCAGAAACTAATGTTAATTTGAAATTCAATGCAAGAAGTTTGACCCTAGGAAGGCGCCATACTGAGTTTTGGACACAAAAGCCGGATTTCAACAAATATGCATTATAATTTTTCAAAAATAATGACCAGGATATGTAGATAGTACTATAAAACAACCATGTTTAGAGTTTATTGGCAACAAACAGCTGATTTGGGGAAGAGTTACACTTTAACAGAATTTAGCAACCTAGACACCAGGCTTTTCCATATTTGTTAAGCCTCCTATCTGGGATACCCTCCAGGTTGATATCAGTAGCTCTTTAAGTTCTATTGTTGAGTTATTGTGCTCTGAATTGCTTTTTACAGAAAATTATCAAATGAAACAATATAGTGACCTTGAGTGTTTTTCCAGCAATGAATATATAACTTTGTCTTTTTGAAGATTGATAATGTTGATTTTTAGCACTAGGTGATAACGTGTTTCAAATATTTACTGATATAATAATTCAATTATTCATAATTTCAGCAAGAAATGTTGAAACCATTGATTTATTTCTAATACGGGTTTTCTGATCATTATCGTATATTGTCTCCAGGTAGGGGGTTGTATCCTTATTTTAAGTACTAATTTTATTTTGTGTTGTTTCAACTTGATGGACACTCGTGTGGGATTACCTCAGCTGCAGTATAAACAATAGGGCAACAACAGTACTCTGCCAGCTTTTGAAAGCAACATCTTACTATGGACTACCATCAAGAGTCAGATCAGACCATGGGGATGAAAACATGCTGCTTGCTTTATGCATGCATCTAGTTCAAGGGCTGGAACACAGAGGCTTCATAACAGGACAATCAGTTCATAATCAGCGCATAGAACACCTTTGGCAGGATGTATTTTTGCATGTGCTGCAGCATTTCTACCATACATTCTACTGTCTGGAGGACGCAGAGAATCTTAACCCAGATAATGATATCCACAGACTTTCTTTACATATTGTATATCCACCTGAGATTCAAAGGAGGCTGGAACAGTTCAGACAGGCTTGGTACCACCATGGTTTGCCCACAGAAAGTAATCACACAGCAGGTCGTCTGTAATTCTGATGCAGAATACATTTGACAATTATTGACATTTAATCATTCTTTTGCACATTGCCATTATCACTTTATTTTAGATCTGTAAATATATATATATATATATATATATATATATATATATATATATATATATATATATATATATATATATATTTATATTTCTTTTGTGGGGAATGTTGTATTTATATAATTATGTTGTTTTTATATCTGCAGCGTGTAACGAAAATAATTTCCCACTGAGATTATTCAAGTATTTCTGATTCTGAAATAACTGTTGGGTGTGGTCCGATGAAACCTTGCAGTCAGGCCGCTGTGAGGAACTTGTAAACTTTAGTTCAGGAAAAGGAAGAAGCATGAATACCGTCACTGTATCCCTAACCTAACCTTCGGATGTTTGCATTTCTACCACATTTTAATTGTGCTCTGAGCGAAAGATTCCGTTTAGCAAATTTAGATGCCCAACTAAGTCAAGACGACAGACGCTCACAACATCTCTTCTATAAGAACTCCAAAGGACTGTACACATTATGCACAAACACATCAGATAGACTAGGTAATATAAAACAGCTTCTTTATTGACTCTAATGGGAAATTCTATATAGTTTACATATCTTATGTTTCAACCTCTCCCTTACATCTGGAGCTGCTGTCTTACAGGAGTTGTCTGGACCAACATGATCTCACATACAGAACCTTCTGAAAGTATTTAGCCCCCTTGAACTTTTCAACCTTTGGCCAAATTTCAGGCTTCAAACATAAAGATATAAAACTGCATGTTTTCGTGAAGAATTAACTAGTGGGACAAAATAACAATAATATTATTCATTCCCTTTCTTTTAAAAAACACATTTTTATTTTGGCCCTCTTCTTGTGTTAAACTTCTCCCTCCTTTTGGCAACAATATCTGTTTATTTATTTTTTCTTTGTCATTAGTGGCCATGATAAGTTCAGTTTAATATTTTTTTATGTATCAAACTTTAATTTTGAGTATTTTCTTTATTGCCATAAAGACAAACCTAGAAGAGAACATATGATGGTCTTGGATAACAATTTGTCAACTTCCTGAAAGTTGTTAAAATCTAAAACCATTTCAGAAGTTTAATGACAGAACCTGAATCATCTGGCACAGTCTTCTGATATTTTATCCTCAGAACGAGCTAAAGGCTTTTAGTAAAAACCATATGAACAGTATTTTTTAAACACTGGTGCACTTTTCAGACTTGTAAAACCACGTTTTACCTTAAAATTAAGTAAAACATTAACAACAGCTGGACAAATATGCAAACCCGTCATCACCTTACAGCGTAACCTTTCATAGTCACATTTGTGATCGTTTAAGAAACTCCAAAGGTCGGAGCTTGCAAAATTCCCTCTATCATGTATATTCTAACAGCCTTGTAGGAGGAGTGCAGTGACAGATACAACAGGACAACACTAGTATTGGCTTCTGGGTAAATTGTCTTGGTGTCATGCAGAAACTGGATTTCAGGCTGGCAGGAAAAGCCAAGTGGAGGGATGGCAGAGGCTCCAGAGGTGAACATCAAGAGAGAGGGTGGACCATCCTCTTCTATAAGACAGAACAATAGAAGAATACGACTGTTAGACATGGAAAAAATACCCCTGATGTATTGTACAAAGTAATTTTAAATTTATGGAAATTGACTAAAATGCAAAAACAGACCTTCAATGTCAATCAGCCAGTCACTCCAAAAGCAGACCAACTGGTTCTCCAGAACGCGCTGATTGCTGCCCTGAGCAGAATAGGCCACTGTGGCTCATGTCCCTGGCAGTGAGGGCTTTCTCCTCACACACGGACATGTCAGGAACAACCGCTGGGTTTTTCTGCAGCTCTTTCAGTAGCCCCAGAATCTTGAAGCCCTCTGCAAACCTAAGAGGCAAGGCAAGTTTATTTCTAAAGCACATCTAATGTACAAGAAAATTTCTACAAAAACCTTAAAGCAAGGTACAGAGGACATTAAAAAAGTACATATAAAAAAACAAACATGATTATCAAACAATTTATTAAAGGAACAATAAGCATTATTTTGACACAAGGTTGTGCTTTAGCACTGTCTGTAGACCAAAACAATCATGGGTGCTTTCAACGGCTGCCTGCACCGCGGCGTGGTGACCACTCTGCATTTCTCAGCGTATTATTAGCATGGTGGGCCGCCAGGCTAATATTAACTATAGACCTGAGAACAGGTGGGTCTTTAATCTGGATTTACATAAAAATGTTTTAGCTGAGTTTGGGAGTTTGTTCCAGACATGTGGAGCATAGAAGCTGAATGCAGCTTCTTTAGGTCTGCTTCTGACTATGGGAACCGGTCCAGATTGCATCCAGATGACCTGAGAGGTCTTATGGATTTATGTTGGATCAGAAGGCCACTGATGGATCCTGGTCCTAAAACAATCAGAGCTTTATAGACCAGCAGCATAACTCAAAAGTCTGTCTTCTGACAGTGAGGGAGCCAATGGAAAGACCTCAGAACCAGACTGATGTGGTCCTAGGGTTTGTTTTTAGCTAGGGCTGAATGAGCTGCAGATCTCTATTACAGGGGTTGGACAATGAAACTGAAACACCTCTTATTTTAGTGTGGTAGGTTTCATGGTTAAATTGGACCAGCCTGGTGGCCAATCTTCATTAATTGCACATTGAACCAATAAGAGCAGAGTGTAAAGGTCCAATTAGCAGGATAAGAGCACAGTTTTGCTCAAAATATTGCACTGCACACAACATTATGGGTGACATACCAGAGTTCAAAAGAGGACAAATTGGATGCACATGGTCCTCCATTCTGGAGGACCATGTGCATCCAATGGTTCAAACTAGTGATGGGTCAGGCAACACCGATGCGTCGGCGCATGTGTCGAGCTCATAGAGCAAAACCCGTGTCGATACACGTATCGACACGGGTATCGACACGGGAAGGTCACGTGACCGATACAGGAACTGTTTCGAACTGACTGACGGGCCAAACCGTTTCTGTTCCCTCTAATCTGCACGCGTGTGCATTTGCGCACAGCAAAGATATGCTGCGCAGTAAATAAAATCCAAGTTGAACTGTAAACAAAATAACAGTTAATAATGGTTCATTTTTAACCATTTTGCATCTCTGGTGTGATGGTGTTGTACCACAGTCTCGCTCTGTGAGCGCAAGGTGCTGATCGGAGCGCACCACTGATGGATGGGTTGGGCAGACGCCTTTATGGTTGGGCGGGTTGCGCTGTGCGTCTTTGTTCTGAGCGTCGTTTCAGAAAAAACAGCTGATCTACCCTTAGTAGAAAGCTGCTACTCTGAGTAGTTCGATCAATCATTGAACGTGAGCATGAGCATTGAAAGGACATGGCAGCAAAAAATGTTTAATAAATAAATAAATATAAAAGCCAGTCCACAAGCATCCTCGTTCACATTATTTATTGACTGTATCTAAAAAAAAAATCAAATATATGTTTAATTCAAATGAAAATATAAAATAATGCAATGCAACATACAATGATTTAAATTGTATTGTGTATACTTGGTGATCAAATCAGTGTCAGTTAACTCTGTCAACCAGGTAGCCTGTAGGGATTTTTAAGGTCCAGCAGGTGTCAGTATTCAGTGACACAGTATCAATACAGTTTGGCAATGTGTTGAAACGCTTCATGACGCCTCATCGACCCATCACTAGTTCAAACATTGTATCCTGAAGGAGGTGCCGTGTATCAGGATGAAAATGCAGCAATACACACAGCAAGACTGGTGAAAGATTGGTTTGATGAACATGAAAGTGAAGTCGAACATCTCCCATGGCCTGCAGTCACCAGATCTAAATATTATTGAGCCACTTTGGGGTGTTTTGGAGGAGCGAGTCAGGAAACATTTTCCTCCACCAGCATCACGTCGTGACCTGGCCACTATCCTGCAAGAAGAATGGCTTAAAATCCCTCTGACCACTGTGCAGGACTTGTATATGTCATTCCCAAGACAAATTGATGCTGTATTGGCCACAATAGGAGGCCCTAAACCATACTAATAAATGATTGTGGTCTAAAACCAGGTGTTTCAGTTTGATTGTCCAACCCCTGTATATTTAAATGGTAGATCTGTAAACATGCTGTTACAATAATTAGGCTGACTGCAGATGAATGAAGGACTAGTTTCTCCAGGTCCTGCAAAGTAATCACACATTTCATCTGATATTCTTAAGGCTGATTTTGTAATTGCCTTAACTTGTTTCTTAAAATTTAGGTCTGAATCTGTCGCTAAATCCAGATTTCTGGCCTGGTTGGTGGTTTTTAGAAGTATAGATTAATATCCCTGTCCATCAATCTTACTGATAAAAGCACCATAACACAACTATGCTAACAGAAACATGGAGGAACCCATTTTTTCCCCTCAGATCTTATGACAACATCAACACCTTTGTTAAGATAAGAGGGTGTGAATATTTTACTGGTCGTGGGCAACTCTCATACGTCCGTTGACAATAAACTTGACAGCGGAGCGAACTAGGGAGTCTTTTTTTCTCCAGTTTGGGACATGCCTAAGGCAACCGTTGATGCTAAGGCTGTCTGCTGCTTCTTCAATGGCAAAATTAGCCTCGTTGGTGGTTTCACCTTCTTTTGTCTGAATAAAGATGAATACACATGAGTCCACCCCGCCTCTCCCCCACTGACCGCTGGAGATAGGCACCAGCAACCCCCGCCACCCCATGAGGGATTAGGCGGGTCTGAAAATGGATGGACGGACACATGAGTCCCACCAATAAACTCATGCTAAGTGCATGTCTTTGGACAATGGAAGGAAACCGGTGTGCCTAAAGGGGGCCACATATACTCAGGGAGATCATGCAAACTTCACACAGAGGCTTTTAAGCCTCATCTGTGGTAGGCCCACATTATCCAGGACTAAGCATTTTAAAAAGTATTGAAGGTGACAAATGACAGTTTATACTCATACCTTGATTAGCTGCTCCCGGAGTTTGTGATCATGCAGAACTTCTGGTCTGAAAGGGGCCTTTGGAAGCCCGCAAATTGCTGAAACAGCCTTTCTGAGAAAAAATGGTGGGCAACTCCTCCACGGACAACACAGACTGTAATAATTTTTGCTACAAAGTAGTACAACTTTGCTTCCAATGCTGCAGAAGAAACATAAAAGGATGGTTAGTTAAATGACTACCCAAGACTAAATTCCTCTGCTTAAAATAGACTGAATTCACTAGAATGAGGAAGGCATGATTAAAAACGAACCCTGACATACAAAATACCCTAGCACTAATATGTGACGTTTATTTGATGGCTGGCTGGAGAAATACTCATGTCCACTCCACTGATCAGCTAAGACAAAATGGCTTTTAGGGTAACTCTGAGAGATGGGAAGAGGAGAAAGATTAACTGTAATGTAACAATTCTATAATCTCATTTTAAAAGTTTTGGTTTTTTGTGACCAGAAGTTCAATTCAATTTATTTAAATGTTATTTATATAGTGCCAATTCACAACACAACCTTGTATAGGCATATTGAAATTTTAGATATCTGAAATTCCAATTTAATTCGTCATATAATCAGTAGTGGATATATGTAATGTCATTTCTACTAGTAGAAATATATTTTTGATGTCAAGAATTATATATCTGGATATCTAGAATGTTTTATTTATTTTTTATATCTGAAATGATGATGACTAGTAATGACTGGATTATGGAGATCTGAAATTAGATTTCATCCTAGTCGGAATTCAGTTTTAGACATCCGGAATGTTTATTTTAGATTGGAAGAATGTTATTGTAGATGTCTGTAAATAAAAGCCCTATACACATGAATGGGGAAAGTGACGTAATTTGTACTACTTTGAATTATATTCAAGATATCTGAAATATTCATTTTAGATAGGACAAATGTTATTGTAGATGTCTGAAATGTAAATTTTGACTAGGAAGGAATGTATTTGAGATGTCTGGTATACATATTCAGTCAAGCTAATAAATGTTAAAACGGCCTGCCATACCAGCGCAGTACATGGCACTTGGCCGACACGGGACCCAGCGATAACTGTATGGGGGGGGGGAGAGACGCATGCACCTCGACTAACAGCAGCTTAAGCAGCCTATATCCCGCTCTCAAGATAAAAGCATCTACTAAACAGGCAGCGCTGTGGCCACTTTACTCAACACAGTAGCTCTAGCTAGCACATAGCAAGCTGCTGGCCGTTTCTCAATTTTTTTTTAATTGAAAATATATTTTTTGATTGAAGCAACCTTTTTTTTGATTAAATAATAAAGACACAAATCTGCCTTCATAGAGATGCACTGAATGAAAGCTACTAACCGTCTAAGATGCCCGGAAGTTGGACGTGCTCTGGAGATTGATCCCAGTGGCTCCGTCTGAATGATTTGCATCACTAAGTGACTGATCCAAATTTTGATGATGCTAGACAGGGCAGAGGCTAGCGGGGAAGTCAAAGTCAGTTCGAGGGGTCATGTACAGGTAGACAGTCCATAGGGCAGAAGATTCCAGAAGGGCTAGGCGAGAGGGGAATCAGGGATCCAGGTGAGAGAATCGATATCAGGAGTCACACACTCCAGGTAGAGGTTTCAAAGCAGGGTAGAGGCAGGAGACAGGTTTGAGGGTCAGACTGTGATTGTTCTCAATAGGCAGGAGAATTGGACAGGGGCAGAGGCAGACAGGCTTGGTCGAGAGGCAGGGAAGGAAGTTGCTGTCCAGAGATCAGAAACCGAAAGGAGTATCCAACAGGGGCAAGCCAGGCAGGAGAAAACAGGAATGAGATAGGTCAAGATCAGGAGGTCAGTACAAGGAACGCTTGTAATGATTCTGAAGGTTGAGGACCCAGTATTCAGCCAGACAAACGGAATGCCGAAAAAATATATTTATTTTGTTACAGCTGATGGGACAGGAACCAGAACAGGTGAGGCAGTCAGATTTCAAAAAAGGGGAAAACAAGAATCTTAATCTAAAAACCAGTCCAGAGTCAAAAATAGGAAAAACCAGATAATCAAGAGTGTCCAAAGCAGAAACCAAAAACAGTGTCCTAGAAACAGATCCGAGGTGGGCAACGAATAAACTTATCAGGAGCACTAGGAGCAAACCAAGCTCTACTAGTCATAAACAGAATCAGGTCAGGTATGCACGAAGCAGGATGGCTCAGAAACGCTGGACATAAGACAGGAAAGAATCAACAAGTAACTAGACACTGAATCAGACTCACCGGTAACTATAACAGACGAACTGGCACTGATGACTGAACTGAACAGGGATTATATAGAGCTGGGACCAGGTGAAGCCAGTAAAAGATAATTGCAGGCGGGGTGGAGCAGAGCAGGTGTGCAAAGAGAGTAATCAAACCAGCCATCAGTGCCGAGATCCCAACAGAAAACAGAAGCAAACCAGAAACCAAAACAATAACAGAAAAACTAGGAAAACATGGCAGATAGCAAATAAAACTGATAACATACACAGAATCAAAATACCAAATAACCCCAGAGCCCACACTATGGCACAAAACAAACTAAGACAGGTAAGTGGGCTGGCAGGTAAACCAAACTGAACTAAAAGCTTACAAAACCCTGACTTATAACATAAAAGAACAAGATCAAACCATAACAAAAACTCAAATCATGACAACGCTGGATGGTCTACTCATATGATGACTTTCAAGAATCTGCCGGTTACCCACTGGGAGAGCCAGGAATATATAGTGCTCCTCCCAGGTGCAGCAACTCCCCGTAATTAGAGCTGCCACAAGTGTAATCACTCAGACCTGATTGCCAGTACAGCACAGAGAGCAGAGAGTAATGTCATGGGACTGCACACAGCAGCTTTTCAGGCAGGGACAGACAGGAATCATTACATTTATCCATAAGTAAAATGCTCAATAGTGGTTCTGAAGAGCCAAAGACTTTGCCCCCCATAGCGCACAGGCAGACACGGGGGAGACCAGAACCCCAGATGCCTGGAAGGGCCCCCAGAGCACAGGAGCCACCCCCATCCCATAGAAGAGAAGAGGAGAGCCCTAGGAAATACCCCAGCAGCCACAGTGCCAAAGCCCCCAGAAGCTGCAGCGACAAGCGGTGGGCAACAAGGTGGGCGACTTGCAGGTTGTCCTGAGCAGACTGCCTGTCTCTAGCTGGCGGCAATGGAGGAACCTTGGAGGCCGGCACTGATAGAGACAATTGAGAACCTCTGGAGAAGACCACTGAGAACCTCTGACAGGAATCCAATAATGAACCCCAGAAGAAGCTTAGGAGCTGTCATGCTGGGGTCCTCTGGGGCCCAAACAGGAGGCTGGACCACTTGAACAAACTCACAGACCTCTGATTCTGCAACACAAGGCACAACTACCTTGACATCCTCATTGGAGACGTTGGGGCTGGGGACCCAAAGCAGCTGCCGTTGGTGCCGTCGGTGTCGTCAGGTGTCGTGGAGCTGGCATCAACGTCATCAGGCGGTGCTCAGCCGGTACTGTAATTTGCAGGCTGCTTTGAGCAGGAGCCGACAAAGACAGACAGTGAGGAGCGGGTAGTGAGATGGACTCTCTTATGGGTAATAGTTTGGAGTGGATTACCATCAAGAGGGGTGACTTTTATGGCTCACTGTTGTCTCGGCAACATTGAGACAACAGTGATACAAGTAGAGGTGTTGGCAATGCCGGGACCTTCTGTCCTGTGTTGGTGAAGAAGAGTTGTAATGCTGGGGACCGGTACCAGGAAGAGGGATGGGCAGCCTTGAGCCCTAACCACTCTTCCACCTCATCTGCCTGGCGCATGTTCTTCCCTGTTTGTCGACGGAAGTATTCAAACAAGGTGATAACTTCCACACTTGTTACCTGGTCCTTTTCCTGATCACGTCGTTCTGTCATGGTTTGAGGTAAAGGACCAAAGTGTCAGCAAGACATCAGCATGTGCAAACTGGAGACAATAATATTTTAATGGAACCAACTCACTGAATAACACTAATTAGGAACATTGATGGAAAACGGATGATGGGACAAGGAAGGAAACGAAACAGAACTTGAATACAACAGGGAATAAATGGAAATTGCCTACAACATAGGTGACTGTGATTTACTAGTTAATGCTGGCTCAGGCTGAGGGCGAATAATTAAAAATGGCATAATCCTGGAACATAAAATTTAACACAAACACCGAAAGAATCATGACACAACATGTTTGAAGTGGGGTAAATATTCAACAGATCCAACACAGAGAAATCATTATGCATACATACTGCCTGCGGTCAAAAAAGGTTATGTTTTTTGGAATGTAAAAAGGGTCCACAGCATATTCCAGACAACAGCAGTAAGATCTCAGTGATACCTGTTGAACAGTGAAATGGCAGCAGTTATTTGTCATAACCAAATAAGTTGAGACAATCAATTTACAACCAAATAACTAATTTTCTAACCCCTATCTTCTGCCTTTGAGCTATAACTGTGTTAGTAGGGCCAAGCCTGAGTGATTGTTATGCTTTGTGTTAGCAGAGATTGGAAAACAAAGAGAAGTTTGGGGCTTTGGAAAAACAAGACCAGTCTACAAGCTGCAGCAAGTCTAACACTGACAGAAGCAAACAGAATCCTAGAAACCAGTAAAACTTGAAAAATTTGCTGAGGTCAAAATTCTGCTTTGTAATTAAAAACAAATATTAAGATTTCTCTATTTTGCTACATTAAGGCTGTGTTCACTATGGAGATCAACGTTTTGCTAAGATCTGTTTCTGTAATATTCTAGGTTCTGTTTTGGTTTGTTTACTCTCCTGCCTTAGGTTCTCTGGCTGCTTTGAGTTTTGTCTTGTCTAGGTTCCTGTTTAGCTTGTTTACAGTTAGTTTTACCTGTTTTCACATGGCAGTTATTCAGTCAGTTCAGTTCCACCTCCAGCCACTTCCCTGATCAGCTCCACTTAGTCTGGTAATTAGTTTGATTCCTTTCACCTGCTCACTCCCCTACTTATGCCTGCCTCTGTTCCTTGCACTCTGCCCGATCATTGTGTTTGTGTTTCCTGCCTGGGGTAAGTCTGATCCTGTCTGCCTGTACCCAACCTGATTCTGTTAGTTTTTACCTGGATTATTTGACCTGTTCTGCTCTTTTTGTTAATAGACCAGCCTGACTTCTGACCAGTTTATTTTAGGTTGTTGGCTGTAGACTGTTTAAGTTTTTTGGACACTGCCTCTTTGCTTTTTGGCTTGGTGCCCTCTTTTGGTTTTTTGCTTTGTTAATAAATCACCTTTTTATTACAACCTTTTGCTTGTCTGGCTGAATTCAGGGTCCTCTGTTTCAGATTCATGACAGAATGATCGGGCCATAATCAGACCCTTCGCCAGACAAGCACTTTTTTTTTGAATATTTTTTGCTGGGGATATTTTTGTTTTTTCCCCCTTTAATTTTTGGACATGAGCCTGCCACAAGCCCGGAGTTTACTCTCCAGCAGATCCATGATGCTGGGAGCGTCACTAGAAGGTTCCAGGCTTGCTATCTGTCCTCCCGGTGTCGGTCCCAGACGGCACCTCGTTAGCAGCAGCACTTCCCTACAGCAGCCCCGCCGTCGAAAACACAGAGCGGCCGGTCTGGCTGTCACCTCGGGCACTGCTGCTGTCTCCTCTGCTCCTGCTACCGCTTTCTGCCCGCCTTCCTGCCCGGAAGACCGGAGCTCTCTTTTTTCTGGAGCTGAGTCGCCTACAGCTCCTCCTTGTGTCACTCCAGATGCAGACTATAGGTCACTGGAGGACAAGATAAGGACTTTTGCTCCCATCATTAAGCAACTGAGAGAGACTTTAATTTACCATTATTCATCTGTCTTAGAGGCTAAATTAAAGGAGCTAGAGGAGAATTACAGGATAGCCCTCCGGGCATTCTACCATCACCCCTCATCACCCACTGCTCCTAAAGCCACAATCAATAACTCTGTCCCTGTTTCTGGGAGACCAGCTGGGGCCTCAGTTTCTGTTCCTGGTTTTGTGGGTTGGGTTGCAGTAACTGACTCTGTCTCGGGGAGTCCGGCCGACGCCTCGGCTCCTGCCTCTGTCTCCGGGGGTCCGGCCGACGCCTCGGCTCCTGCCTCTGTCTCCGGGGGTCCGGCCGACGCCTCGGCTCCTGCACCTGCTGCCGAGGGGGGTCCGGCCGACGCCTCGGCCCCTGCACCTGCTGCCGAGGGGGGTCCGGCCGACGCCTCGGCCCCTGCACCTGCAGCTGTCTTCGAGGGTCCGGCCTCTGCCTCGGCCCCTGCACCTGCTGCCGAGGGGGGTCCGGCCTCTGCCTCGGCCCCTGCACCTGCTGCCGAGGGGGGTCCGGCCTCTTCCTCGGCCCCTGCACCCGCTGCTGAGGAGGGTGCAGCGCACGCCAGCCCGGCGTCCAACGAGGATGCGGCGCACGCCAGCCCGGCGTCCAACGAGGGTGCGGCGCACGCCAGCCCGGCGTCCAACGAGGGTGCGGCGCACACCACGGCCCAAACCTGCTTGGGTCCTGCTGCTGCTCTGCTAGTCACTCAGAGCCCTCCCACTTTACTGGCATCAGAGGGTCCTGCCACGCCAGCCACCGAGGTCTTTATTGAGGGTGGTTTCCCCTGGTCTTCTGTCGCCGGAGGCCTGACTGGCGTTGCTGCTCCGGCTGCCGAGGGTCAGGCACTGGCCCCCACACCTCAGTCCTGCAAGGGGGCGGTCCAGGTGGACCCGCCTCCATCTGGCGCTCCTCAGTCCTGCGAGGGGGCGGTCCAGGGGGACCCTCCTCCATCTGGCGCTCCTCAGTCCTGCGAGGGGGCGGTCCAGGGGGACCCGCCTCCATCTGGCGCTCCTCAGTCCTGCGAGGGGGCGGTCCAGGGGGACCTGCCTCCATCTGGCGCTCCTCAGTCTTGCGAGGGGGCGGTCCAGGGGGACCCGCCTCCAGCCCTGCTCCGTCGCCGGCCGCCTCCAGCCCTGCTCCGACGCCGGCCGCCGAAAGCCCTGCTCCGACGCCGGCCGCCGAAAGCCCTGCTCCGACGCCGGCCGCCGAAAGCCCTGCTCCGACGCCGGCCGCCGAAAGCCTTGCTCCGACGCCGGCCGCCGAAAGCCTTGCTCCGACGCCGGCCGCCGAAAGCCCTGCTCCGAGGCCGGCCGCCGAAAGCCCTGCTCCGAGGCCGGCCGCCGAAAGCCCTGCTCCGAGGCCGGCCGCCGAAAGCCCTGCTCCGAGGCCGGCCGCCGAAAGCCCTGCTCCGAGGCCGGCCGCCGAAAGCCCTGCTCCGAGGCCGGCCGCCGAAAGCCCTGCTCTGCTTTCTGATGCAGGGTTCTCCGGTAGAGACTCTGCCACGCCGGGGTCGGCCTCCGCGACGGCCGCACAGAGTTTGGCTGGTTCGCCCTTTTAGGGTTGTTTTCTGTTTGGAGTTGTGTTTTTTGACCTCATTAACAGCTTTCTGTTTCAGAGGTTGGCCCTCCATCCTGGAACCCCCTCCACCCGCCCAGTCTGTCTTGTTTTCTTTGGACTCCTGTAGACGTTGGAGGGCGTCTGGAATCCGCCCTTGAGGGAGGGGCTCTGTAATATTCTAGGTTCTGTTTTGGTTTGTTTACTCTCCTGCCTTAGGTTCTCTGGCTGCTTTGAGTTTTGTCTTGTCTAGGTTCCTGTTTAGCTTGTTTACAGTTAGTTTTACCTGTTTTCACATGGCAGTTATTCAGTCAGTTCAGTTCCACCTCCAGCCACTTCCCTGATCAGCTCCACTTAGTCTGGTAATTAGTTTGATTCCTTTCACCTGCTCACTCCCCTACTTATGCCTGCCTCTGTTCCTTGCACTCTGCCCGATCATTGTGTTTGTGTTTCCTGCCTGGGGTAAGTCTGATCCTGTCTGCCTGTACCCAACCTGATTCTGTTAGTTTTTACCTGGATTATTTGACCTGTTCTGCTCTTTTTGTTAATAGACCAGCCTGACTTCTGACCAGTTTATTTTAGGTTGTTGGCTGTAGACTGTTTAAGTTTTTTGGACACTGCCTCTTTGCTTTTTGGCTTGGTGCCCTCTTTTGGTTTTTTGCTTTGTTAATAAATCACCTTTTTATTACAACCTTTTGCTTGTCTGGCGTAATTCAGGGTCCTCTGTTTCAGATTCATGACAGTTTCGTGTTGTGTTTTAAGTGAGCTGTTGTTATAAATCTTAATTTGATCTCAAAGCAAAGAAATGATAGATTTTATTTATAAAACGCTCAATATTTGCTTCAGCTGCATTTATCTACTATGTTTATAACCAGAAGGTAATTCCAGAAAACAGGTTACGTGAAAATGTAGACTTCATGAACCCTTCATGAGCCCTGAAATAGAATTAAGTCTAACTCAGTACATCACTAGGTTAATAAAACCCTACCTACAGGTTTTTCTCAAAGAAACCTAGTTTCCTCTAGGCCCTGATGAAGCTTTCTGATGTGAGGTTTTCATTCAGTCATTCAGTTGGTCGAGGCACATGGCTGTTCACATTGAGCCCGGCTCTGTTGGATGTTGTTTCTTCCTGTTAAAGGGAAGTTTTCCTTTCCACTGTTGCCTCATGCATGCTGAATATGAGGGATTGCTGCAAATCCATTTACAATGCAAATCGTTATACAGTGTTTTGGCTCATTTCTTTTGCAAAACATCTCGCCCTGCAAGAGAGCTTCTGTTATTCTGCCTAGAGAGCTACACCACAGAGTCTACACCAAGATTTGCGCTTCAAAGAAATTAGCTTTTCTTTTTAACACAAGTCAATCTGTAAAATAATTGGATACAGATCCATTTCTAAGCCACCTCGAGTCAGACATTCGGGTATTAATAACTCAGTCATCACAGTACATCTTATGTGCACTGTTTTTGTTGATTAGCTCAATGTCTTCTTTTTGGTCCCTACATAAAACACTGACACCCTTTGGACTTTGAGCTTCTGTACTCCAGGAATTGTTTGTATGATGGGTAAGGTTTTTCTCCTAAAATTAACAAAGCTCTGTCTCAAAGTAAGCTTTCCAATAGAGCTATTCACTTTCATTCACATTCTTCAGACAGCAAGCCTATGCTACACCTACTTTGTTTAGCATTTTCTGAGCTTGCGATACTGAACAAAGATGAAATATTTCCAAATCCATTCCAGCTGTGAGCAGTGGCTGTTCATTGGTTCCCTTCCTGTGAGAAGCACAGTGTGTGGCCAATTGTATTTCAGGAATGAAAGAACGCAACAGCGGATTACTAAACTATGCTGAGTCTAAAAGGAACAAGTAACGAGTAAGCGTCCTAGAAATGTAGGGGAGTTGAAAATACAATATTTTTATTTATTTTTTTAAGTATAGTGGAGTGAAAGTCATATGTTTCAAAAAACAAATAAAGAAACAAAACAAAGTAAAGCAAAGATACTCAAAAAAGTTACTTAAGTACTGTACTCAAGTAAATGTACTCCTTTACTGTCCACCACTGACATTAAGGCACATCTGGTCTTGAGCAAAGTAAGGTGATTCAAAGAGTTGGAGGAGTTCCCTGTTCTTCTGCTGAACCACAGACATTAAAGCTCGTTTTTTAAAAGAGAGGGTAAAGTCTAAGGCCATTTAGCGAACACGTCTGTGTGAGCACAGCAGAACGAAGTCAGGAGGAGGTACATTTACTACATGGAGTGCCTCCTCCTCCTTTCTGTTCCACCCTGCTTGTCACACATTAGAATATAGTGAAAAATCAACCCTGAGATGAGACACACTCACTCTTGCTCTGTACTTGACTTGTTTCCTTTGAGGGCAACTAATGGATTATCACCACCTTCTTGTGCTGTGGACGTGCACCTTGTGGCCAGGTGAGCGAGCGTGCATCACAAAATGTAGAAAATGGAGTCCATATCAAATGGATGCCTCTGTTGACTTTAAGGGCATGCCAAATAGTAAGCTTTGAGGCATTTACTTTAAATCCCATTTAAGCAGCCAATGACACATAAGGGACAGAAATTTAAGCTGTTTGCAAGGGTACTGAGGTTCATTTTATTTAAATAGTCTGCTTGAAACAATCAGCATTACAAGTTACTGCAAAACCACATCAACTCAATTTTTTTTAATCACAGTTAACCTAAAGCAATACAAGTTGAAATCCAAGTCTATACTCAGAGATAATATAGTGGTACTTTCCCCTTTGGTAGTTGGTTCTCTAAAGTAGGAAGCACTGAGAGGATCATACTTTAGATTTCTCAATTGTATTTAATACAGTTGGTTTGTTATCTTAGAAACTGCAGAAAAACACCAGTGGAGCTCTCAATCTAACCAGGTAGTTGGGAGCACAGGAGCAGCACATAAGACTAAACTTTCAGCTTTCTTTTTCACTCTGTACACTTCAGACTTCCAGTACAAAACAGCGCTGTCATCTGCAGAAATACTCAAATGAATCTGCAGCCTTTGAGAGTATCAAATATGAACCAGAAGCGGAGTACGGAGAGCTGGCTAGTAGCTTTGTGGCATGGCTTGGAAACCAGATTTAGATTTCAGGAGAGGCAGAGTATGTAAAACCTTGCTTCCATCATAAGAGAAGAGGAGGAGTTGGTGGAAGAGTTCACCTGGAAAACAGTTTAGATATGTCCCTTGACTTACACACCTACTGTCTATCTGTCATGAACGTTCTGATGAACCCGAACACAGCCACACTCACAGCTTCGTTTTAAGAGTTTATTGAAGAGGATGAGTAGTGGAGGGTGAGAACCAGAGAATCTTTACTGGGCTGGAGCAGAAGGATGTAGATGGCAGGACAGGCGGACCAAAAGGCAGCTGGAGGACCGTGGGTGCTGCGCTGCGGAGCCAGGCAGACGCTGGGAGCCAGGAAGCCACCGGGGCTGACGAGAGAACGCTGGAGTCAGGGGAAAACCGGCAGCGCAGCAGCGAGAGTTATAGGAGCGCTGGGGTTGTGGTTCAGCCGGCAGCACAGCAGAGTGAGAGTTGTTAGAACGCTGGGGTTGACAGGCAAGTGGAGGCGGAGGAAGTCAGCAAGGAAGGCGACGCAGGATGAAGGCTGGTGCGAGCAGGGAAGCAGCAGGTAGGAGCGTGACATGAGGTGCTGGGGGAAGTCGAGAGCAAAGAGAGTTGCAGGACAAGCAGGCTGGCAGACGTTAGACGAGGCATAAACGAGGTAGGGAATGGATGATGATGATCCGGCAGGGGAGAGCAGACTGAGGTGCGTTTAAAGGCACACTATGCAACATTTTTCAGTTAATTAATGTGTTCCATACCGTTTTGGATGATTAAATGAGTCATTTCAGGTTGAACAAAGGTTTTCTTGGCCGCCCTGGTGGTCTGTGGGGGAAATACCGCACTTGCAACTGCAGGAGCCCTCGGCCCGCGCCCACAGGCTCAGAATCTCGCGCAAGATCGCGAGAGTCGGTCTTGCTTTACGGTGAGAACATGTTTGTTGCTAGCGCAGTGGCGATATCTGTGCAGTTATCATGGCGGAACCAGCGATAAAACAGCGAAAGCCCATGTCGGAGCAGGCAAGAAAGAGGAAAAGGGCTCTGGAAAGAGAGAGGAGTCGTACACGGGTGAACATCGGGCAATCTTTTTCCGAATGGCAAGAGCTAAAAGAAAAAGAAGGCTGCAAGGCTGACGCGGACCTCGCGTTTCTGCTGATGCGATTGTAAGTAACATTGTAGGGTTTCCCTCACGCTACCGCCTCCCAACATTCCAAAAAAAAAAAACTAACTCGATATGCGCGCAAAGCTTGTCTCCCCTGCTCCGCCTCCGCCGGTCGCTCCGCCGGTCGGGCAAAGCTTGTCTCTTTCCCCCGCCCGCCCGCTCCGCCGGTCGCTCCGCCGGTCGCGCAAAGCTTGTCTCTTTCCCCTGCCCGCCCGCCCGCTCCGCCGGTCGCTCCGCCGGTCGCGCAAAGCTTGTCTCTTTCCCCCGCTCCGCCGGTCGCTCCGCCAGTCGCTCCGCCGGTCGCTCCGCCGGTCGCTCCGCCGGTCGCTCCGCCGGTCGCTCCGCCGGTCGCTCCGCCGGTCGCGCAAAGCTTGTCTCTTTCCCCCGCCCGCCCGCTCCGCCGGTCGTGCAAAGCTTGTCTCTTTCCCCCGCCCACCCACTCCGCCCGCTCCGCCCGCTCCGCCCGCTCCGCCGGTCGCTCCGCCGGTCGCTCCGCCGGTCGCGCAAAGCTTGTCTCTTTCCCCCGCCCGCCCGGTCACTCCGCCGGTCACGCAAAGCTTGTCTCTTTCCCCCGCCCGCCCGCCCGCCCGCCCGGTCGGTCGGCCGGTCGCTCCGTCGGTCGCTCCGCCGGTCGCGCAAAGCTTGTCTGTTTCCCCCGCCCACCCGCTCGCTCGCTCCGCGGGTCATCGGCGTAAAGCTTGTCTCTTTCCCCCGCCCGCCCGCCCGACTTTTGTATTCGTTGCGTTCGCCTGTCTGCTAAGCTCAAAACAACCGCGCCTGGCTTGACGGAGAAACCAGGAGAACAGCTGAGCATATGTACGACAGTGCACTTTTACTTTCGCCCTCTGGGGGGCGCCTCGCTGGAAAATCAATCCCAGTTGCATAGTATACCTTTAAGTAGAGGTGTTGGCAGGTGAACCGAGTCCGGGCCTGATTAGGAACGGCAGGTGGAAGTGATCAGGCACAGAGTGGAGAGGGAAGTAACTGGGCTGGATGAGAGGTGAGAAGTGTAGGAAAGTCCATGGGGAGACAGGCAGGCCAAAACTGCTCCATGACTCTATCTTTTTTTTTTTTTTTTTTCTTTTTTTTTTTTTCTCTCCATGACTCTATCTATCTATCTATCTATCTATCTATCTATCTATCTATCTATCTATCTATCTATCTATCTATCTATCTATCTATCTATCTATCTATCTATCTATCTATCTATCTATCTATCTATCTATCTATCTATCTATCTATAAAACATACATGCAAATTTTTGCCTTTTACCTAGGTGAAAGTAAAATAGCGTCTAGGGTTTGAGTTTCCAAATGATGTCTTTCAATCTGCACAGCTCTCCTGCATCACAGTCAGTCTCTTGTTGTTGGTTTGTTCAGTCTGTGCAATGCATGGTGAACACATGCCACCTTAAATTTCCTCAGCCAGTCGGTGTAATGTATGCCTTTATCTTACCCCTTTCCCCACTGCCTAGGGTCTGCTTTCCCCTAGCACTAGGAAACTGCTTTAATTGATCGAGTTGTATCGTGCAGTGCTTTATTCTAAGTAACGTAACAGCATTCCTAAAATGAGAAAGATAATTAGTTAGATTACTCCATACTAGTTGGGTTTGGCCTTGAGTCTTTTATGTACCTTACAACATAGGTCACTGAGCTTCTAGCTGCAGAATCTTGGAGGTTGCACAATCCACCCTGACACGCCCTTAATGCTGCCATGCTCCTCAAACATCAGGTCAATGGTGATGCCTTCCCTTTATGTTGCATGAGTTCAGAAATGGGCCAGATGCATCGCCACAGATCCCATCCACCCAGTCAATGTGCCGTTTGATCCAATTCGATTGACAAGATGATTTGCAGACATAAAAAACCAATAGACTTAAAAATAACTTTTTCCCAAAGCCGTGAGGGCTATCATCCACTGCTGAGTATCAAATAAACTGCCAGCCTATTTCAGAGTCTGTTAAATGTTTACAAACATCTTACTGGTCTGTAAAGGGACTGCTATCTTTCTTTTTCACTCAAACATGAATGATCAGATGATAAGGACTATTTACACCTTTTGTGGTTTTCAGGAAATGTTGGTGCAATCAAAAAAAAAAGTGAAAACATTATGTGTTGTTGTGTATACTAACCGTGAGCCGGTGTTACACCAAATTCTCATTATGGTAACACATAATGAGAATAAAGAGTCTTGATTAAAAATGCAACTCCGTGTTCGGCTCGAATATCAGGTTTCTAGCAAAAGCATTACATCTCCCTAAACTTCCATAGACTTCCATTCATTTTCAAATTTCTAGCTCAGCTGCAAGTATGAGAACACACACACACACACACACACACACACACACACACACACACACACACACACACACACACACACACACACACACACACACACACACACACTCACCTATCTATCTATCTATCTATCTATCTATCTATCTATCTATCTATCTATCTATCTATCTATCTATCTATCTATCTATCTATCTATCGATATAGATATATATACAGCAAACAAAAACAAATATTAAGATTTCTCTATTTTGCTACATTAAAGCTGTGTTCACTATGGAGATCAACGTTTTGCTAAGATCTGTTTCGTGTCGTGTTTTAAGTGAGCTGTTGTTATAAATCTTAATTTGATCTCGAAGCAAAGAAATGATAGATTTTATTCATAAAAAGCTCATTATTTGCTTCAGCTGCATTCATCTACTATTTTTACAACCAGAAGGTAATTCCAGAAAACAGGTTACGTGAAAATGTAGACTTCATGAACCCTTCATGAGCCCTGATTTAGAATTAAGTCTAACTCAGTACATCACAAGGTTGATAAAACCCTACAGGTTTTTCTTGAAGAAACCTAGTTTCCTCTAGGCCCTGAAGAAGCTTTCTGATGTGAGGTTTTCATTCACAGTCATTCAGTTGGTCGAGGCAGATGGCTGTTCACATTGAGCCTGGCTCTGTTGGATGTTTTTTCTTCCTGTTAAAGGGAAGTTTTCCTTTCCACTGTTGCCTCATGCATGCTGAGTATGAGGGATTGCTGCAAATACATTTACAATGCAGACGACTGTCCACTGTGGTTCTACGCTCTTCCTGAATGCTGCTTGTCAAGACTCAATGCAATCTGCTGGGTTTCCTTAGAGAGGAACCTTTTTGACCAATCTGTCTGAATGATTTGATTGAATTTGACTTTGTAAAGTGCCTTGAGGTGACGTGTTGTGAATTGGTGATATATAAATAAAATTTAATTAAATGTAACTATTATTTCACAGCAGGTTTTTTGTGCACAAAATCTGGACTGCATTGTGTTGTGTTTTCTTTTTCTCACAAATGTATACTCTTCCATTACATTATCATGATTTGGGCCTTTTTGTTTATGTTTTTGGGGCTAATTTACTTTTTTCCACATTCCATGCGCCACACTGCTCAGCCACCTCTCTGTTCTCCCTAATTAGTTCCAACTGCTACAGCTAATTAGGCTCAAACCAGTTCACCTGCTACTCTGCCCATTTAAACCTGCCTCACACAACCACTCCCTGCCAGATCATTTCTACTTTCTGCGTGCAAGAAGTTCTCCCCAGTGTCTGTGCTGCATCGCCTGCTGATCATCTGGTCCTATGCCAGCCTTGTCCTCACTAGTTTATTGTCTAGTGCTGGTGTGTATCAGCAGCTTCATTGATTCCTATATGGTAGTGATGGTGAGATGAAGCCTCATGAGGCATTGAACCACTTGAGCCAACTGGTTCGAGAAAGGGTTCATTTCTTGACGCTTCATGTGCACACGACACCACCTACTGGCGAGGTGTGTAATCACAGCCAGCTGTATCTTAATACGTGTGATGCATTGATTTTTTGTCTATTATGGCTCTTGGGAATGACTTCACAAAAGGTGTAGGACGAAATCATTTGTCTACATAAATTTTGTATACACATATGTGTATAATAAAATATTGTTTGAATGTATTCTCTGTGTGTAATTATTCCCAAAATAGTAGTGTCATGTGATATGGCATGTTGTGTAATAATGTTTTTCCGTGACTCTAGAAAAATGGCATGGGCTTAATCAGACAGAGGACAGTGAAAGTGCTTATGGAACTAGGGAGGGGGTAATGAATAGGCTAATGCTTGTGTAACTTGGATGATTTCATGCATTTTTATTAAGAAACAACAATTTCTCCACAGTTTTTGGTTTCAAACGATTTCTCTTTTTTGACACTACTTCTCCAGCCTTTGAAAAGACACGCTCACAAGGCACAGATGATGCCGGGGTGCATAAATAAATAAGTGCAAGTTTGTACAGATTGGGGTACAGTGACCGATGATTAGCCCAGTACTCCAGGGGGTTCTCCAGCCTGTCCTGAATCCAACGTCATCCACAATAGTGAAAGGCTGGGTATCCTTCACTATCATGGAGACTAGAGCTTAATCCAGCTCTTGTTTTCTGGTGGCTGGTTAAAAGGGAATAAATACAGTGTCTGTTACATGTCTTTATTTGCACAACAAGCAAACATCAGCATGCAAAAATTGTGATAGTGTGTTTGTAATATAGTAATGCGCCAGTCATCCGCGCGGTTACTGGTGGGGGGGGGGGGGGGGGGGCGTCAGTGAAGTCGCTTCTCGCTTCAAAGTATCCATGTATTTTTGCCTGTATTTTCCCTGCAATTCCCTATATGTACGCGAGAAAGCAACAACAAAAAAACACGTGTTAACGTCAAATAAACATGTAAGAGTTAGTTTTTTTTTTTTTTTGGAATGTTCGGCAACATAGTGGTGCGGGAAACACTGCTGTGGGGTTTCTAAAGCTGTCAGACCCCGCGCCGAAATCTGAACCATTTCCCGAAGCAGTCACGTGATATAGCCGGGCAGCGAGGCTTCGGACGTCATCGTTTTCGGCTCCTCCCCTAAATGAAGCAAGCCTCGATACGCGCTTTACGGAAACGCCCCCTCCATTACTCGACACACGCCTCGAAGCCTCGGCACATAACGTAACATCACTACTATATGGATGAATGCTCACTCTGCCCTCGCTGGGAACTCATTGGCTGTCACTCTGGTCATCCTGTTAAATCAATACCTGTCAACCTGTCTTGGCCATTACCATCTGGTCAGCCTGTCTCAGCTACTAATCTGTTATCACCTTTCTGCCTGGTTCCACATCCAATTCCTCAATAAACGTTTTAAAAATGCAACTCTGTGTTTGGCTCGAATATCAGGTTTCTGGCAAAAAGCATAACATCTCCCTAAACTTCCATAGACTTCCATTCATTTCCATTTCAATTTTCATGGTATAATCCTAATTTTTACCAGGATATACCTAATCCCAACCTTAACCTAAACCTAACCCCTAGCCCAGAAAAAAGTGAGGACCAAGAAAAAGTCCTCGGTCCTCACAGTACTAGTAAAATTAGTAAAAAATGTTCTAGCTCAGCTGCAAGTATAAGAACTCACGCACAAACACACACACACACACACGTGTATATATGTGTGTCTGTATATATATATATATATATATATATATATATATATATATATATATATATATATATATATATATATATATATATATATATATATGTGTGTGTGTGATGGAGCGCCGCTAAGCGCCCATCCCAGACTTAACATGTCCGCGCTCCCTCTGACTCAGGGGAGCGCGGTGCCGGGAGCGCACTTGGCGCCGAGCTCCCACACACTCACCTCTCGCCTCCGCTTCATTCCAGCTGTTCCTGGTCCAGGGACCAAACCGGACCACTTCCGCGTCATGCTGGAAATAGCGCAGAGTAGCGCGCTTCGCCAGTCACGTGACAAAGGACTTAACCATTTTGGGTGTTAGTATTGTATTTTTATATTGTTTATGTTTCTGACGTTTTGTAGACTTGTATGGAGTCATTTTGTATGGAGTCATTTTTGTCTAATTTTTTTTTGAGTTTCTATGCAGAAAACTGTTTTGAGTCTTGTTATATTTTCCTTTTTTTTTGTTTGTTTTGTCCTTAAAACCCCTTAATTTGTATTTTGGTTTACCCGGGGGAGGGGCTAAAGGGGTATTTAAAGGGGAGCTGAGCTCACTAGAGGGTGATGCTGGATCCCATGGTAGTGTTGGCTGTCTGAGTAAGTTTGTCCTGTAAGTAGTCTTGTGAATATTTGTTTTTGTGGGTTTTTTTTTCTCAACTGAAAATATCAACATTGTTTCATTTTTTCACCTGGGACTAATAAAAGAAAAGCACGAAGGCTATTTTTTGACTGAGCCATCATTTTTTTTGTTTATTTTTGGAATGAACCCGTGACATTTGGTGTCAGGAGTGGGATGGCCAGTCGACGGAAGCACCCTACTGTGAAGCGTACAGGGCTGCGCTCACAAAAAGTGAAGCAGGACTTACCTGTGGATGACGGAGGCTGGGCAACTGAAGATGAGGAAGGTGGCGCCGCTACCTCAATCAGGCAGCCTGCACCAGGTACCAGGGAGGAGCTTGTGGAGGTCATGAGGACATTTCTGAAAGGACAGGAGCAGAGGGACAAGGGGTTTTTGGCGGAGCTGAGAGGGCTTCGGGCCACCTTCCCAGCCCCACAGCTGTCTGTCCCTGTGTCCAGACCTGCATCACCATTTGAGGAGTCAACACCGAGTCTCCGGGTGGACCCCCCCACTCCAGCTCCTCGGAGAGGAGCTGGCGCCAAGGAGGCCCCAAGGATCAGCATGGAGAGAGCTGAACCCGCGAGACATGAGGGCCAGCTTTACGGCGACCCCAAGATCCCTCAATATGTCTCAGGGGAGGACATTGAAAACTACCTGCTACGCTTTGAGCGCATCGCGAGAACTTGGGGTTGGCCGGAAGGTGAGTGGGCATGTCGGCTGGTGCCCTTACTCACCGGGAAGGCGTTAGAAACTTATACAGCCATGGATGAGGAGTCGGCGCACTCCTACCCGGACTTGAAAGCTGCACTGCTGATCAAGTTCGATGTTTCACCGGAGACCTACAGGCAGCAGTTTAGGTCCATATCAGTGCCAGCTGGAGAGAGCTCGACCGAGACCTACCACCGTCTGAAGGGGCTGTACCGGCGCTGGATCCGACCGGAGCAGCACTCCAAGGAGCAGATCGGGGAGCAGATTATCCTGGAGCAGCTTCTTCACGTCCTCCCGGCAGACGTCCGCACCTGGGTGAAGGAGCATGAGCCGACAGAAGGCCTAGCTGCAGCCAGGCTCGCGCTGCAGTATCGCAACGCGAGGAGGGGAGGCCCCGCTGCTTACCAGGATGTTCGTCAGCCGTCGTCGCAACCCAGAGCCAGCTTCAACCCACCTAGAGATCCCGGGCCTGCACCCAGCCAACGTGGTCCCGGTAAGGAGCTCATCTGTTTTTATTGTCAGCAGTCAGGACATAAAGCTGCCCTGTGCCCAATCAGAAAGGCTAAGCTTACCGGGGCTTGTTACACCCCACGGGCTGAGGACATGCAAGGGGTAGGGAGAAAACAGTGGTTCAAGGAGGTGTGCATTAATGGGGAACCTGTGACTGCTCTGGTGGACTCAGGGAGCTTCATGACTCTTGTACGGAGGGACTTTGTGCCAACGGGCTTGTTGGATTACAGTAAGCAGGAGGACATTTGTTGTGTACACGGGGACAGACATTCTTACCCCACAGCAGACATGACGGTGATGGTGGATGACCAACCATACTTACTTACTGTGGGGGTGGTGGAGAAGTTACCGGTAGCTGCTATCTTGGGCTGGGATTTACCTGTACTCCTGGATTTATTGCGGGAGGCGGGGGCCGAGGAGAGTGGCTGTGACGGGGGTTTGGCTGGTCCTGTGTTAACCCGGGCTCAGTTCCGAGCAGGGGTGGCACCCAGTACAAAGCAGCAGCCGGAGCCTGAACCTTTTTCCAAATTGGACAGTGACCTGTTTGAGGGGGGCAAAAAGGGTCCAAGGAAATCACGTAGCCAGCGGAGGTTCGAGAGGGGCCTGAAGTCAAGGGAGCCAGACTCTCAGGGGCTGGACAAAGACTGGTGGGAGGTACCAGGGGACATTGGGGCTGTGCAGAGACAGGATGAGACCCTGAAACCAGTGTTTACCAAAGTGCTTGGGGGGCTGGACAGCGCCAAGGGGAACAGAAATAATTATGTTATCGATGACAATGATGTTCTGTATTTAGTGTCAGACTGTGTCAAGCGCCTCGTTGTTCCCTCGTCTTGCCGCCAAAGAATCATGCACTTGGCTCACACCGTGCCTTGGGCTGGTCATCTGGGTCGCAACAAAACATACATGCGCATTGCTTCCCGTTTCTATTGGCCCTCCATGTACTCTGATGTTCAAACTTACTGCAAAACCTGTCCCACCTGCCAAAAAACCTGCTTTGTCCGCCAATCTGACCGTGCTTGCCTCCAACCGCTACCTGTCATCTCCACCCCATTCCGGCGCATAGCCATGGACATTGTTGGCCCACTCGTGCGAAGTAGTGGGGGCTACCAGTACATCCTGGTGATCTCAGACTACGCAACACGGTTCCCTGAGGCGTTTCCCTTGCGCACCGTCACTGCCCCTGCTGTGCTGCGTTGTCTTGTGCAACTTTTTTCCAGGGTCGGTGTTCCGGATGAGATCGTGACCGACCAGGGGACCAACTTCAGTTCCCGACTCATGCAGCTCTTCCATCGCCAGCTAGGGATCTCTGCGATCAAAACCACTCCGTATCACCCGCAGACGGATGGTTTGGTCGAGCGGTTTAACCAGACCCTGAAGAAAATGTTGCAGAAGTTCGTGGATGACACTGGACGTGACTGGGACCAGTGGCTGCCCTTTGTGCTGTTCGCCTACCGAGAGGTGCCGCAGGCATCCACCGGATTCTCCCCGTTCGAGCTGCTGTATGGCTGGGACGTCCAGGGCCCATTGGACTTGCTGCTGAAGGCCTGGGAGGCTCCAACAATGGCTACTGGTGATCGGAGTGTGGTGCAGTTTGTGCTGGAGATGAGAGAGTGCCTGGCCAAGTATCGGGAGGAGGCTGAGGTCAACATGCGAGAGGCCCAGCAGACACAGAAGGCCTGGTACGACAGACAGGCCAGACATCGAGAGCTCCAGCCTGGCCAGAGGGTCCTGCTCTTGCTGCCGTCCTCCACCAGCAAGCTGTTGGCCAAGTGGCAAGGTCCATACACTGTCCTGAGGAAGATGGGCCCTGTTACTTACGAAATACACCACCCTGACAAGAAGAAAGCCAAACAGACTTACCATGTCAACCTGCTGAAAGAGTGGAGAGAGGCCGTCCCAGTCTCTGCTCCTGTGTTGTCTCTTCTCGTGGCTGAGGTCGACAGCGAGGGTGATGAGGAGCTGTCTCTCGTTGACCACCACCAGCCGCCTCCACCCACTCTCGACCATCTTTCTATCACCCAGTCCAGCCAGCTCAGCGAGGTCTTCCGGAGGGTCCCCAAGCTGTTTGCTGCCAACCCGGGGAGGACTGCTATGATCGAGCACGTCATCCGCCTGAAGGACAAGGGGCCCATTCGCCAGCGGTCCTACCGGGTCCCTCAGCATTTGGTGGCGCAGCTACTAAAGGAGGTGGAGGAGATGCAGCACCTGGGGGTGATCGAGCCGTCAACGTCCGAATGGTGTAGTCCAGTGGTCATCGTGGTGAAGAAGGATGGGTCGCTCCGCATCTGCATCGACTTCCGAAAGCTCAACGCCTTGTCAGAGTTTGACGCATACCCGATGCCCCGGATTGACGACCTACTGGAAAAGATCGGCCGGGCCCGGTTCATCACCACCCTTGATCTCTGCAAGGGCTATTGGCAGGTGCCTCTGGAGCCGTCCAGTCGGCCCTATACGGCGTTTCAGACCCCTGCTGGATTGTTCCAGTTTACGGTGATGCCGTTTGGTCTCCATGGGGCCCCCGCAACCTTTCAGAGGCTAATGGACCGTGTTTTACAGGGTTGCGGTGACTGCAGTGCTGCTTACCTGGACGATGTAGTAATCTTCAGCGACACTTGGGAGCAGCACTTGCAGCATCTGGAGAGGGTCCTTGGCAAGATCGAGCAGGCGGGACTGACGCTAAATCCTGCCAAGTGTCAGTGGGCCAAGGAGGAGGCGCAATACCTTGGCTATCGGCTGGGTCGAGGTGAGGTCCGTCCGCAGGTGGACAAGGTGGATGCAATCCGCAGCTGCCCACGGCCTCGCACGAAGAAGGAGGTGAGGTCCTTCTTGGGCTTGGCCGGCTGGTATCGGAGGTTCGTGCCACAGTTTGCCACCATAGCCGCTCCACTGACCGCACTGACGGAGAAGGCTCAGCGGAACCCCGTCGTCTGGAGTGAGGACTGTGAGACCGCCTTCCAGACCCTCAAGACCTGTCTCTGCTCGTCGCCGGTGCTGCGGAGTCCGGACTTCAACCAGCGGTTCTTGGTCCAGACCGACGCCTCCGCAGTGGGTCTCGGGGCCGTCCTGGCACAGGGAGACCCCGGAGAAGAACGCCCGGTGCTGTACCTAAGCCGCAAGCTGCTGCCACGAGAGACCAGGTACTCCACTGTGGAGAAGGAGGGCCTGGCCATCAAGTGGGCTTTGGAGAGCCTGAGATATTATCTTCTGGGGAGGGAGTTCGACCTGGAGACCGACCATCGTGCCCTGATATGGATGAACTCTATGAAGGATCACAACAGTCGACTCACCCGCTGGTATCTCGCTCTCCAACCCTTCCGATGCCAAATCCGCCATCGGGCGGGGAAAACTAATGTTGTGGCAGATTATCTCTCCAGGTTGCCGCACGTCGTCAACCTCGGGGAGGAGGCGGATAATGTGATGGAGCGCCGCTAAGCGCCCATCCCAGACTTAACATGTCCGCGCTCCCTCTGACTCAGGGGAGCGCGGTGCCGGGAGCGCACTTGGCGCCGAGCTCCCACACACTCACCTCTCGCCTCCGCTTCATTCCAGCTGTTCCTGGTCCAGGGACCAAACCGGACCACTTCCGCGTCATGCTGGAAATAGCGCAGAGTAGCGCGCTTCGCCAGTCACGTGACAAAGGACTTAACCATTTTGGGTGTTAGTATTGTATTTTTATATTGTTTATGTTTCTGACGTTTTGTAGACTTGTATGGAGTCATTTTGTATGGAGTCATTTTTGTCTAATTTTTTTTTGAGTTTCTATGCAGAAAACTGTTTTGAGTCTTGTTATATTTTCCTTTTTTTTTTTGTTTGTTTTGTCCTTAAAACCCCTTAATTTGTATTTTGGTTTACCCGGGGGAGGGGCTAAAGGGGTATTTAAAGGGGAGCTGAGCTCACTAGAGGGTGATGCTGGATCCCATGGTAGTGTTGGCTGTCTGAGTAAGTTTGTCCTGTAAGTAGTCTTGTGAATATTTGTTTTTGTGGGTTTTTTTTTCTCAACTGAAAATATCAACATTGTTTCATTTTTTCACCTGGGACTAATAAAAGAAAAGCACGAAGGCTATTTTTTGACTGAGCCATCATTTTTTTTGTTTATTTTTGGAATGAACCCGTGACAGTGTGTGTGATAGTAATTTCAAAATCTGAGGAATCATCCACAGCTGTAAAGACAACCGATCATGTAAATGCTGTAGAGTAGGTAATTTATGTAAAACTATTGAATCATGAGACTAACACTAACTTCCTTTAAAATGTGTGTTGTATGGAAATGAAATCCTGGCATATGGTCTTTGCAGTTCCTTTATATAGTCTGCCAATTTGAATGGTCTTGGTCTTTCTAGTCCAGGCACATGGACTACCTCTGATCAGTCTGGATACAAATAGATGTACAGTCCTTCATGTATGTTCTTGATGTATGTTCTCATTTTCTGTACAGCTTGTTGCAGTATCTTGGGTGCTCCTATCCAAGATACTGCACATAATGGGTCTACACATAATGGGACTGTTTTCCCTCTTTTTTTAAATCAGTTCCATTTGGCACCATCAGTCCAATGTTTATCTATGACAAAGATGAGATTGATTTCATGTATTAAACATAGGTAAAATTAAAGACGGCACACATCTGTGTGTCTATGGAGAAAGCGGTGTCCCTCCATTATCTAATTTGTGCCACCACAGCTTCACAGTAGTAAACCAGTCTATAAACTACAATTACCAAATCGTTATAGAGTGGTTTGGCTTCTGTGAGAGCTTCTGTTATTCTGCCTAGAGAGCTACACCACAGAGTTTATGCCAAGATTTCCGCTTCAAAGAAATTAGTTTTTCTTTTTAACACAAGTCAATCTGTAAAATAAATGGATACAGATACATTTCTAAGCCGCCTCGAGTCAGACATTCGGGTATTAATAACATCACATCACAGTACAGCTTATGTGCACTTGTTTATGTTCTTTAGCTCGATGTCTTCTTCTTATAGAAAACTTACAAATGTGCTTGGAAAACAAGGAATTTAATGACAGAAAGGCATGGGGGATTATGAAAATAATTTGTAACATAAAAGAAAAACAGACATAATGCCAAAAGCGCGGTTGATGGTGAATGCTTTTGTGGGGATTATTGGTGTTTCATATATTTTATTTTATTAATCTTATTTCATTCTATTCAGTAACCTATTTGGTTCGTGTTTTGCTATATTTTATAAATATGTCTTAGTTTAATAATTTGTGAAAAAAACAAAATTTGTGGGGAAATAAATTGCTAAAATAGGATGTAACTCTTTATATTTAGCATATTGTAAAGAAGTTTGCCCTGATGTTATGGAATGACCATCTTGACATAAGCAAACATTCAGGTTTTTAAGAAAATGGCTTCTTAACAATTAATCATTAGTCAATCCACTTTTAATCATTAGATAATCCACTTTTATATGAACTCATTTGGTTGATAACTTGCTTCCCTAGTTACAGTTATTAATTTTCACAGAGTGAACTGCCTGCTTTGTCTTTAAATCTTATACATGTGGATGATTATAGCACATGTGATTTGCCTCATTTTGCGGACCACTTCCTATAAAATAAGACAAAACAACCCGACTGTTGCCTTGTGGTACAGAAACCTTGTCCGCCATGTTACTGTTCAGTTCAAGATTGTTGACTAACTTTGTAAGAAAACTGGATCAGCTTATGGCTAGCAGTCAGCAGTTTCTTTACGTCTGTTATGGGACTTGCTCAAGTTCATCATTGGAGATGCCATGTGCATTTCCTTAGTTTATTTAATTAAATATTTCCTTATTTTTTCAATATCCTCTCAACATATATCTCTCTATTTCTGACATACTAATAACACGTTCTGTTGTTTCACTTTCAACACAATGTTCATAATTTATTGTATCATGTTTATTTATTCTAAAAAGTGCATGACCCAAATTGCTCTGTCAGTCCAATGTGACCAAATCTTACTCTTGTTAATTTCTCATCGCCAGTGTTTCTCTATTTCTATCGATCCCATCATCTGTATTGTAATTAATGACTGCTGTATTTCTAATTAAATGTCTAGCCTGGTTTCTGAATAGCTGTGCTGTAAACCGAGGAGCGCTGCACTTATTTTCTTTATTCCCTGCACTGGTAATAATAGTTATTTAAACAGTAAATGTAAATGTCATAATGTAAATCTGTATGATTTCTTATCAATTTAATCTTGGTTGAATGTTTCCTCTATTTCATGTATAGTCACACCTTTTGATGGAATAAGGTTTAAAAGATTAATTCTATTAAATCAAAGAAAATAAAAATAAGTTACTTTAGTTTAAACTTTTGTAGTCACTTGCATCAAAAAAAAATCATTGTAAAAATGTAAGCATAAGGTCACAGAAAGTATTCAAAAGACCAGTAGTGACTACTTGATTTACATTTGTATGTTTCACAGCAACTTTCTTTACATGTGAAAGTGTCCGCTAGACCTGAGGAGAGGGATGTTATGGCGGCCACACTGATTAATAAAGTTTGCATAAATTTCCTGGCAGTTACTGACAGTTTTTGGTGCAAACACAAAACTGCTGTTAGCAGCCATTAATTTAAGTTCCACAGCAATTTTATGTGCTGATAACTTCTGAATATCCCACTTTCATGCAGTGTGTCATCCATTCAATGTTCATATTTATAAGGCACAACAACTGTGAACAAGATCAATTTGCTAGAAAGAAGAAATTAAACTGCTGCTCTCTGCTTTGTTGTTTGTTTGTTTTTTTGTGACACTGAGGAACATTTTCATACAAGACCAGAGTGGTTTCCATGTTCTCTCAATAAATGAAATTAGTATTTTGAAAAGCTCTTGTACACTCAACAAAAATATAAACGCAACACTTTTGATTTGCTTCCATTTTTTATGAGATGAACTCAAAGATCTAAAACTTTTTCCACATACTTGTGTGTATCACCATATCCCTCAAATAAAGACTGGTTTGTGAACAATATTTAAGGGAAATGGTGATATTGTGTATGTGGAAAAAGTTTTAGATATTTGAGTTCATCTGATAAAAAATGGGAGCAAAACCAAGAGTGATGCATTTATATTTTTGTTGTTTGATTGTTTTTGGCTAGTTAAATATTTACTTCAAATACTCTTAATGGCTCAAGGGAAAATATGTAATAATTCTTGTTAAACATTTGTTCATATATCCATTTATACAAAATTTATGTCTAAATTGTATATTTCAAGTTATTACAAGTTTAGAGTATCCTGTATTGGCTTACAATCTGTAACACCACCTTAGCCATTCACCAAAGTCATTAAGTTTGGGAATAGCTAATGTGTTTCACAAGATTTTTTTTGTGGTTCTGTGCTAGTTAAAAAGTAATGAAATTATCATCAACCCCATCATAGTAACCACCCTTTATTTCAGCTGCTTTAGTGGGATCTCTGTTAATGTTCTGATGCCGGTAGGATCTTGTCAATTCCCATAAAAGAACATTTTCCTGTTATTGCTTTATGCTTTCATACAATGAAGCCTGAAATCCCCCCTCCGATGAATTTTTCTGGATTTGATGATTTCCTCAGAGACCCCCTGGTCAACAATCAGGCTCACTAAAACGTGATGCATCTGAAGAGGGTGCAATGATTGCAAAGCATGTATTAGCTTTTAGGCTGATCAATATACATGTGCACCAACACATCAGTTTTGATGCATTGCTTATTCTTTGCTGGTGAGCAGCTGGGAGTAACACACACAAAGCTTTTCTTTGAAACTGGAAAGTATTTATCCCATCATGTTATGCATCATAATTGGAAGAGAAGGAGAATTCGTTGCATCTGTCAGTTTCTCTTGAGCTCCAGTCATGTGAAACTTTATTTTTATCGGACACAGCTAAAAATATATATTGCTTATCAAAACCCAGGTTTTGGCAATGAAAAACAGTAACACATTCATAGCAATCAATATGGGCAACATTGGCCTTTTGTTGGAGTTTTTTTAATTTTATAGACTTGAAAGCCAAATTGCCCAATACCTCAAAGTGGATGAGAAATGTGTTTGAGATGTGTAAAACAGTATAACTCTTCAGGCTCATTCTTATGCTTCTCAAAAATTGTTATTTGGAAACATTTCTGCTATGGGGCAGGGAGTTTTAACTGGAACTCTGGAACCTCTGGAATTCTCTACCACCCCTACTTAGAAACACGGACTCAATTCTCCATTTCAAATCACAACTCAAAACTCATCTGTTTAAGAATGCCTATTCTCTTTAATATCAATTTCCCTGTCCCAGCCTTTGTATTTTGAAAATGTTTTTTTTCTGTGTTTTGACTTTGTTTCTAACTGTAATGAATTGGATTGAACCCAATATTCAGCCAGACACAATGGGGATGTTTCAGCAGTTTATTAAATGAATAAGCAAACAAAAACAGTCCTTGAGGGAATCCAGAAGGGAGACAGGCAGGATGAGCTGCAGGGAGCAGACACTGAGCTGGGGAAAGTGATCCAGAAGGGAAACAGAGCTTGAGTAGCAGTCCAGGCCGGGGACACAGAGTCGACACAAGAATCCGAGTAAACTGACAACTCAGAACAGACGGGGTTAAGCAGGCTTGACGACTTACAGGCAGGCAAGGGTCGGGTTCATGGGCAGACAATCCAGGTCAGAATCATGCAGAAGTCCAGCAACAGGTCAGGTCAAATTCCCAGGCAGGCAAACAGAATCCAGACAGGGGTCGGGCAGGCTCAGTACCGGGAAGCAGAATACAGGTCAGGATTACAGATAGGCAGGAAGAACAAGAAATAGCTGGAAGTTCGCACCGTGAGGATGGAGACGTTCTGGCAAAGAAGTGACAGGGGAGGCAAGTTTAAATAGACAAGTGAAACCCAGTGACTCTAATTAAACAGGACAGGTAGAGGTAATCAGTGGAAGTGAAGTGACGGACAAAGAAAACAGGCTGACAGGATTAGCAGAGGGGAAACAGGAACTAAACTAAACCAACCCAGAACCTAAAACCACAAAGACAAAACCTAAAAGAAACCCAAAAGACTAATACTAAGACAGGAACCGAAACTATGACACTAACATTGTGTTTTTATCCTTTTGTATGGTGACCTTGAGTGTCTTTTAAATAAAATGTATTATTATTATTAACCTACAGAAAGAGGTTGAAATCCTGCTTCTAAGAAGGGGCGTCCTTGGTCAGAAAATGCTATATGGAGGGGTGTTATGTGTTACTAATACTAATACAAATACTAATACTACTACTACTACTACTAATACTAATACTACTTGTCAAGTTCTTTTTTAATCTGTGCATCTACCCCACTTGAAAAGGGATGGATAAATTCATGTAGACTTTTATCAACAGGGTTTTACTCAAAGGACCACGCAGTTTTCCGTCTTTTATCCTCCATTTATTTGGTGAATGTCAGGACATGTGCAAAATTGGTCCAGAAGCAGGTAAAAACCTTTAAAACAAGCCCAAAAGAAGAAAAATAAACAATTACTAAGCCATAAGTTAATTTTACTTAAATTAACTCCACTTAAACTACAAAGAAAATAGTAAACTATATAAACAATACAAAGCAAACCACTGTGAAGCAAACCCACAAAGTAATCAAAGTTAAATGAACAAGTAACTAAACTTAAGTTCTTTAACTTTAAAATACATTTCGAATAAATATTTACAATTACACAATTACATTTAAATATACAAATATCTAATTTTCAATATTAGTCATAAATATTCATTTTATAAATATAAATAGCTTCCAGTTGTAATTCTTTCTCACATGATGCTAAGTTAATTAATAGTTAAACTTAACATCCAAATCCACTATTCAACAACACAACAATCAGTTCAATCATAAAATCAATCAATCAATGCCAAACTTCTCTACCACAATCCACCTCTTCAGTTCAGGTGTTGCTGTTAATGGGCTGGCAAAGTTGGAGGCCCTGCTGGAGAAACATGGGTAACCTTGCAGTCTGATTTCATAGATAATGAAGCTTGTCTTACCGGCTGCCTCTCTGCTCGTCTACAGATTTGTCCTCTTCTGCACAAATTGACCAGGATCTCTGATCACAAGAGTCCCCCAAACTTCTGTCCTCTTTGTCTGGCTTGCTTTCTCTTCTGCTCTCTCTTCCTTGTTGTCTGTCCCTCTTTTAAGTCCGTGTGAAACACAGTGCATGTTTTTTTTTTTTCTTTCCCCTCATTTGACTTCACACTACTACTACTAATACTAATACTAATACTACTACTAATAATAATTTATATAATAATGTGTGTCCATAAGAATAGCAAGACCTAAAGTGTACTATATGAACTCATTCAAACGATAACACTATCTCCAAATTGTTTTCTTGTGTTTGACCATGTGAGTTCCCGAAAAGCATTGGTGTGCCTTTTTTTTTCGCTCCATTGCTCTACTTTTGATGCTTTCATGCCCAAGGAAAGCATTTAAATGGCCAGCAGGGGTCAGAATCAACGTCATGAACAAATATTCAGTCTCCCCGACAAAAATAGAACACAGTACACGGTGAATTTTAGGGAAATGTAAATCAGAACGTTTTTCAAGGATTTTGAATGCCAACATGGAACAACACAGGATAATCTCTACTCTCCATGTGCATCAGTTGGTCTAGGTTGACCCGGACCATGTTCTTAGTTTACTGTTGGTTCTTTCTTATGTAGTTTTCAAATTTCCCGGCCACTGTAGAGAGGAACTTCTCTTGAACTGCAATGACCTTGTTGTGTAACCAATAACTATTTAACCAACAGCAAATTCATCAAATATGCTTTATAGTTTTTACTCTCAAAACACCATTTTATAGAGGATGCTGTCATTAAGCTTGGGCTAATATGAATGACATTTGCATGGTAAGATAATCAGAGATGGTGAGCCGAATGTCAGACTCATTTCATTCTTAAGTTAAAAAACTTGTTTGAGTCAAAGTTGAGTCACAAGGCTTGAGTCTTGACTTATACTGGTGGTCTGTAATTCTAGTTTTTAACAATCTTTATTTTAATCTGTAATCAGGAGTGACAACAAGCCACAGACTTGAACCGACATGCAACAACAGAAATAGAAAATAAACATCAATAAACACCAGCTAGATTTGCAGCAGGCTTTTTCTGACGTGAACATCCATCTAGTGTAATTGTCAATTGACCACATAAAGATGCATACTGCACAAAATGTTGTTTCTGCTATTCTGGGGTTCGTAAAGTAACTTTGGGTTAATCAAGCTCATATTAGCTAGTTAATTAGCCAAGTTATCTGTACTGTTGCAGAACCAAGCCTGTAATCAGCTGCTAATTTTATTGACAGAAATGCCAACCGAAAACAGCCTTGCCCAAAAAAAGGACTGTGTGGTTTGTCTTTCACTTCCAAACAATTATTATTTATGATTTTCAGCTGATTTTAACAAAGAACAGACTCCCCCTTCTCAGCAACCAGCAGCAGGTAGACGAGGTGGAACATTATCTAGTGCTATATAGCCTGAGAAAAATCGGGCACTTTCTCTGGCATAGTATTAAAAAGAATTGAAAACGCGGGAATGGTATACCAGGACAGTTTACTTTAACATCTCAGCATATCTCGATACCAAAAACTGATCCATGCCTAACTGTAACGAGATAAGAATTTTCCACACCTTTTTGTGCTGGCATGGTGTTATGGCTGAATATTATGAACAGGAAAAGAATGCTTGACAAACCTGGGGCCTTTGTCCTGTTCATCCTGCCAAGAAAGTAACATTAGCAGAAGCTGCAGCGGTTCTAAGCCAGCCATCTGCTTGCCTGCTGAAGAAGTGACTCACAAGGCCACGTCAGACTTGTGCTTACTTCTTCTCTTAATCACTTCCATCTCTCACCTAATTGGATCGATACCTTCCTGCGCCGTTTAATATGAGACAATGGAAAATTTGCACATAAAATACATAGTGTTTCTTACATATAATTAGGTGAAACAAAATCAAAAAAGGGTTTAACATCTATATTTCACAAGTACCCATCTTTTCCACCTGGTTACGTAAACGCTTAGTAGCGGCCAGTCAATCTATTTTCATTTAAGAGAGCAGCAAAAATAAACCTGTAGAAAAACACACACAGTCAGTGAACACTAGCCCACCAAAAGCAACATCTGACAAATAAAAGGTTTGCTAAGCTCTGTGAAAAATGTTAAAAATTTGCTATCACTGCCAGAGGATCATCCAAGTTAGTCAGGTCAGCGACAGCAAAACGAGATATTCAGACATACATCAGAATCCTGTATTCACATTCTGCCAAGAGCCTTGTGTGTCCTGCCAACAGATCTCATAAATCATTACTGGTTCAGCTTATACATTAGCACATTACTTTCAGCTGTGAGGAAACCATCATTCTAAAGACTTTGACAGTTCTTTTTTCCAGTGTCTTTAATTTTTTATCAGCAGCAGAAATAACAAAACATTAGTGCCATCTGTGCAAGCAATCAGCCTGACCCCGAGTAGACTATTTCTTCAGCTGGAGGTGATTAACCACAGCACACAATCCACAAGAGAGATAATAAAATAAAAGCTCAAAAATACATAGTAATGTTGTGTCAGAGTAACAATAGTGTTACAAACTAAAGACAAGAGGCAAAGGGACAAAACAAGTTACATGTTGTCATGATTTTTCTTAGATGAACCCAGAATGCACACCATGCACACGGAGCTTATTTCTGAGAGTTTATTGAATGAACAATGAGTAGTGGAGGAAGGAAACCAGCGAAAGCGAGGCTGTACCGGACTGGAACTGGGGGTGTAGATGGGAGCAGGAGCTGGCGGACCGGAGAGAGTTCTTGGAGATGCAGGGCTGCTGTAGTTCCAGAGGTGCAGAGAGACTTCTTGGGAGTGCAGGGCTGCTGGAGTACAGGGGTAGCAGGAGATCCAGGCAACAAAGCAGAAAGCAAACTAGGACCACTGGGGCAGCAGGAAATCCAGTAGCTAGCAGAGAGCAACAGGCTGACAGACGTGGAATGAGTGGAGACTGATGACGAACCGGCGGGGAAGAGAAGACTGAAGGAGGCTTTTGTAAGGAGGCTGGCAGGTGGAGTGAGTTCTGACTGATTAGTGCCTAACAGGTGTGACTGATTGCTGAGGGAGTGGAAGGTGAGCTGAGTGAGAGGAGGAGGTGCTAGAAAATAACAGGGAAAACAGCCAGGCCGAAACTAAACCATGACACATGTAGAGTTAATCACTCTAAAAATGTGATTCATTGGCGAACATCCCTAAATTTGAATCTTTGTGAGTACCACAATGATTTGAAAAAGCCAGGTAAAGTGAATACACTTATTGGCCACTTTATTAGGTGTACCTGTTCAATTGTCAAATGTCTCATCCAAAGAAGTTCAAATGAAATATCAAAATGGGAAAGAATGGGTATTTTAGCTAACCTGCATGTGGCATGTATTGTTGAGCTGGTCTAAGTATTTTAGAAACTGACCCTCTCTCGGGTTCACAGAGAACACAGAGAGAATATGGTTTAAAGAAGAGAAAAGAGGTGTCAGGGTTCTCTGTGTCTTGCTGCTCTAACTCTACTCCTCAGGTGTGTCTAGTTGGCTGAGGAGGCGTGGCCCACACCTGCAGCTCGTTGCAGGCGGCTTCCTCTGGCTTCTTAAGCAGAGCGCTGACAGATGGAAGACGCCAGAGCCTTAACCAGTCGTGGTACGACGTGGCCTCTGTCCCAACTCTCGGAAACCAGCTTGTTAGTTTGTTACTCTTCGTTTTTTGACTAATTTTTGTATCTCTCTGTTTTCGCCTCAGATTTTGGTGCTTGGATGCACTCACCTGTCTTGACGTCTCGTCTGAAGAAACAGACCAGCAGAACCTGTCTGCTCAGATTTTGCTCTGGCGCTCCCCTCATACTTCCTGGATGTTACCCAGCGAGGCCTGAGATCCCCTTTCCCGGGTTCTGTTGGTTCTGTGTTCACTCTGGTCAATCCATCTGTCAACCGTTGCCGATGAGGCTCGCTCAGGATCCCTCGCCAGTTACATCTGCCGTCCTCAGCCACTAGCCGCCTATCTCCAGCAGCGTAAAGTCATAGAGTCCTCCCGACGCTACTTCTTCCCGGTTAGGTCCGCCCAGCCCAATGGTAAGCAGCGCCACTTCTAGCAATTCTCCGGGTTCTCCTTTCAGAGTTACTCACTCCCTCTCTCTTGCAGACTCTCCAGCCGTGACGTTCTGACCCAGCCGAATCGCCTGTAGTTCCGTCCGTAGATCTGCCTGTTTCCAAAATAAACATCTTAAAACTGTGCATTGCCTCCCGTTCGTATCTGCATGTGGACTCGTCACCTGAAAACCATGACAGAAGAAGGCTCTGGCCACCAAAGTCCAGCGGATACGTTCGGGCGGCAGATAGCCGCACAGCAGGAACAGATGCAGTCGCTAGGTTTTGCCGTCAATTCAACACAGGAACAGCTTCAGAGATTAGCCGCTCAGTTTAGCCAGCTTATGGACACAGTCACTTCCGCGACGACGTCGCCTGTCACTCAAGACCTCAGCACCCCGCCTCCCGTCGCTCAGAGTACTGAGAATCCGATTTGGACTCCGCCGCTTGAGGGCGTGTCACCTTGTCCGGATAAGTTCTCTGGTGACAGTGGGAGTTGCGGTGGTTTCCTTTTCCAGTGTAAACTGGTGTTTAACCGTTCCCCTCAGACATTCGCCTCAGATGAGGTTAAGATATCTTATGTCTTACGACTACTAACGGGTAAGGCTCTTAGGTGGGCCGAGGCTCGATTCCCTGATTGTCAGTCATTCGGGGTTACTTTTCAGGACTTCGTTACCGAATTTAAGACAATTTTTTCACCCGAGTTAAATTCGGCTCAACAATCTCGTCATCTCCTCTCTTTGAAACAGCGCGGTCGACGCGTATCTGACTTTTCTGTGGAGTTTCGCACGTTTGCCGCTGCTGCGGGCTGGCAGCCGAGGCCGTTAAAGGCAGTATTTTTTCAGGCTCTTGATGAGACGCTAAAGGATGAGTTAGCCCGGGTTGAGGAGCCTGAGGATTTTGAGGAGTTTGTAGCGTTAGCAATCCGTTTGGATTCCCGATTACGCAGCCGGAACCGGTTTAGATCCAACCAGGTCTTGCGATCATCCACCTCATCTACACTTACCCATAGGGAACCCCGGTCCTGTACACCGCCTCCTGAACCCATGCAGTTGGGGCAGGTTGGTCTTACCAACAAGGAGCGTCAGCAGCGCTTCTCGGGAGAATTATGCCTTTATTGTGGAGGTGAAGGTCATTTCCTCAGAGACTGTCCTGTTCGGCCAAAAGACCGAGTCCGCCGTTCGTAACGGGGAGAACGGTGGACGGTTTTGGATCTATTCCCCGGGTAGCCGTTAAGGCGTCTGCACTTTCTCGCTTATGTTTGCCAGTCACTTTAATGTTCGACCAGGATAGTTTTGAGGTTTCGGCTCTAGTAGACTCTGGTTCTGATTTTAATCTCATAGACCAAGCCATAGTGGACCAGCTCCGTGTACCTGTCGATCCATTACCCGAGCCTCTCCAGGTCTCGTCTTTAGATGGGCAGAAGTTGACTTTGATCACCCATCGCACCCGACCACTAGTAGTGATAGTTTCCGGTAACCATCGAGAGCAACTATCATTTTTTGTTTTCCCGGTTAAGCGTTCACCCGTGGTTTTGGGGTTAGCCTGGTTAAAGGTCCACAGCCCGCAGTTTAACTGGGCTGAGTCCCGACTGGAATCATGGTCTCCAGCTTGTCATTCCCGTTGTTTACAGTCCGCTCGCCCCGTATCTGTTTCCCATACCACCTTGACAGATTCCGGAGACGTTGTTGATCTCTCTCGCGTTCCGGAAGAATACCACGACTTACGGCGGGTATTCAGTAAGACTCAGGCTTGTTCACTACCTCCACATCGCCCTTACGATTGCGCCATTGACTTGTTGCCTGGGGCTCCACTACCGGTGAGTCGGCTTTATAACATCTCCAGGTCAGAACGTCAATCGCTCGAGAAGTACATAGGGGAGTCTCTGGCTACAGGGTTAATTCGTCCTTCTTCCTCCCCATTAGGCGCCGGCTTCTTTTTTGTCGGCAAGAAGGACGGGACCCTTCGACCCTGTATTGATTATCGAGGGCTTAACCAAATAACCGTGAAGAATAAGTACCCGCTTCCTCTATTATCTTCAGCCCTCGAGCCAGTCCAGAATGCCAAGATCTTTACTAAGCTTGATCTGCGCAACGCTTATCATTTGGTTCGGGTGAGACAGGGGGATGAGTGGAAGACGGCCTTTAAGACTCCTTTAGGTCACTTCGAGTACCTAGTCATGCCTTTTGGTTTGTGCAATGCTCCGGCAGTTTTTCAGGCACTGGTAAATGATGTCCTGCGGGACTTTTTGAATGTTTTTGTTTTCGTCTATCTAGACGACATCCTGATTTACTCTCGTGACCTAGAACAACACAAGCAACATGTTCGTCTTGTTCTCCAGCGATTATTAGAGAATCGCTTATTTGTTAAAGCCGAGAAGTGTGACTTCCACCAGACTTCTATTTCTTTTCTTGGTCTTGTTTTAGAAGGCGGACAAGTGAGGTCAGACCCGGAGAAGATAAAGGCAGTAACGGAGTGGCCGGTTCCTGAGTCGCGCAAACAGCTCCAATGATTCCTAGGTTTCGCTAATTTCTATAGGCGCTTTATCAGGAACTACAGCCAAATAGCCTCCCCATTACATGCTCTCACCTCCACCAAGGTCCCATTCGTCTGGAGTCCTGAGGCAGAAGAGGCATTTAATAGACTTAAGTCCCGTTTTTCCCAGGCTCCCATACTCGTTCACCCTGATCCAGCCAAGCAGTTCATTCTTGAGATCGACGCTTCTAATACAGGTGTGGGAGCGGTTTTGTCTCAACAGTCTGAGGTTGATAGTAAACTACACCCTTGTGCATTCTTCTCCCGTCGTTTGTCCCCCGCTGAGCAGAACTATGATGTAGGCGATCGTGAGCTACTAGCCATTAAATTAGCTTTGGAAGAGTGGCGGCACTGGCTAGAGGGATCCGAGCAGCCCATCATAATATGGACAGATCACAAGAACCTCTCCTATCTGCAGTCAGCCCGTCGACTCAACTCCAGACAAGCCCGTTGGTCTTTGTTTTTCTCTCGATTCAACCTCACCATTACCTACATACCTGGCTCCAGGAACGTCAAACCGGATGCTCTTTCTCGTCAATTTGCCCCGTTCGAACAGGAGAGAGAGCCGGAACCTATTCTTCCCCCCACATGTACTGTTGGAGGTCTGCATTGGGATCTGGAGGACAGGATCAACCAGGCCCAACTATTAGACCCGGACCCTGGTACGGGTCCGCCTGGACTTAAGTATGTTCCCCAGTCTGTTCGCCCTGAGGTTTTACGCTGGTGTCATGATGCTATGTTTTCCGCCCATCCGGGTATTTATAGAACCCAGTCTCAGGTGTCCCGGCGATTCTGGTGGCCGTCATGGATCAAAGATGTCAGAGACTATGTTCTAGCCTGTCCTGTCTGCGCCCAGAATAAGTCTTCGACCCAGCCACCTTCTGGGTTGCTAAATCCTCTTCCTATCCCCAAACGTCCATGGTCCCACATTGCCATCGACTTCGTTACAGGTCTCCCTGTATCCCAAGGTATGTCAACAATTTTGACAGTTGTTGACCGTTTTTCGAAGTCATGTCATCTGATCCCCATCCGTAAGTTACCTAACGCTCTCCAGACTGCCCAGCTCCTCATAAAACATGTTTTCAAACTCCACGGTATCCCAGTTGACATTCTTTCTGACCGGGGTCCTCAGTTTATCTCTCAGGTCTGGCGGCACTTTTGCTCTGCTCTGGGTGCTCGTTACACACTCACCTCCGGATACCATCCTCAAACCGATGGCCAAACGGAACGAATGAACCAACAACTAGAGACCACCCTCCGCTGCCTCACGTCATCTTCACCTACTGACTGGAACAAGTTTTTGCCCTGGGTAGAGTATGCCTTGAACTCACACATCACCTCAGCCACGGGACGTTCACCTTTTGAAGTAGCTTTAGGATATCAACCTCCACTCCTACCCACAGACGAACTCAGGATTCCCTTTGCCTCCGTCAATGACTACATTGCTCGCTGCCAGGACATATGGAGAACAACGGTTACAGCACTTACTCGCACCGCAGAGCGGAGCAAGAGGTTCGCTGACCAGCACCGCAGACCAGCTCCCCATTATTGCCCCGGTCAGAGGGTTTGGTTATCTTCCAGAGATGTTTTGTCCAACCCGTCCGCAAAGAAGCTTGCTCCCCGGTTCACTGGTCCCTATGAGATAGAGACAGTTATTAACCCGACCACCGTCCGCCTACGTTTACCCCCTCACTCTCGAGTACACCCTACCTTTCATGTTTCCCAGATCAAGCCCGTGTTGGACAGCAACTTGTGCCCTCCTTCCGGACCCCCTCCACCCTCCCAGGACAGTCAGAACCCTCGCGTCCTCAGGGTTGTGGATGCCCGTCGACGAGGTAGGGGTCACCAATACCTCGTCGATTGGGAGGGTCGCAGCTCTGGGGATCGCTCATGGGTTTCTGCAGCTGCCATCTCGAATAAGGATTTGATTTTGGATTTCTGGTCTACTCAGCCCAGCACTTCTTCGTCTGGGCTGCCAGGAGGCGGCCGTTGAGGGGGGGTAGTGTCAGGGTTCTCTGTGTCTTGCTGCTCTAACTCTACTCCTCAGGTGTGTCTAGTTGGCTGAGGAGGCGTGGCCCACACCTGCAGCTCGTTGCAGGCAGCTTCCTCTGGCTTCTTAAGCAGAGCGCTGACAGATGGAAGACGCCAGAGCCTTAACCAGTCGTGGTACGACGTGGCCTCTGTCCCAACTCTCGGAAACCAGCTTGTGAGTTTTTTACTCTTCGTTTTTTGACTAATTTTTGTATCTCTCTGTTTTCGCCTCAGATTTTGGTGCTTGGATGCACTCACCTGTCTTGACGTCTCGTCTGAAGAAACAGACCAGCAGAACCTGTCTGCTCAGATTTTGCTCTGGCGCTCCCCTCATACTTCCTGGATGTTACCCAGCGAGGCCTGAGATCCCCTTTCCCGGGTTCTGTTGGTTCTGTGTTCACTCTGGTCAATCCATCTGTCAACCGTTGCCGATGAGGCTCGCTCAGGATCCCTCGCCAGTTACATCTGCCGTCCTCAGCCACTAGCCGCCTATCTCCAGCAGCGTAAAGTCATAGAGTCCTCCCGACGCTACTTCTTCCCGGTTAGGTCCGCCCAGCCCAATGGTAAGCAGCGCCACTTCTAGCAATTCTCCGGGTTCTCCTTTCAGAGTTACTCACTCCCTCTCTCTTGCAGACTCTCCAGCCGTGACGTTCTGACCCAGCCGAATCGCCTGTAGTTCCGTCCGTAGATCTGCCTGTTTCTAAAATAAACATCTTAAAACTGTGCATTGCCTCCCGTTCGTATCTGCATGTGGACTCGTCACCTGAAAACCATGACAAGAGGCAGTTTTTTGTCAAAAATTTCTTGTCAGAGGAAATGAGCACACACATCCTTAGACAGGAGACTTTTTGACCAATTTGTATGATTTGATTGAATTTGACTTTATAAAGTGCCTTGAGATGACATATGTTGTGAATTAGCACTATATAAATGAAATTTAATTGAATTGATAGAAAGTACAAATTACCACTTGTTACAATCAAAATATACAGAATACCATCTCTGCATATAAACGACACACAGAACCTTAAACCAGATGGGTTCCAGCATCAGACAGTGGTGGATGGACTCCTGTCAGTTAGGAAGAAGAATCTGCAACAGTCAGATCCTAAAGTTAGAATTCAGTAACGACAAAGCATGAACCCATCTTGCCTAGTATCAACAATTTACCATTACAGAGGAAAAGTCCTCCCACACATCAGCTCTATCTTGGTCATCTACTAACTGCCTGAAAGCAATATATAAAGTTTGTTTGAAAAGTGTTTTATTTAGCAAATTTCCTCAGTTCTTCAGTTGATCAACTCACCTGCCATCTTTACATTTTGGGAGAAGGGATAAGAGGATCACTCTTATCCCTTCTCCCAAAATTTAAAGGTCAAGGTTTTGCTTATTCGTTGTCAGGTGTCTAATCCCCCTGATTTTTTGTCATGTATCTTTACCATCTTTTGTGCTTTTTTTTGGGTTGTCCTGATGTTTCCGATTTTCTAATTTTATTTCCCTGAATCCTGCCTCCTTGGTTTCAGCAGTCAACATGTGATTATTTCCTATTTTTCCTATAAATTGGGATCTGCATACAACATATAAAAAACATAAAAAACTAACCTTTTACTTTTCTAATGAAATACACCAGGTTTTTAAGGAAATACACATTTGTGCAGCTTTGACAATACTTTTGACACTGTAATAAATAGTATAATTGTTTTCATAAACTCATGAGTCTGCAAGGTTGCCAAATTCAATCTGAAGAGTAAATTATTTTATTTTCCAGTGAGGTGTGGTCATTAGACCAGAAGGAAGAACAAGGAATTATCTCTATATTCATCAGGATTCAGGATTTATTAAAAATTAGCATGAAATTTGATGGTTGAATTAATATGTAAAACTAATGATAGCTGTTACTCAATAAACTCAACAAACATACTTATTATCATCTAAAAACCTATTCACATTTGATTAATTCAAAAGCAAAAAACCCCGCATGAAGCAAATATGAAGAACAACCAAAACCAAAAAAACGTATTCTAACCTAAGCTACTGATTAAGGAGAGAATAATGAGGAAAAAGGTTAACTAAAATCCAAAGAATCAAGAATTTATCGAGGATTCTTTATTATCACCATGTGTTACCATGGTGAAATTACCTTTAAGCCTGACACCAGCTTCGGATGTACGGAAAAAAAAGTAACATGACATGCAAGCACAACAGACTTATTATTTACAGTTTTTTTGTTTGTTTTTGTTTTTTCTTCCACACATGAAAGCATACAAAAAAGTATGTAGCAGAGTCCGAGAGCTCTGATATCAGTCCCTTAGCGAGTCATATGAGCCATGTTCTATAGATTAGTCTGTCCTTCATAAAATTAAGTTAAATTTTATTTATACATATAGCACCAATTCACAACACATGTAATCACAAGGCACTTTACAAAGTTAAATTCAATCAAATCATACAGATTGGTCAAAATGTTTCCTATCTAAGGAAACCCAGTAGATTGCATCTAGTCTTGACAAGCAGCATTTACTCCTCATGAAAGAGCGTAGAGCCACAGTGGACGTCTTCATTGTCAATGGCTTTGCAGCAATCCCTCATACTGAGCATGCATGAAGCAACAGTGGAGAGGAAAACTCCCCTTTAACAGGGAGGAAAACCTCCAGTAGAACCAGGCTCAATGTAACCGGTCATCTACCTTGACCGACTGGGGGTTAAAGAAGACAGAGCAGAGACACAAAAAAGCACAGAAGCACACATTGATCCAGGAATCCTTTCTATGTTATATGGTAATAGCGAATTATCTGCCTCCCCTGGATGATGTCACAGCTAACAGAACGCCAGACAAGGCGTACCTAATATGAAGAAAAAAATGACACAGAACAAAAAGTTAAAAATTAAAATAACAACATATAATTGTTGGAGAACAGTAGGAGAACTCAGCAGAGAAAAATAGACCCTGATGTCCTCCAGCAGCCTACGCATATAGCAGCATAACTACAGAGATCAGGGTATCCTAAGCCACTCTAACTATAAGCTTTGTCAAAAAGGAGTTTTAAGCCTAGTCTTAACAGTAGACAGGGTGTCTGCCTCACAGACCAAAACTTGGAGTTGGTTCCACAGGGGGAGCCTGATTACTAAAAGATCTGCCTCCCATTCTACTTTTAAAGACTCTAGGAACCACCAGTAGACCTGCAGTCTGAGGACAAAGTGCTCTGTGAGGAACATACGGGGTAATCAGATTTCTGATATACAATATGATGGAGCTTGATTGTTAAGGGCTTTATATGTGAGAAGGAGAATTTTAAATTCTATTCTTGATTTAAAGGTATACTATGCAACTGGGGTTGATTTTCCAGCGAGGCTCCCCCCAGAGGGCGAAAGTAAAAGTGCACTGTCGTAAAGATGCTCAGCTGTTCTGGTTTCTCCGTCAAGACAGGCGCGGTTGTTTTGAGCTTAGCAGACAGGCGAACGCAACGAAAAGTGGAAAAAACGGCAGTACAAACAATGACTAACACAGTGAAGGTATGAACATCAAGCTTCCCGCAGCGCTATCTTGGCGAGGCGGCCGCGGCGGCCGCCTCGCCAAGCCGCCGCCTCGCCAAGCCGCGGCTGCCGCCGCCGCCTCGCCAAGCCGCGGCTGCCGCCGCCGCCGCCGCCTCGCCAGTTTTATTATTATTATTATTTTTTTTTTTTTTTATGTTGGCGAGACGCTACCGCCGCCGCCTCGCCAAGCTGCAGCCGCCGCCTCGCCAAGCCGCAGCCGCGGCCGCCACCTCGCCGCGGCCGCCGCGGTAGCGTCTCGCCAACATAAAAAAAAAAAACAAATAATAATAATAATAATAAAACTCGATATGCTTGCATGTTTATTTGACGTTAACACGCGGTTCTTTGTTGTTGCTTTCGCGCGTGCATATAGTGAATGGCAGGGCAAAAACACATGGAGTTCTCGCCGTAAAGCGAGACTTCTGTGTGTGCGAGCCGAGGGCTCTTGCATTGCAAGTGCGGTATTTCCCCCACAGACCCCCAGGGCGGCCGAGAAAACCTTTGTTCGACCTGAAATGACTCATTTAATCATCCAAAACGGTATGGAACACGTTAATTAACTGAAAAATGTTGCATAGTATGCCTTTAACAGGAAGCTAATGAAGGGAAGACTTCGAACTGATAATAAAGAATTACAATAGTCCAGCCTTGAAGTAACAAATACATAGACTAGTTTTGGTAATATTTCAGAGGTGAAAAAAGGAAACCCTGGAAACCTGTTTAATGTGGGTTTTAAATGACATGTCTTGGTCAAAAATAATACCAAGGTTATTTAGTTTATTACCAGAGGCCAATTTAATGCCATCCAGATTAAGTGATTGATTAAAATGGTCAGGTTGGACAGGGTTGTGAGGAAATACTGTTAATTCTTCACAATCAATGTCATATGTCATCACAAGGTCCAAAGTATGAAGGAAAGAGTGTGTCGGTTTTATGCACATTTTGTGCAAAACCAGTTGAATGTAGGATAGTATTAAAAGCTACATTAAGGTTATCATATTCAGTGTCAACATGAATGTTAAATTCCCCCACTATAATAACCTTGTCAGTATTTAACACTAAATCAGATAAGAAGTCTGAGAACTGATCTAAAAACAGAGTGTAAGGGCCTGGTGGACGATACAAAGCAACAAACAGAAGAGGTTTTATTGCTTTGCAGTTTGGATGAGGAAGACTTAGGGTTAAATATTCAAAAGAACTGTAGTTATTAATTGGCCTTGGACTAATTAATAAATCAGACTGACAGATGGTTGCCACTCCGGCTCCTCAACATAATATCAGGACAATAGTTGAAAGGGATGATTCGAGAAATAGCGATCTTTTAACAGCAAACTCAGCACACATGTAGAATAAGGAACGACAACTTATCTTTAAGTACAAGAATTTATTAACAGAAATAAAATTAACATCTAGAGAACATCACTATAGAATGCTGTTTATCTGAATTAACACTACATTTCAATCAACAAATCCTCTCTACTAGGCTAGTGAAACTTAACTAAAACTACTAAGCAAAAATGAAGTTAAAAAAGAAAGAAGCTAAGCTAAGGAACTATGTACATGCAAAAGGACACAAAAGACAAAACAAAGTGGTTGATCATCATCAGAATAATTCAGTGAATCCTGGTTCACTGCAGATCTAAGTTAAACTGAACATGGAATGGAATTAAATTAGATTAACGAATTTAGAACAACATTTGGCATGTGTTTCAACCCATTCACAATGGAAATCCTGAGATAAACAAAACATTATTTGATAAAATAACATTTTAAAGACTGATTTTCTCAGTGAGAATCTGTAAACTTTAGGAACGCATGATTTTACTAATGCGATTATACCTCCGGGAGGCTCGGGGTTGCTGTAGCGATCGGTCGCTACAGTCGCTACAGCGGTTACTTCTAAAGTTATACAAAACGCCTTTAAATCATTAATATTCCATGGAAATGCTGTAATAACGCTCATAGCACTATCGAACAATGGAGGAGAGAAACGAACAAGCCTTATGCTTGAAACAGGCCTTTTTCGTGCATAGTTACCAGAGCTGATAGCATTTAGGCTAGCGGGCTTTTGGCATTAATTTTCGAAGGCTCCGACTTTATTTTCGTCGTAATGAGTGAGCCGGATAACATAAACATTAATATCCCTTCAATGTATGAAACCCTTGTGGAGATAACGTTTATTATAGCCATAAAAACACACTCGAATCACATCGGCAATGGCATGGTATCAACATGCTACGGGAGGTACTTGGTAGCTCCATGTGTTTAAAAACACAATGTAACGCATTACACAAGCTTTCCAAATAAACCTTTTAACTCTCCCTGCTCATCCTCTGCCAAACCTCTCGATGCCTCGTGTGAGTCCAGTTCCCTTTGGCCATCCAAGGAAGAGAGCAGTGGAAAGGGAAAATGTTGGTTCTTTCAGCAGCGGGTTAGCGGTTCGGTGGCTAGCCGACACGTGGTCGAGGGTAGGCTGGCAAGACGTCCTGCCTATAGTCTCTGAGCTCTCAGCTTGTCTGGTGAGGGAAGGCGACCGATCCGCTGTCTCGTGTCCACTTTCCTGCAACAGCTGACAAAATTAAACAAAGCTGTTTCAGCATTCTTTACTTCGCGGCTGGTTGCACAGAAGTCAGAGTGCAACTTAGCTTCGATCTGGTCGGTGAATCTCCAATGCTTGTCAGGTTAGGGTTAGGTTTAGGGTTAGGGTTAGGGTCCTCTGCAGAGGACGAGAATCCCCCCCCCCCTTTTTGTCACTCCATTGGAGCAAGGGGGAAATGAGTTTCACAGAAGGCCTGTTCTGTGCAGCTTGTGGGCGTTCGAGCCCTGTGAGGCCCGCATGGTGGCTGGTCTGGTCCGAGCCCCTTCTCCTCGAGTGCTCCAGTAAGAAGAATGGTCAGACTGAGGGTTGTCTTGTGGGAGCAAAGTTTTATAGCATTGATGGAACCCTGCTGAGAGAGGCTGTCTCTGCTTTGGGTGTGAACTTCCTTGCTCACAATCCATTTTGATTCCTTCCCCATGTCATATGTTCAGAATTCAAACAGAATTTTGCCATGGCACGCTGGCATAACGACATAGAACACTTTCTATAGTAGCTCTGTAAACGTTTTTCAGCAGTTTAGTGGAAAGTCCAGTCCGTTTCAGTTTCCTCAGGAAGAAAAGACATTGTTGGACCAGGTGGGAGGTGTTCACTGTCCAGCAGAGTGAATGTGAATGCCCAGGAACCTAATGCTGTCCACATGCTTCACCACCTCCCCCTGTATGCAGAGAGCAGCATGTTCGGTCTTCCTGGACCTCCTGTAATGTAATATTACGCACTTGGTCTTGCTCGTGTTCAGGATCAAATTGTTCCTGGAGCATCACTGTGTCAGATTGTAAACCTCATCTCTGTAGTGGGTCTCATCATTGTTGGAGATGAGACCCATTACAGTTGTGTTGTCCACAAACTTCACCACTGTGTTTGTGGGTTAGGGACAGCAGGACCGTCCTGGGTGAAAAGGGAGCAGGGCTGAGGAAAACCCTGCGGCGTGCCTGTGTTAAGGATCAGTGGGGCAGATGTGCGTTTTCCTATCCTCACCACCTGGACTCTGTTGGTGAGGAAGTCACTGATCCAGGAGCAGAGCGAAGTGGATAATGTTAGGTTGTGGAGCTTCAGAACCAGCATGTCCAGAAGCACGGTGTTGAATTCTGAGCTGAAGTCCACGAATTGTCATGATCTCCAGGTACCAGTGCTGGTCTGATTCTCCACCTGACACACCTGTGAAGCTCCTCCCCGTTCTCATTAGTCTTCACCAAATCCACCTGCAACGCTGACTATAAAACCAGCTCTCAGACCAGTAACTAGTGCCAGATTATTACGAAGCATCTGTGAATTAAATACATCGTCCTGAATCCCTTCTACCTGCTTGCCTGTTTCCTGACCTGTTTCTGTCTTCTGACCCTCTGAGCCTGCCATGCCCGTCAGACCTGATTATTGTGCTGTCTGGATTTCTGACCTGTTTATGTGCCTTGCTTTGGAATGTCTTTGGATTTCTGATCACCTGGCTCTGACTCTGGACCTGCTCTCGGATTTTGGACTCTGGTAATTCCACCTGATCATCCTGCCTGGCTCTGCTTTCTCGGTTCAGACCCTGTGTCTGCCTATTGACCACCGAGTACCTGCCAGTCCCAGGAATAAAACCCTGAGAACTTCCCTGACCGCACTCCGGATCGCATTAGTACGGTGGCCGGGAAGTGCAAAACACAAATACAAAAGCTGAAACACTTTTACAAATATTGAAACAAATTTACATTTCAGAAAACAAATTTACAAAACACGAAACACTTTTACAAAACTTGAAACAATTTTACATTTCAGAAAACAAATTTACAAAACACGAAACACTTTTACAAATCTCGAAACACATTTACATTTCAGAAAACACATACAAAAGACGAAAATCAAACGGAAAGGGAGGGACTGTCTTCGAAGTTTACCCGGAAGTGATAACGGAAGCCTTCATGATGAACCAAGATGGACGCCAATCGAGTTGCGTTTTGCCCGTTTTTCGGCACACATATGAGCAGATTAACGCGATTTTGTTTGTCGTGTGGTCGGTCCTTGGAGTTTTAAAATTTCACAGAACAGACGGAAGAACCAGATATGCTGCAGCAGTGCATACATTATGTTGAAGAGGGTCACTCGTACGCTGTAATCGTAGACATGTCATGTTTACACGGTGTAAATTTGAAGAAACCACCGAAGCGACCGTATGGTTTTTGTTTTCATTTTGTGGACAAATGACCGACAGAAGACCCACGACGCCAGAAAAGTGGCTGGGCTACGAAGTTCCATTAAAAACTAAATCAAGGATACAAAGAGGAGAGACACAGGTAAGCTGAGGGATGTTTACGTTAGCAATCTTTAACTCTTATTCCTTAGTTTGTGTCGCTCTTGATAAAACATATGCTTTTACATAAAGACAGCTGTTTTTTCGCTTTGTTCCCTCTGTAAATCATTATCTGGATATTTTTACATCCCTGCTGGTAGGTCTATGGGGTTCCGTTTGTAAAGTTATACAATGAGAGATAAAAGGCAGAGTTCGTTTTTCATATTTTTGTTATTCATAAATCTATAAGTCACAGTTCCAAGTTAAATATTTAAATAACAAGCTTAATATTTAGCTGTGTAATTAAATATTTAGTTTGGAACTGTGACATTTACAAATATATAACTGTATAAATGTATGTTGAAAATAGGTTTTTAAAAATAAAAACCCATTTTAATCCTGTTATCACAGTAAAGAACCCAAAATATTGCTGTTAGATTTTGACTGTGTAACCTTACAAATGGCATCCCAGATACTAACAAAGGCTGTTTGTAAAAACTGGAAGGAACGTGTGTGATATGAATATTTGAATGAATAATGATGCAGGTGGTGCTCTATTAGCTTGGTGTTGGTATGTTTTATGCTGTTTAATAAACTTATTGTGGTCTTGTGTTTGACAGATGACAGCCGCTGTGATGCAGAGGCTGACCAGACCTCTCCATAATCAGAGTCACCTATGAAGAAATATGCTCACACTACAGGCACTGATGATCACACCTAGGAGAAAAGAATAAGAAGAATGCATTTGGCAGGGAACACGCTGGCTTCCTGGAATATTTTCGTCCTGGCGATGAAGTGACGGCAGACAAAGGCTTTACCATCGGAGATCTGCTGTTTGAGAGGCGATTTAACCTTGTTCTACCAGCATCCACTCATAAAAGGAGGCCAGTTGTCTGATGAGGATGTAACTGCAGCAAGGAAGATTGCAAATGTCCACATACATGTGGAAAGATTTATCAGGAGGCTCAAAGTTTTCACAATAATCTCCCAGACTAACTATCAACTTGGTTTATAAAATAGACCAAGTCTTTAGAATCTGTGCAGCTCCTGTGAACATGCAGGGGAAATCATATGTGAGGAAGCAGAGAAGTTTACATGTCAAAAAGATCCTGATTAGTTATTTTACTGTAAACCAGAGGAAATATAATACACAAGAATGTGTTTTGGATTTCTGCTTTTAAGTATTTATTTTTTTAGCACCTTGAGGTTTTACATTTTGGAATTACTTTTCATTTTCACTTTTCAACTTTAAATATTGTATATCCATATTTCCAGACTATTTAAATGTCTACTTATACAAAAATTGTGTCCGACTAACATGTGTATTAAATTTTGCAATCCATTTCACATGCTTATGTAATTTGCATTTATTCATATTTAGATCAAGTGGATGTCTAAAAGTGTATCTTATGTACATAAACTGGCAAGAAGATACAGTTTTTCATTTATTGAGTTTATGCAATTTGTTTACACTAAATGTAATTACATTTAACTTTTAAAATGGTAAAACATTGTTAAGTTTTAACATTTCACTTATAGCATATTTGTAGGCCATTTCATTCTTTGTGGTGCAGGAAACATCCATCATTCCATTCAGCCTTTTGGGGATGGCGCTTCTCATCTGTTCAGGAGAATCCGGTCAGACCTTGGTCACGGCAAACTGCACCTTTAAACAAAGTCTTGGTTACTTTTTATTTATATTACAGTCCTTGCTGTCACATTTATATAAAAATATGGATAGTTTGTAGTGACGACTATAAACCGTCCATATTTTTCTACTTACCTTCCTGATATATATCCAAATTGCCATTAAAGATTAGACTGTTATGAATTAGAATGGAGGACTTACCTTTACAGAAAGGAAGAGGTGGTGTGCTGACAGAATATTAGCCAAACTTGAATGACCCTGCAGCATCAATGAACAAGAGATCACATCTGCAGGTGTTCTACTCTCATGCTGAAATGGAAACATCGATTGAGTATCTACCGTTTAGTTGCTGTAGTGACAGCAACTTTGGTCAAAATTACTTAATATATACGGATTTCTAGTGGCTCTTATTTTAAAATTCCACATCAGAATTGGCTGAAACTTGTTGAGCGACATCAGGAGGTTTTCTATTGTCATGCTGATATAGTATTCACATAAAACGTCCAATTCTGTAGAAACATTTACAACAACACAGGTCAAATTGAGTCAATGTAGAGATTTTTTAAATGCCTTTATTTTTAAATCCCAAATCATGTAGATTGACTTCTGAATGTTCATGATCACAGGTCTGGTTCTGCAGATCAGTGGCTTGTAGGCTGGTATCAGCTCCACCAAGATGTGATCTGATACACCAAAGTGGGGAGCAGCAGCAGCTTTATGTGCTCTTGCAGTAAACTTGATCTAAAATACTGTTGCCTGGTAGGTAATTTAATGAATTTATGGAACTTGGGGAGCACAGCTTTTAGTTCAACATGATTAAAGTCTCCTGCTACAGTCACAGCCACATCTGGATTGCTGTTCAGAAGTCCACTGATAAAGCAGTAAAGCTGTTACAGGGTGAGCTTGGCATTAGCTTTAGGCTGCATGTATGTAGCAATAATAATCACAGAGCTGATCTCTCTAGCCAGTTTGAATGGTCTGCATTTAATTGTTAGACATTCCAAAAAGGGAGAGCAGAAGCTCTCAATTTCTTTCGGTGTCCACAATACATGTACAGGTGTTGTGGACATACATTAATAAGCCTCCACCTTTGCTCCCCTCTGCTGCTTTGTTGGAGTCTGCTCTAAATAAATAGCAGCCTGCTTGCCTGACTCCGGTGTTCGGCACGCACTCGGTAAGCCATGTCTCTGTGAAGATCGCTACACAGCTGTCCAACTTATGTGAGGCCATCCTCAGATGGATTTTGTCCATTTTATGGCCAAGGGATCTAACACTTGCCAGGAGGAGATTGGGCAGGGCTGGTCGGTGTGGATGAGCATTTAGCCTGGTGTGGAGGACGTCGCATCTTTTCCTGCATTTCCTCCCTTTCTTCCCAAGCCTAGGCTTTAGAAGCGGGTGGAGCGGTGGCCCTTTTGTCTGTTGTGTTTTGGGTGGAATAAAATCTGGTTTCGGCGATCAGTACAATCCAGAGGTTTTGGAGTGTGGTCTCAGATCAAGTAGCTCTTCTCTCCTGTACTTGATTAGAGCAAAACACAAAGAATAACAAAAAAGCCAGGGGCACCTGGCTGCAGCAGCTTTCTGCGGATAAAGAACTATCATCTAATGTTGATCTCAGAGGGAAGAGTTGGGGAAGGCAGATGTGTAAAACTGGCTACTCAACTTTGCCAGTTCCAGAAAGATGCTACACTGTTAGGCTCAGTACAGGTGGACCCAGAATTCGTGGCAGACCAACAGAAGAAGTTTAACAGTTTATTAAACTGGAGTGGGTGGCGTCGGTGTCTGCAGCGGGAACCTCTGCAGGGGAAGACAACAGGTTAGTGACCGCGTTTAGCTTGAGGTGCTTGAGCACAAACGTGTAGGTCACTAACCTGGTCTTAATGTTCAGTTCTGGTCCAGAGGTTGAGGTATAACCCAGCTGACTGGTTGCCAACCTGGTGCGGCAGTGGCCGCTCAGAGCGTCCCAGACGCAGGTGTATCGGAGGTCAGAGGACAGGCAGATGGTCAGAACCGTGAAGAGGAACATGAGCAGGATGAACCGTAGAACAAAGCAGAGGTCGGGGACGTAGCCGATGGTCGATGCCAGGTGATCAGAGAGCCGGTGAGGTGCCGAAGGACAATCCAGGACGGAGTCGGGTCACAGTTCCAGGTACGATACACGGTGCAGCAGACAGGCTGGACGAGGGCAGGCAGACTCGGACGTCGAGGATAGGTTCACAAGCAGGCAGGAAGTCAGGTCAGGGAGAAATCAGTAAACGGGTCAGACAAACGGAATCAGACGGGAAACAGACAGGCTCAGAAGTCGAGAGCCAGACAGGTCAGGATCAGGAAGTCAGGACGGGTAGAACGCTGGAGTAAGTCTCACAAAATGCTCGAAATAATCTGGCACTGATGTCTAGTTTGAAAGCTGGTTATATACGAGTGGGAGCAGGTGGAACAGATCTGACGAGATGAGGAATGGGCGGAGCTAAGCAGGTGTGTGACAAGAGTAATCAAACCAGACATCAGTGCCGAGATCATGACACTACACTGTCACATAACTAAGCTAAACACTAACAAACATATTGCAGAGCCTAATTGTGGGAAACTGGAATATCACCAGCATACATACCCGTCGTTTATCTCAGTCTTTCATTTAGATTAACTTAAGTTTATTAATATAGCACCAATTCAAAACACATGGCATCTCAAGGCACTCTACAAAAAAACAGTAAATTTAATTAAATCATACTGTGAGGGGTTTGAGTACTTGTTGTAGCTCCCTGTTTGTGTTTGCACACTTTAGTATTGTTTATCTATAGATTCTTGTTTCCTGTCACTAGTTAGCTTTCTGTTCTTGTAGATGTTGGTAGTTTTTCACGTTCTGTTTTATTTCTATTTTCTGTTGCCCATCTTTAATTTAGTTCGGTTATTCCCTCATGCATAGTCATTCATTATTTGTTTTTTTTTACCCTTCAGGCGTGGTTCATGGTTTGACAATAATAAAATTATATTTCAGTTTGATCCACTCTGTTCATAGTGGTCCTTAATATTAATGTGTCGCACTTCAGTTTTTCTGGACTTCCTTGGAGAAAACCTAATTTCTCATCGCTCTGCAGCCAATCACTGAAAACAGGGGTGTTCACTCAAAACTTCTCTCGAGCCAGCAGGGCTGCAAATACTGGCCCTGAAAAAACTGCTCCTGAAACACTCAAAAGTGGGCGGAGCTGTGCGGGGCGCAGCCATTATGACCCAGAGGAACTGGGGCTTTAGATTCTGTTCTCCTCCTGCCCTTGCCAGTTCATTGCCCTCCCTTCTGCTTAATTGTCTGCACTCGTCTCACCTGTGTTCCATCCATCTCTCCTATACAGTCTGCCAGTTTAGTCACACTCATCGTTAGGTCCTCCGTCAATCGACCTAGTTTTGGTCTCTGCCTTGCCTAATCCCGATTCAAGTTGCTCGCCTCTAAGTTTTGTTCCTCGCTTTCAATATACATTCTTCATCCCTTTCACCAATGCGGCTCCCGAACTTATGTCTATGCTTCAGTCCAATATCCACCACAAATCTGACACAGATTCCATGTCAATTACAGACATTCCAATTCGTAGTTATGAAACAATGCAGATAGGTTCAGCTTGCTATTCAAATGGGTTAAACATTTCTACATCAGAAAAACCCAGCAGATGACATCCAGTCACTGACTCGCAGCATTCACCCCTCCTGAAAGAGCCTATGGCGACAGTGGATGGTAATTGGAATTGTGTTGTTGACTTTGCAACAATCCCTCATACCAACCATGCATGTAGCAACAGTAGAGAGGAAAGCTCCCCTTTTACAGCAAGAAACCTCAAACAGAACCAGAACCAGGCAAAGTGTGAATGGTCATCTGCCACGACCCATTGGACTGGCTAATTACTTTCTATGTGAAAGAAAAGTAAAAGGTAATTGAAGTACAGGCTCCAATAGTGACATCATAAGATACTCTTTTGTTACCACCTGCATGTTTTGTTCCTTGTGGTCAACTTAAGGTATTTGTTTTTTGGAGTTTCCTCCAGACTTTGTTTCTTTTCTATTGTATGTTTTTGATTGTCCTTGTTTTTCAGTAAAACAGTTCATTTTCACCTGCCTAATTCCTCTCTGCATTTAGGTTCTCTACTGCACCCTTACAAGGGAAAGCTGCTGGGAGCATTACCACTAAAATAGACAACAAGAACTTAGTACAGTCTTAGATTCCACATGCTTTGATATACTATCCCAGCTCGTCAAGAGCGTGCTTTGACATTATTTGTTGTTACTATGGGAAATTTTGGATTGAAATTTAGATATGCAAGAGATGTCAAAAAACAATTTGTACTTACAAAAGGGAAAATGGCTGTTGAGATAAATAGATAAAATATTTCCAGTTTTGAAAGAGTAAAAGATGGGATGAGAATTTATTACAAAATTGTAAAAAAAAAAAAAAAAAAAAAAAAAAATACTAACAAAAAAAACTACAGCAAGATTCTGGCAAAACACAGATGTTTGAAATGATGTAAGAAAGAATCCAAACAACTGTAACAGGATGGATATTTATTTAGTACATTATAATCCCTATCTCTGTGTGGAAACATGTTATTTGGTTTATTCACATGTCATGAGTGCAAAACATGAAAGAGTGTTGTAAAATCAGATGTTCTCTTGTGTTTTAGATCTTCAGCTCTGTTTCAACTTTGACACAAAGAATTGTAAGATCTTCCATGGTTCTACAGATGCTCAGTTTGGATACACAGTTCAGCAGCACGAAGCAGGAGGGCATCAATGGTAAGAATCCCCCTTTATTGAGCCTAAGATAGATCAGGAAATTATTTTCTATGCTGTTTCACGTCCCTCCAAAGAAAAATATTTAAATATTCATGACAAAACTTCTGATCCACTTGTCTAACATGTTTCAAGTTTCACAGAGAAGCTGGGAAGTTTTTTTTCTAATTCCATCCATCCATCAGGTCATCCACCACCCAGCCCCCATCTTCGAAAATTGTAGATTTGCGTCCCCCAACCCCAATAAATCATGAGAGAAAGCTGTTTACTTAAACATTGTAAAAATAAAAACAATAATAAAATAAATCCCCATTCATTTTGGAAAAAATCAATGTTGCCTTTTTAGCACCCCTAGTCATTGTTGTGACATTGTTTTAGTACAAGGACAATGGGAAACAGAAACAGACAGTAAGTAGCTACTTAAAACAAAATACATGTCACTTCTTTCACTTCTCTGGAATCAGACTGCATGTTGATCACCTTTAGAGCTGCCATCTGAAATGTGGGAGGGAGGGGGAGCAATGTAAGCGACTCGGAGCGGAGCAATGAGTAGAAAGGAAGCGAAACAACAGCAGATAGAGAGATAAAGGGCTAAAAACATAAAAAACAAAAAAAGGTCGAAACAAATTTAAACTTTGGCCAAATAACTTGATCAGATATTTGCCAGTTCTGATTCAGATGTTAATACTTAACCTCTGTTGACCTATGTTTTTCTAGTGGCAAAAATAAATAATATTACTATTAGTATGATTATCAAACACATTTTATCATGGTATTTTGACAAAGCTGTCAGTTATTAAGTATACTGTTCAAGGTACATTTAATTTAATATCCCTTTGGGATTAGCAAAGTATTTTTAATTGAATTACAACATTGCATTTCACTGTAACTTTGCCGAACCCCCAAAAATTTATTTTGAGAAATCTCATTTGTTGTCCCCCCAAAAAAATAAATGGGACATTTTGCCATGGGTACCCTGCCAGTGTACCCATGGCCATGTGACTGGGTGTATAATCTTAATTTATAGCAGCATGTTGACAGATAAACATAGCTCTGAGGTGAAGGGTTGGTGTGTCCAAAGGCTGTGTAAGGGACATGAAAGCTACTTTTCTTTTGGATTTGAGTTGCCAATTTAACAGACTTTTTGACACCAGCAAGCACACCTCAGTGTGTTTGTATTTCAGTATTTAGCTATAAGAAAACATTCTTTGTTTTATTTAAACAGAAACAGTTCAGTAAACTGGATAATGGTTTGAAATAATTATATTTTGCTCAACAGGCTATAATTTGATTTCATGTACGTTACAGGATTTTAGCTGTAACTTACATGTGACAGACAAACTTGTTACTCAAAAAGTGTGTTTTTCCCATTGTCATGTTAGCTTTAAGATGTCGGGCCCACATGCAGAACACACTCGGTGACAACAGGTAAGGTTTAAGGGTTTTATTTGACTCTGGAATCTACGAGGCTGCAGAGCTAATCTGCGAGGGCGGGAGACGGCTCGAACGGGGGCCCAGGACCAGGGAAACAAAGGGGCAGGACAAAAACGTGCGGGTACGATGGATGCCTGGGTGTGCGGAGAACTTTTCAGAATGAGCCCACTGCAGGACACGGGAACGGGCGGAGCTGGGCACATAAATCCGGTTGGGGGGTCCAGTACCGGGGTCAGGGTCAGTGAGCTGGGCCTGAGAGATAACGTCCTGAATCTCCCACTGGACGGCTCCAAAAACACATGACGGGGGGAGGATTGTTGCTGGTTCCTTCTCAGAGTCGGGGGGTGAGTAGAGGCGGGACAGGGCGTCGGGTTTCTGGTTCTTAGAACCGGGGCGGTAGAAGATGGACAAATTAAATCGAGAAAAGAAAAGGGACCAGCGGGCTTGTCTAGGATTTAACCTCTTCGCTGTTTGGATGTAGGCCAGGTTTTTATGGTCGGTCCAGATGAGGACGGGCTGCTCGGACCCCTCAAGCCAATGACGCCCCTCCTCCAAGGCAAGCTTGATAGCCAGCAACTCTCTGTCTCCTACATCATAATTTTGTTCAGCCGAGGATAAGCGCCGAGAGAAAAAGGCACAGGGGTGTAGTTTCTGGTCCTGATTGGAGCTCTGGGAGAGAACCGCACCAACCCCAGTGTCCGAAGCATCGATCTCAACTACGAACTGTTTCTTAGGGTCAGGATGGACTAGGATAGGTGCTTGGGAGAACCTCCTCTTGAGGTCTGAGAACGCTGAGTCCGCTTGAAGGTTCCAAGTGAAAGGCATCTTGACGGAAGTGAGGGCGTGGAGGGGGGCGGCGATCTGACTGTACCCCCGGATGAATCTTCGATAGAAGTTGGCGAATCCTAAAAAACGTTGTAGCTCCTTTCGAGTCTTGGGTACCGGCCAGTCGAGGACCGCCTTGATCTTTTCTGGGTCAGATCGAACCCGTCCCCCCTCCAGGATGAGGCCGAGGAAGGACACGGAGGGTCTGTGAAATTCACACTTTTCTGCTTTGACAAATAATTTGTTCTCTAGCAAACGTTGGAGGACCAGCCGCACATGACGTCGATGTTCTGTGGGGATGCAGGAATAAATAAGAATATCGTCGAGGTAAACAAAAACAAACACATTGAGAAAGTCACGGAGGACATCGTTGACTAGGGCCTGGAAGACAGCTGGGGCGTTACACAGGCCGAATGGCATCACTTGATACTCGAAATGACTCAGGGGAGTCTTGAAGGCTGTCTTCCACTCGTCTCCCCGGCGGACCCGCACCAAGTGGTAAGCATTACGTAAGTCTAACTTTGTAAAAATGGTGGCTGACTGAACAGGTTCAAGGGCCGAAGAGAGGAGTGGGAGGGGATACTTGTTTTTCACAGTAATCGCATTTAGGCCCCGATAGTCGATACAGGGAAGTAGGGAACCATCTTTCTTAGAGACAAAGAAAAAACCTGCCCCTAGTGGAGAGGATGAGGCTCTGATCAACCCGGCTGCTAGTGACTCTTTAATATATTTTTCCAGAAACTGTCGTTCGGCCTGAGAGATATCATAAAGGCGACTGGCCGGCAGAGGGGCGCCTGGCAGGAGATCAATAGCGCAGTCATATGGGCGATGCGGCGGCAAAGAGCAGGCTTGAGTCTTACTGAAAACCTGCCTGAGGTCATGATAACACTCAGGCACCAACTTAAGCAACTCAGGATCCACCTGACTCAGTGGCTGCGTGGGAGTCTGGCAGGAGGGCACCGCAGACTGTAAAGAAACGGCGTGACAGTTAGACGACCAGGTCTCAACTTGCCGATCCGCCCAGTTTAAATGCGGGTTATGCTGCTGTAGCCAGGGAGAACCCAAAACTAAGGGCGCGTGCTTAACGGGAAAAACGAAAAAAGTTAGCCGCTCTCTATGATTCCCTGAAACAACCAACTCTAAAGGCTTGGTTCTATGGGTTATTCTGGGTAGAATCCAACCATCTAATGCCGAGACCTGGAGAGGTGCATTAAGGGGTACAGTCTCGAGACCTGCCCGGAGGACAAAAGCCTGGCCAATTAAATTAAAATCGCACCCTGAATCCACCAGGGCGGATAACGAAAAGGTGTCATGGGCGGAGACAATTGCAGCCTTTAAGCAAAGTCGCGGAGGAGAAGGAAACGTCAACTTAGGTTGGTCCGTCGGTTCCTCCGTTACAGCCGACGGACCTGATCTTTTGGCCGCTCTGGGCAATCTTTAATAAAATGAGTGGCGGAGGCACAATATAAACATAACCTCGAACTCATCCGCTTCTGCCTCTCATCAGGAGTGAGCCGAACCCGGCCCAACTGCATGGGTTCCGGAGGCGGGAGCGGAGAATCAGCAGGTTTGGGGAAGTTTCGCTCGAGGGGAAGCGGCCGACAGCCGAGCGGTCTATCGGGTCGGCTCTTGGAGCGGACCCGGAGACGGTTATCTAACTGGATAGCTAGGGAGATGAACTCATTGAGTGTAGCGGGTTCCTCCTGACGCGCTAATTCGTCCTTAAGGGACTCATCTAGCGCCTGGAAAAACACGGCTTTTAAAGCGCGCTGCTCCCAGCCTGCCGCAGCAGCCACCGTGCGAAACTCAATTGCAAAATCTGCAACCCGTCTACCCGGCTGCCGGAGAGCTAAAAGTCGCTGAGAATCCTGAACTTCATCGACTTCTGCTGCAAAGACCATTTTAAACTCGGACAGAAACTCGCTGAATGTGCAGCCAAACTGCTGGCAATCGGGAAAGCGGGTCTCTGCCCACTTAAGAGCTCGGCCCGTAAGCAGCCGTAAAATAAAAGAGATCCTCACTTCATCTTGGGCAAACAACCGAGGGGAACGATTAAAAACTAAAGAGCATTGAAACAAGAATCCTCCACAGTCACCACTGTCTCCGGAGAATTTCTCCGGAGCAGGTGAGGAGGCTTCGGGATCGGGTGGTGACGTCACCGAAGGCACGACAGGCTCGGGGGCAGAACTAGGAGGAGCCGAAGCGGTTGACTGTTGGCTAGCATGTAGTACGGCTGTGAGCTGGTTTATCTGACCGGCTAAGCTCTGTATCTGACCCTGTAGACCCACAACTGTGGACTCCAACCCCCGAATCTGATCCTGTTGGACCGCTAGCGCTCCACCGAGTGTGTTCGCTGGGTCGCTTTGGCCAAAGTGTTCTTCTGTCATGTTAGCCTTAAGATGTCGGGCCCACATGCAGAACACACTAGGTGACAACAGGTAAGGTTTAAGGGTTTTATTTGACTCTGGAATCTACGAGGCTGCAGAGCTAATCTGCGAGGGTGGGAGACGGCTCGAACGGGGGCCCAGGACCAGGGAACCGGATCAATCTGGAGGTAAGGGAAATGATTAATCTCTGGAAAGTAATTTAAGTAAAAATAACTAAGGGACGTAAGCTTACCACAAGGTGCAATAAACCCAACCGGGGAGGAAGGCTGTGTGGACTCAGCTTGGGTGTAGGCAGCAGGTGTCCGGGCAGCTGGAGAGCGGAGCGAGGGGGTCCGAGCAGCACCGGGGAAATCCAGGGATCCAGAACAGCGGGAGGGACACGTCGGAAAGAGCCTTACGTCCAGGGAGCAGGGATCGACTCGAGAGGAAACAGGTGAATCACAAGAGGAGTCGTCACGAGGAGGACAGCAGAGCTCGAGGGAGGACGAAGGAACACAAGGAGGTACCTGGGAGACACAGAGGGCGATTATTAGCATGGGAGCTAAGTTCTTTGGCGAGAGGTCGAGGCTTGTAGGCATACCACAACGGTAACACTCTGGCATCCTCCCGCTGTTCGAGCGCAGTTCTTATAGTGCAGCTCCGGTGCTGCTGAACGAGCTGCAGGTGCGTGCACTCCGCCCACCAGCCAACCACGAACACCTGTGGAGAAAAACAGAGACAGCAGCAGGCTGCATGGCCCTGCCGGCTGAGTCCTGACACCCATTACCTCAAAATCTAACTTTTTCTTCACAAGATTTGCGTGGACCTACTTCTAGTCTTTATGAACTCCATGTGAGATTATTAAGAAAGTACGTAAATTGAATATTGGCCACAGGGCTCCTACCTCGTTAATGAAATTGTTGGTGTGATGGTTTCTTCTGCTTGAAGAGTGATGTTTACTTGTGATGTTTCTGTTAGGATGTATTTTGTCTGTCATTTTTGTTGCTTTATTTTAATATGGACCATCTTTTCTGAAATAAACGTGAATATAAAACTGATGAGAATTTGTTCCCATTGATCAATTGGCTTTTAGAAACGTAATAAGCCCAGGACTTCAATCCATTACAGTACAATGAGAAATAATAAAAAAAATTAAGTAATAAAAAAACTAAGCTTAAATGGTCATTGAGGTGTTGTCAGATTTTATTTATTTATTTATTTTTGTGTCCTGTCTGTGCCATGTTCGGCTTCATATGTTTGGCCCACATGCAGAAACACACTCGGCAACAGGAATCAGCTAAACAGTTTATTGATGGTAAACAGTGACAAACGGTCACTCTGGGGACGGCGAGGGAACGACAGGGCCGTGACCCGTTAAATCACTGAAATGGAAGGAATGAATATTAGATGGGGTAAGTAAGCTGGCAAACGATCAGAGGTACGTAAGCTTACCACCGGACCCGGCAACCGGCCAGGGGAGGACGGAGCAGACTCAGCGTGTACGTTTGAGCTGGCGGCAGGTGTCCGAGTGACCAGTAGGGCGTGGGCTGAGGGTGGTCCGAGCAGCGCCGACAATCCAGAGATCCGGGGCAGCAGGAGGAACCAGACTGACTCGAAACACCTTAGCACAGGGAGACACAGAGGTAGCGGTTAGCTCGAGAATCTTGTCTCTTTGTCTGAGACAGTGGCCTTAGGCGTACCACGACGGTTAACACTCTGGCATCCTCCTGCTGTCCGTACGCTGTTCTTATAGCACGGTCAGACGCTGCTGAACCAGCTGCAGGTGTGCGCGCCCCGCCCATCAGTCAACTGTAGACACCTGCGGAGAAAGCAGAAGGGGGCAGAACCGGCAGAAATTGCACGGCTCTGCTGGCTGAGTCCTGACAGTCTGGCAATGTGGCAATAACAATTGCTATTATAATGCCAAAAAGAGTCCAACAATTTTACTTTCACAAGCGGAGCCTTACTGCTTTCGCCATAGTGCTCTGCTTGATTTATATATGCAAGAAGCTTTATTGTAATCTATGCAGGGAATATTTCATGTTAAATGGACACTGAAACAACAAGGCAGAAGAGAGAAAAAAGGAGAAAAGGTGAAAGAGAAAGATTATAGAAAAGGGAGAGAATGATACAACATCCTCAGTATGCTTCTTCACCTGCAAAGAGAGATATAAAAAGAACAGCAAAACCAATCGATAAAATATTACAGGTTCAAAAAAGCAACGCCTTCATAACATCACTGAAGAACATACAGCACCATCCAATACGGAATGTACAAAGTGACAGCCAAAGACAATAGGGATTTTCTGTAAAGAAGTGATTCTGCAAGCACTCAGATCCAAGCACCTGCAGGTGTTTGTGAGAGTGTGCCTGTGCATGTAAGGTATATCCATGAGAAAAATGCTCACAAGTGATTGTGAAGAGCCATAGATCTGCCTCCCAGAGCACCAAGGCAGAGACCAGGAGAACCAAAACCCTAGAGGGACCTTCAGAGCAAAGATGCCCAAGGGCCAACACAGGGAATCCGCCACCCCCACCCAAGGGTAGAGGAGAGACGGCCCCCAGGAAACCCCCCAACAGCCACAATGCCGTTGCCAGCCCCAGTCCCGGCCAATCACCCGGACCCAACGTCTACCGCCAGCCAAGACCCCGGACCAGGTGGCCCGCTGCTCCTCCAGGCCCCAGACTCTGAGTCATTCACTCTAAAAACAAACTGTGTTTCATTCAACACAGTTTGTTGTTTAGAGTGAATGACTCATGGATACCAGTCGGGTCCAGGTGGTTCTGCCTCCAGTCTTCACTCCAGAGTTCTTCGAAGTGGGGATCCAAGTGGATTAGTCCCCAGTGTCTGTTCCTCAGCTGTCGCTGAGGTTTGTAAAGAGCTCACACAACGAACTGAGTATCCAGGTTCCGTCTGACGCCAAGCTCTGTGTTCCGTCTGACCCCAAGCTCCATGTTCCATCTGATGGCAAGCTCCAGGTCCATTGCAGGGTGTACAGAGGTGCACATCTGAGTCGTCGACGCCCGCCAAAAGCCCTGCACTGTCATCAACGCCCACCAAGAGCCCTGCACCGTTGTCAAAACCCGACAAGGGCCAGGCTCTGGGTCACCCATCTGAGCCCCAGCTATGCCGGGGAAGGCCTCTAGAGATGCTGCTATGCCAGGGAAGGCCTCCAGAGACACTACTACATGGGGAAGGCCTCCAGAGACGCTGCTTCACTGGGGAAGGCTTCCGGAGACGCTGCTACAATGGGGAAGGCCTCCAGAGACACTGCTTTGACAAGAGATCCTGCCACGGCAAGGTTTGGCTCCACGACGCCCGCCTGAGCCCATGCCACGGCGAGGTCGGCCTCTGAGACGCTCGGCTGAGCTCTTAGTTCCTCTTTTTTTGGGTTCCTTTTTTGCTTGAATTTTTTGGACTGTAGCCCTCTGTTCAAGGCCTCCCTCGATCTGCCCTGTCAGGGTTGTTTTTTGTTTAGACTTTTGAGAGACTTTTTTTCAGGGTGTCTGGTATCCACCTTTGAGGAGGGGGTACTATCATGATTTAGGTTTTTGTTTGTTTATTTTGGGCTTTTCTTGGATCAGCCCCTATCCTACCAGCTCAGTCTCCTTCCAGCCAGCACCTTGTTCTAAATCAGATCCACCTGCTGCAATAATTAGTCAACTCTGTTCACCTCTCTACATATACCTGCCTCAGCCAACTCATCCTTGCCAGAATGTCTCTTCTCTTCTATTCTCGTCCCGTCTGATCTGATCTCTTTTCTTTTGATGTGCTTTTACTCTACCAGTTCCTGTGTGCTTAGCCAGCTGGACTCTTCTGTTTGCTTCACTGAAGTCAGTTGTCTGTGTCTGCATGCTGCAGTTCTGCCTGTTTCCCCGTGATTTCTAGCTTCTTGTTCTGCCCATTCTAGTTGTTTGCCTGTTCTCGTCTGTCACTACCTGCATCTTCTGGTCCCCTGCTCATCCCTGCCTGCCTGCACCATGAACCATTTAATCATCTGTCAAGCCTAATTTTGCATGCTTCACCTGCTTCTATGCATCCCTCAAAATAAACCTTTAAGAAAAATGTAACTCTGTGTCTGGCTGAATATCGGGTTTACCAGCATTATTCATTATATTTAAGTGATTCACTAAAGTGTAAAAAGGTGTTTCTTGGAATATTTGACTGTTCCGAATATTTGGCCATCCAGGTACAAACTATATTCTCAGTTTACATGCCTCCTACGTCCAAATCTAACTTTTTAAATGAACTTAATGACCTCCTATCTGTGATATGTATTGATTATAACTGTTTAATTATTGTGGAGATTATAACATTCACGTTGACAACCCTGAAAACAGAGGTGCAAAAGAACTGTGTGACACACTTATAAATTTTGTTTTAACTCAACATGTTACACAACCAACGACAAACAGGGACATATTTTAGACCAGATCATCACTAAGGGTCTAAACATTTCCAATGTGAATGTACTTGATTTTGCCCTATTGGATCACTTTTCTGTTATCTTTGAAAGACTAATTTCCAATGACTTAGCCCAAGAGACATCATAAGAAAATGCATGTTTAAGGATGATGCCACTGAGACCTATAACCAAGCTTACTCTTCTACGTCCTCTTTGTCCTGCAACTCAGTAGAGGAACTAGTAGATAACTTTTAGTCTAAGGTTTCAGACATCATTGACTGCATTGTTCCAATTAAAATGAAAGTTGTTTCAGGGAGGAAAACAATTCTATGGACAAAGGCTCCAGGAGTTAGAAGTTAAAAAGGGGAGTGTCAAACAGCTGAACGCAGGTGGAGAAAGACTAGACTGCAGGTTCACCAAGAGTCCAACTGCTGAAAAATGCAAGGGAATCTTTATTTTCTGAAATCATCAACAAAAACACTAATAATGCTTGTGCCTTATTTGCCAACATTGTTTTGGTAAATGTAGACAACAAATGAGCATTAATTGTAGTGTCCTCTAATTGCCATAACAGGGTGTTATGGCAATTAGAGGACACTACAATTCATGCTGGTGTACCACCAGCATGAATAACAAGCAGTTTAGCTGCTGTCTAATCTTGGAATTGAGCTGCATGATTTGTCTAGGATATTTCAACACAAAATCCCAGGAACATCCTCCAAGGTATTTATTAAATAATTTGAAATATTTCACATATGAGACTTATCGGTGAAATTATATCAGTATTCACAATCATTCTAAATTAAATCCATAACTTTTCAACACCAGCATGTTCATTGACAAGACTAACACAATCACAGTTAATCAGAGCTATAAAACAAAAGAGAAATATTTACACTGTAGCTTTCTCAATTGTTAAGGGAGAATAGGATCACAGTATCTTCCCTCTTTATCAAACAAAGACCATAGCAGCTTTTTTTTAATCAATTCAAGGTCCAGGCTGTGTGCTTCCCTGCATTTTTCCACATTTTTAAGTAGGACAGTGAACTGAAGCCCTCCAGACTTGCAAGACTTCTTTTCCTTTAAAATTCCAGGTAATCAAGTGGAAAATATTTGCATGTGTCAGGGGTCCAGTTTCCCTTTTATGTCATGAAGTGTTGAATGTGGGAACTCTGAGCTCTACTCTTTCCATCTGCTCCAGTCCCAGTTTCCAACTCCTATGAGATATTTGTTTTCCAGTTTGTAGCTACGATCTAATTCCTCCATCTTCACACAGAAAAGCTCAAAGTGTGTACTTCCCTTGTAAAACTCTTTTTAAGCACAGGAATACATTATTCCTAATACTAGCCCATTCTAGGGTTTTTTCGTGGTATAATATCCTTTCAATGTTTTTGCTCTGTAAAAGATTATATTGTAGGATCCTCATTTCAGTGTCTAAACAGTTTCAGCAGTTCCATCAGGAGCTGACGATTTGTATGAGAAACTTGTTTCTGTGTGCTGGTTTGGACATTCTGTTAGCCATGTTCTTGTTGCAGCTGTCTGCAGCATTTAATGAGTCCAATATCCTACACAGCATATGAGATAACATCATACTGGTATTGTTGTAGACATAAAATCCCCTCTGCTAGAGGGTCAAAACATTTCTATTTGCCTAAATCCAGAAGAAAAACAAGACCTGTTTTGGAGATTTTCTCATACTTTCTCTAAATTCCATACAGCCATACAGATACAAGTATCCATACATCACTTCAGAATTTGGTAGAGTTACATTTCAAACTGTTTGACAGGTCAAACCTTTATAGTATATTCCAGTAAGCTTCTCGACAACAGTTTTTTCTTTCCTAACTTCTGTCATGAACTTTACGGTATATAGCCACATTATATTCTTTAAAAAAGAACAAAAAACGTTTTATTATGATAAAATGAGGTTATATAATGCAAGCGTCCATCCTGATCGTGTTTTGATGGATTTTGAGGCTAAATATAGCTCCACTATGGGCATGATGAACATGATGATATAAACCGATGTAGGGCCATCTACTGGAAATATCGCAGAACTATCATAATATAATGCTGATTAGCTTAATTAATAAATGACTTGCAAATAATGCCGGATCAAGCTTGATCTACTGCAATTCCTTGCTTTAAAGCGGCAGCTCGGTGTGATCGAAGACTAATGGTTATTAAATAAATACACCAATCTACAGCAAAAGCCTCATATTAGAACATTTACTCACGTCAATCAACTCTGTGGTTCTCAACTGGCAGGTTTAGCGTCTGCATCACTGAACACCAACGTTCATACTGTATTCCCAGTGATATTCCAGTCTTTTCCCTCTTGGAATCATATTTTTTTAATGTTTTTAACACTGTATTTTGGACCATTCTTCATTGTTTCGCTGAGAGATGCTAATAGCCTTTAGCCTCTTCTTTGCTTTCTCTCCTGCTGCACATGCACAGTAACGGATTAATAATAATAAATTTAATTTCTAATGCAATTTTCATCAGCAAGATCTCAAAGTGCTACAGAGTTAAAAGAAGTTAAAAACAAGATAAATGAAATTAAAAACATACACAATTAAAAACGGTAAGATAAGGTTAAAAATCAGTTTGTGGCTAGCATTCATAGGCATTTGTGAATAAACAAGTTTTCATGCCAGAGACAAGGCTCTGAATGGCCCTCAGCTGGGAGGGGTAGGCTGTTCCAGAGGCATGGTTTGGCCGAACAAAAGGCTCAATCTCCCATGGTGGAGAGCCTGGTAGTGGGGACTTGGAGGAGCAGGGTGTTTGTGGATCTGAGGGTGCAGGTGGTATACTGTAGGGTGATGAGTTCTTGGAGGTATGTAGGTGCATGTCCATGGATGCATTTATGGGTTAGTAGGAGAATTTTATAGTTGATCCAGGATTAGACAGGGAGCAGGTGCAGTGATTGAAGGATGGGGGTGATGTGCTTGTGTTTACGGGCTCTCATCAGGACTCTGGCAGCACTATTTTGAATGTATTGCAGCTTCTGCATAGTCTTGCCAGGTATCCTGATCAAGAGCCCATTACAGTAGTCCAGCCTTAAGGAGATGAAGGCATGGACGAGTTGTTCTGCTGCTGGGAGAAAGAGAGTGGGACGGAGTTTTGAAATATTGCGGAGATGATGAGGTTTTGCAGAGATGTTTTATTTGGTCGTTGAAGGTCAGGTGGGGGTCAAATCGAACTCCCATGTTTGTAGCTGAGGAGAGAGAAATAATTTGTCTGTCGAAGGTAAGTTGATATATACTAGGTGAGGAGAGAATCTAATGAGGGGTACCAATGAGGAGTGCTTCCGTTTTATTGCTATTCAGCTGGAGGGAGTTACCATTCATCCATGCCTTGATTTCCTCAAGGCAAGAGGTAAGGGATGGCAGGCCTGTCGAGTGGTTTGGGGCGGTTTTGACATATAGTGTCATCAGCATAACCGTGTTTGCTGATGTCTTGATCAAGGGGAAGCATATAAATGGTGAAAAGGATAGAGATAAGGACTGACCCCTGGGAATCTCCAAAGGTGACATGGAGTGGCCTGGACTCACATCCTGTGAGCGAGACATATTCAGTCCTACGTGAAAGATAGAACTTAATCCACCACAGTGCATGGTCTGTCAGTTGAATGATGTTATAGAGTCGCTCAAGCAGGATGGTGTAGTCCATGGTGTTGAAAGCTGCTGTCAGATCCAGGATGAGGAGTGATGGTGACCCTGAGTTAGTAGTCATCAGAAGGTCGTTTGTCACTCTGAGCAGAGCTGTCTCAGTGCTTTGGGCTGAACGAAAACCTGACTGAAAATTTTCAAACAGATTATTATGTGTGAGGTAGTCCTGAAGCTGTTTTCTCAATTACCTTGGATAGAAAGGGTAGGTTTGAAATAGGCTTGTAGTTTGCGAGGTTGTCTGGTTCCAGGGAGGGTGTCTTCATGATGGGACATATGACAGCAGCTTTGAGGGACGGTGTAACATAGGTGGTTTGAAGTGAACAGTTAACAACCTGAGTGATGATTAGGCTGAGGACGGAGATGTGTGACTTAAGCAAAGTAGTTGGGAAGGGGTCTAAGTAGCAGGTGGCTGGCTTCATTTCTCTGATGATTTTCTTAATGTAACTCTGCTGTACATCAGAGAATAAAGGGATGGATGGGAGACTCCCCACAAGGTTGGTTTGAGCAGGGGAAGAGGGGCACGTAATTCCGTTATTATAAATAAACACAAAAGGCTTTATTTACTGACAAACTGAGCAAAACAAATCATAAAACACCAAAATAACAACTAATACACCAGCATGATGTGACAATCTGTCATAAAAACTTTGTATGCAATGATCACGAGCTACTGATGTATGAATAAAAAGTAATATGTGGCTATGCACCTTTAAACATTTAAAATACCAACTGTGAAGTCTGAAAAGCAGCTTTTGCAGAAACTTCCGGCTGCGCTCTAGGGCAGCGGCTAGGCGTACAGCTCCGACCATTGGTGGACATTTTTCATTAAAAAAATGCCGCCATACTTGCTACAAACTATTCATCTACCCAGCCGATCAGTACATGACCGCCAGCGCCTGCTGGAGTTACGGCCATGTAGTGTTTTTGGACTCGTAACCACTACTACGCTCGATTGCTTACGCGGCTTCGGAGTCCTCCAGGAACGTGTCCCAGAGGCCTACGGCGCCGCGGACTCGCCGAGCAGCTCACACCAGAGGAGGGCCAAGCAGAAGCGGTGCAACCGACTGAAGAAACGCGGCTGTCGCGGGGGTTTAGCAGCTAGGCTAAAGGCTAACCCCTTTAGATCGCCGCTCCCATCCATCCTGCTCTCCAACGTCCGCTCACCGGACAACAAAATTGACCATCTACAACTCGAACTCTCTGCAAAGAGAGAGTTTAGAGAATGCTGCGCTCTGATCCTGACGGAGACATGGCTTAACTCATCAATCCCGGACCACGGCGTTAGACTGGAGGGGCTAGCTACTTTCCGCGCCGACAGAAACAAAGAACTCAGCGGTAAGACCCGAGGAGGCGGACTGTGCGTTTATACCAGTGGGGGAGTGTTGGCCTAATGGTTAGAGCAGTGCGCTTGCACTCAGAGAAGGATGCAAGTACCCGGTTCGATCCCCAGTGCCGGCACTCTGGGTCCCTGAGCAAGACCCTTAACCCCAGATTGCTCCCCGGGCGCCGCACATGGCAGCCCACTGCTCCCCAACGGGATGGGTTAAATGCAGATAGCAAATTTCATTGTAATGTATGTTTCAATGACAATAAAGACGATATTACTATTATTGGGGAGTGTTGGCCTAGTGCATGGGTCACTAATTAAAAATCAGCGGGGTTCGAATAAAGAAAATCAACAACCAGTAAAGGTCCGGACACATTTTTTACTACAATCCGTTACTTTAAACAGTATTTAACACTGACATAAAATGTTTATGCATCCACCTTAAACGTTGACTTTTTAAAAAAAAAAATAACATAAAAATAGAACGTTTTTCTATTTTAAAATCCAAAGTGCTTTTTGAAATAGAGAACCACAATCTTTCACAGTTTGGTATATAGACAATTTCTTGACTTTCACATCTTTTATAAAACAACTGAACTTTTTTTAATTTCTTTTTTATGGCTTAATGAGAGAAGTGAGCTTTAGGCTGCCCTGTAAGGATTTTAAACCTGGGTTTGATTGGCAACAAAGCCAACCTCAACCACATATCAAGGTGCTCATGCGTTCTGCGCCTTTAAATCAGCTATTTTCTCCGTATGTATGAGCAAGCGGATATGTTTGGGAACGCTCCGGAGGGCTTTGCCATATTAACAAGAGAAGCGGCGCAAGTGAAGTTAGCACAGGGGTTGAAGCAAAAATAATGTTTGACTGAAAACATTTTCTCGCAAGCCCATATATTACCGGGGCGTGGACATCATGCCGCATTAGTTGGCTCACTTGCTTAGTGTGTGCAAAGTGAACTAAATTTCTGTATCTCTTTCAGCTTTAAACCCTTTGTGTCATCCTGGACAGCCTCTCCATCACTTTCCACATCCACATCATCATCTGGGTTACTTTCATCTCTGCAGCATCAAGTTCTTCCTTCACACTGTTGACAAACTGATCCACAGTCCACTTTACAATTCCAGCTCCCTTTCCTCCCTGTCCTCCGGAAAACCTCCATAAACTGCAGCTGGTTCAGAGGACAGCAGCTTGCATCATTTCATCATCTACTTCACACCTGTACATCAACTCCACTGGCTCCCTGTCACATTCTTTTTTTTTTTTTTCCAGTGTCCTGTCTAGCAATGTGGCAATAAGAATTGATGTCTTAATGCCAAATAGAGCTTGACAGATTTTGCTTTCACAAGTGGAGCAAACAGCTTTCGCCATAGTGCTCAACTTGATTTATGCATGTAAATAGCTTTATTGTGATTCCTGAAGGGAGAATTTCAAATTATATGGACACTACAATGGGAAAGTAGGAGAGTAAAGGAAGAACAAGAACAGAAAAAAAGAAAGAGAAGAGGTGAAAGAAAGAGGAGATAAAAGGGAGAGAGTGATAAAACGTCCTCCGTCTGCTCCATCACCTGTAAAGAGAGATGCAAAAAGAACAGCACAACCAACAGACATAAAGCAACAGATACAATCGAGTAACACCTTGATGCAATTGCTAAATCATATGTATTATTATTTAAGCTCACATGTGTAAAGTGATACCTGAAAAAAGAAAGTGACAGAAAATAAATAAATAAATAAATAAATTACGGGCTTTCTGTATATAAGTGAACATTTAATACCTGCACCTGTGGGAGTTTGTGGGAGTGCACTAGTTTAGGTGAAAATTATCCAGAAGGAAATAGCTCGATAGTGGTTGTGGAGAACCAAAGGCCCACCTTCCCCGAGCACAGAGGCAGGGGTCAGGGGACCCATAACCCAGGACTCCCAAAGGGGCCCCCAAAGCAGGGCGCCCTAGCGGGGCCAACACAGGAAATCTGCTGCCCCCCCTCAAGGAGAGAGGAGAGACGACCCCGAGGAAATCCCCCAGCCACCACAATGCCGACGTCCCCAAGAGCCGCGAGGACGAGCCCGTGGGCTCCGCCGGCAGCCAGCCGCGCTGAAGTGGTCCCGGCCATGGGCCCTGAGGGCCAGAGGCCCCAGGGGGCCAGGCCCTGCGAAGCAGCCACCGGGAATGGGCTGGCACCCACCCGGGAACCCGCCCCAAACCCGAGGACCGCCAATGCGCCAGAGGGCCAAGGCGCCTGCCAGCGCAGCGGAGGGGGGCAGGACGTGGGGGGAAGGGCTCCGCACCAGGCAGGGACATGAGATGTTCTTGGGAGAGGGAGCGGACCAGACCCGTACCTGGAAAAAAAAAAAAAAGAACTCATTCACACCGTCCCTCCCTAGTTCCCTCCTCATCACACACAGATTTACAAAAAAAGGACGCTGTACACACATTTCCACATAGCACTCACAACCAACAATCCCAAGTGGGGGGGTCCCCACAATTCAACTATACGACTGCCTGTGCCCAACCCCCGGGGCTGCCCCCGGACCAGACGCCCCCCGGACCAGGCCCCCCAAAGAGGGGGGGCCAACACGACCCGTACGGGCCTTCCAACCAGAACCCCCCTCACCCCCTAAATACCTAATAAACCCCCTCCCTCCTCCACCTTACCCTAGCCACGCCTGCCCCCCACCCCTTTCTGGGGAGAGCAGAGGCGTCAGCCCCAGACCCGGCAAGCCGCTGGCTACCCACAGCAGCCCCCCGCCAAGACCCCGGACCAAGTGGCCCGCTCCTCCTTCAGGCCCCAGACTCCGTGCCGCGATCGGGGGCGTGCAAAAGACCCCGGTCCTCCCTACGCCCGCTCAGATGTTGTGTTGTTGCATGTTGTTCTCTAGTGTGTTTAAAACTGGGAGCGCCGAAGAGGGTGCACGGCACAGCCCACCCCCCCTCCGGAAGGAAGCTGGTGCCAGCGCCCCCCCTCCAAGCAACTGCCCAGAACCCTCGATGTCTAAATGCGAGAGGGGGTGAAGGGAGCCGTCCGAGGCCAGGCTCACACAACATAAGCCCCCCCTGACGTCTTCACCCCCACCGCCCCTATACCATGGCCTACATGAATGTGCGTTGTGAAAATGTTTGGAGTGAAAGTGTCTAAAATGCATGATAAAATTGGGGAGAGGGACGTCATCAGAAAGTGGCAACCTCCAGTAACGCCCCCCTCCCCAAGGACCTACATGTGTGGCGGCGTGATGGAGCAGGCAGAGGGAGGAGTCCGGGGATGGGGAGCAAAGGACTGGGGAGCCATCCCAGGGAGCCAGCTCCCCTACTGACTCCAATAGGCACCCCCGCTCCCCGAAAGCCCCACCCGGAGAAGGGTGCCCCGCCAGCGGCACCACCATAGCCAGGGGGCCAGGGGGAGGCTGCAGGGCCCGCCAGCCAACCAGACCAACACCTCCAGCCCCCCCACCCCCCCCCCCCCCGCTCACCCACCAAGCCTACTGGCTTTACCCCCCCCCCCCCAAAAAAAAAAACTAAATAAATAAATAAGTAAGAGGGGGGACCCTGGCCAGCCAGCCCGCACAACCCATCCCAAACCCCACCCCTAGGCGAAACCCGCACCGGGAGACTACACGGACCAGGACCGGGACAGGGGGCCGGACACAAGCCCACCAAAACGTACATTCCCCCCCCCCCCCACCCGTAGATTTAATCCCTCCCCAACACTAACATTCAAACAACTCACCATACATTCGACAGTAGACGTCCAGGCTGGGTTAGTCCCAGCCTGGATGTCTACTCCTTCCCCTCCCCCCACTAGCAGAGTGCCAATCCAATGAAGGGGAAGAGCACCTGCCCTGAGATGTTAATCTCCATGCCCCCCTACCAGCTCAACAGGCCCCGAGGCCCCACAGCGCACCATAGGCCCCGTGCAGGGGCAGACACCCAGGCGCGCGCCGGCCCAGACCCCAAGCGGCACGCCCCCCGGAACCGGAACCCCCGAGGCCCCCCCGGGGCCCCCGCCCGAGGGCGGCGCGCCCCAGGGACCCCAGGCACCCAGACCCACCCCGGACCCACCCGGCTGAAGCACAGCTACCTGGTCAGTAACCCACGTCCGTCACCGCGTAGCTCCCCAAGAGCGCCACAAGCGGCTGCTGTAGGCCGCCCGTACAGATGGGGGCAACAGACCCCGGAGTCAGACCCACCAAGCACCCCACTCCGAGTGCCCCCAGAGCCCCAGGAACCCCTCCATCCAGCCACTGCGCCCTGCAGGAAGCAACCCACCACCCCCCATTCGCTAAGTGATGGTGCTGATCAAAGGAGCCCAAAGAGATCGATCAGGTGTGGATGCAGATGCTGTCTCAAGATTAATATGATCCAACAAAAGATCTCTATACTGATTGATACTGAGATTTTCCTTACTTTTCCAATTCATGAGGATAGTTTTCTTTGCAATACATAATGCAGTGAAAACCATTTAAACTATTTTTTTTCCAGAGGGCTTTCCTCAAAATTACCGAGCAAGCAAACCGATGGGGAAGGTGAAATTTTACAACTCAAGCACTTTGATAAGTCCTTACATATCTGTGTCCAGAACCTCTGGACTGGTGTTCATAACCATAACGTATGAATATAATTATCAGGATGATTGCCTATGCAGTGTGGACAGATATTAGATTGTGCCAAACCCATCTTGAATAAGCTTTGTCCTGTGTAGTGTACTCTGTGAAGGATTTTGTATTGTATTACTTGTAAGTTGGTGTTTCTAGTCAATTTGGAAGTTCTTAGAGATATCTGAGCCCAGAAGTTTTGTTCAAAGCTAACTGATAAATCCTCTTCCCATTTCATAATAGGAAGAGATATTGAATCATCTAATTTAGTCAGTGTCCTGTATGATTTAGACAGTAGTTGTTGTTTTTTTGGGGGGGGGGGGTTAAATCTAGGAACTCTAATATATTAGTTGGGATTTGTAAACCACCTTTAATATGCTTAAATTTATTTCTAATTATAGATTTAAGTTGTTCATATTCCAAGAATTTATTTTTATTAATGCCATATTGCATATTCCTGTCACATGCTCCCTGTCACATTCAATATAAACAAATATTATGATCATACAAGGCCAAACGCAGCCATGGAAATGCAGGACACATCACCAACACTATCATGACATAATACATTTTTAATTTGACACATTTGACACAGATTGCACATGACAATAATCAGTCTCTGCTTTGCCTGTTATTGTTAACCAATTAATCATTACAGTTTATAAAAACGCATGATTTAACTTTTTTGAAGTTTAATAAAATTGTGTTCGCGTTCCACGTTAACTTCATAAAAAAACTCTCTGAGAATCGCCTTTCTCTGGCCTCACCCAGTTAGAACCCGTTCTTCAGTCCATGTTGTAGCTGCAGTTTATCTGTTTTATATTTTTGATGTAGTTTTCTTAACAATCTGTAAGCATCAAAATCCTTGTCACTTTATTTAGTGTCCTGGAGCGCAGCTGCTCATCAGGTGAACACTGCTGCATACCGACAGCTGATGCAGCTCTGCCTTCTTTGTTTCAGAACAGCGCAGGTTTTTTTTTTTTTTTTTTACTTTTTCCGAATCGAACCCAGTCAAATGCGGCACATCGTTTCACATTCCGACTCTTCTTCTTCAAGGGTCATGCTAACCGGTTCGATCCCCAGCGCCTGCACTCTGGGTCCCAGAGCAAGACCCTTAACCCCAGATTGCTCCCCAGGCGCCGCACATGGTGGCCCACTGCTCCACAAGGGTGATGGGTTAAAAGCAGAGAACAAATTTCGTTGTAATGTATGTTTCAATGACAATAAAGATGATATTACTATATTACTATTACTTACCAACAACACCTGGTGTAAAAATGCTAGAATAGTCACAAGCTTTTGCTCTCCGGAAATCGAGCTCCTGACTGTTAGCTGCAGACCGTTTTATCTGCCTAGAGAGTTTACTGTTGTTATCATCACAGCGGTTTTTGTTCCCCCGAGTGCTAATACGAAAGAGGCTATGAGTGTTCTCTATCGGACTATCTCTGAGCTGCAATATGCACACACAGAGGGTGTTTTCATCATTGCTGGGGATTTTAACCAGGCAAATATGAAAACTGTTCTCCCTCAGTTCTACCAACACGTGGATTTTGCAACTCGGGGAGAGAACACTCTAGACCTAGTTTACACAAATATTAAAGGCGCATTCAAGGCAGCTCCCCGCCCCCACCTCGGCTCTTCAGACCTCCTTTCTGTGATTCTATTTCCTGCATACAGGCCCCTGCTGATCAGAGCTAAACCTACAGTGCGGCAGCTGAGGGTGTGGACTGAGGGAGCAATGGAGGCGCTTCAGGACTGTTTTGAGTGCTCTGACTGGGACATGTTCAAATCTGCAGCAACATATGACAACAAGATCAACATTGATGAGTATGCCATGACTGTGTCAGCCTACATCAACAAATGCATTGAGGACGTCAGCACGACTAAGACCATCATCACCCGAGCCAACCAACGACCCTGGATTACTGAGGAGGTCCGTCAAGCGCTAAAAGCACGGAACTCAGCCTTCAAGTCTGTAGACAAGTAGGCACTGAGGACAGCGAGAGCTAACCTGAACCGTGCCATCAGGTTAGCGAAGCGGAACTACACTAAGAAAATCCAGGAGCTTTTCCATGATGCCAGCAACACCAGGAGCATGTGGAAAGGCATACGGGCGATCACTGAATACAACACGCCCTCACCCCCGGTGGGTGAAGTTGATGCTGAGTTCCTCAATGGACTAAATAACTTCTTTGGGGGGAGGTTTGAGGCACTAAACAGCACTCCAACAGTGAAGGTTGTTCCCCATCAGGAAGAGGAGGTGCTCTGCCTTGACACTGCCGACGTGTGGAAGACTGAGGAGAGTCAACCCGCGGAAAGCCCCAGGTCCTGACAACATACCTGGGCGGGTTCTCAAGGAGTGTGCAGGTCAGCTGGCTGGTGTCCTCACAGACATTTTTAACACCTCGCTGGACCAAGCCACAGTGCCTGCATGCTTTAAGTCGGCCTCCATCATTCCGGTGCCGAAGAAACCTCAAGTCACCTGTTTCAACGACTACCGGCCTGTTGCACTCCCATCATGATGAAGTATTTTGAAAGGCTGGTGAAACAACACATCGTCTCCAGTCTTCCCCCAACACTCGACCCGTTCCAGTTTGCCTACCGGCGGAACCGCTCCACTGAGGACGCCATCTCCTCTGCTCTTCACCTGAGCCTGGCACACCTGGAGGAGAAGACCACCCACGTGCGGATGCTGTTCCTGGATTTCAGTTCAGCGTTCAACACCATCATCCCACAGCATCTGGTGGGAAAACTGGAACATCTGGGCTTCAGCACACCTCTTCGCAACTGGCTGTTGGACTTCCTAACCAACAGACCTCAGTCAGTCCGGGTCGGACAGAACACCTCTGATGCCATCACCCTCAGCACGGGCTACCCTCAGGGCTGCGTCCTGAGCCCCCTGCAGTTCACCCTGATGACACACGACTGCATCCCCAGGTTCACCACGATCACATCATGAAGTTTGCAGACGACACAACGGTGGTGGGCATGATCAGAGACGACAACGACCAGGACTACAGAGAGGAGGTGGAGCAACTGGTGGAAAGAGTTCAACAAAACCAGAGTTCTGGCGAACAACCTAGTGGTAGTCCCGAGTAGTCCCGAGTTGACCAAGTTTTGTGGAGGCCAGCGGCAATAGAGGAAACTTGGAGGCCGGCGGCGATGGAGGAACCTTAGAGGCCCGCGGTGATGGAGACCACTGAGAACCTCTGGGGAAGACTGGAGACCACTGAGAACCTCTGGGGAAGACTGGAGACCACTGAGAACATCTGGGGAAGACTGGAGACCACTGAGAACCTCTGGAGAAGACCTGAGACCACTGAGAACATCTGGGGAAGACTGGAGACCACTGAGAACCTCTGGAGAAGACCTGAGACCACTGAGAACCTGAGGACCACTGAGAACCTCTAAAAGGAATCCAATAGTGAACCCCAGGACAAGCCTAGAACCCGTCATGCTGGGTCCTCTGGGGCCAAGACAGGAGCCTAGGCCACCCGAACAACTCACAGACCGTTCTACAACAAAAGGCACATCCACCTGGACATCCTCGTCGGAGACCTCGGGGCTTGGGAACGGAGGCGGCTGCAGTTTGAGTTGAGGAGGAGCCTTGGGCACGGCAGGCGTCTCGGAGCTGGTGTCGGTGCTGGCAGGTCATGCGGAGCTGGCATCTGTGCTGTCAGGTTGCTTTGAACAGGAGATGACAAAGACAGACAGCGAGGAGTTGACGAACGGGGTCGAGGATCTAGCAACAGTGGGGAGCAGGTGTAAGTGGCTGACCCTTGCGGAGACCATGTGAGGTGTCAGTCCTGGCAGGCGAGGTGTTTCTTCCCCTTCGTCGGCCGCAATGACTTAGACTTAGACAGACTTAGACTTAAACTTTATTTGTCATTTTGTATGCACAGAGTATGTACAGAACGAAATTTCGTTTGCATACAGCTTGAAAAATTACAGTAAATTACAGTAAATTACAGGATAAGGTGCAGCAGTGATTTACAGTAAACAATTGAAATGTAAACAATGTAAACAATGCAGGAGAAATAGACAGTGTACGATCAGTGTACAGGTGAGTATTTTTTTTTAAAACAATTTTTGTGCAGAAATGATTGTGCATAGGGCATTTGTGCAAGAATGCATTTTAGAAATTGAGAGTTCGGCAGCATTTGTAATGCTAGATAAGGATGCAATGATGCAAATGTGCAAATATACGAATGTGGTACAGAGTCCAGTTTATAGCTTCAGCAGTTCAACAGTCTGATGGCAACAGGGAAAAAGCTTTTGCAGAACCTGGTGGACCTACAGCGGATGCTGCGGAACCTCTTCCCAGAGGGCAGCAGGGAGAACAGTCCATGGTGGGGGTGTGAGGGGTCCCTGATGATGTTACGGGCTCGGGACACGCAGCGCTGAGATGAGATGTCCTTGATGGAGGGAAGAGGAGCCCTGATGATCCCTTCTGCTGTCCTCACCACTCTCCTCACGTTCTGCCAGTCAGAGGCACTGCAGCCTCCACACCACACAGAGAGAGACAGCTGGTCAGAATGCTCTCTATGGTGCTTCTGTACAAAGTCGTGAAGATGGCCGGGGGCAGGTGGGCTCTCCTCATCCTCCGCAGGAAGTACAGTCGCTTCTGTGCCCTCTTGACCAGTGACGTGGTGTTCATAGACCAGGTGAGTTTGTCCGTGATGTGCACCCCCAGGAACTTGGTGCTGCTGACCACCTCCACAGCTGAGCTATTGATGAGCAGTGGAGCGTGGTGAGGCCGGTTCGTCCTGAAGTCGACGATGATCACTTCACATCCTATACTGTTCATTACTGTTACCTTATTTGAATTACTGTGTAGAGGTTTGGGGAAACACATATCAACACTCACTACAGCCACTAGTCATAATTTAAAAAAGAGCAATAAGAATAATTGACAACGCCGGATTTCGGGAACATACAAACTAATTATTTCTAAAATCTAAATTACTAAAATATTATGATTTAATTGAATACCAAACTGTAGTATTCATGTTCAAAGTAAGTCATAGCCTATTGCCTGGGAATATACAAAAGATGTTCTCTGAAAGGGAGGGAGGGTACGATTTAAGGGGAAGGGGAAATATTAAGACTAATAGATGTAGAACTACAAGGAAAAGATTATGTTTATCTGCGGAGTTAAATTGTGGAACAAACTAAACGAGAACCTAAAGCAATGCCCAAACATATTCCTTTTCAAAAAAATGTACAAAGAAATTATTTTCAGAAGGTATAGATAAGTATGGTAGAAAGTTTAGTTTGTGTTTTTGTTTTGTTATTTGTGTTTATGTATGAGGGTATATGTGTATATATAATTATGTATGTATATGTGTAGGTAGGTGTGTATATATATATATATATATATATATATATATATATATATATATATATATATATATAGAGGTATATATATAGAGGTAGAGGTGTTGGTCCTGGTGGGTGGTTGGCTGGCGGGCCCTGCGGCCTCTCCCTGGCCCCGGGGCTATGGTGGTGCCGCTGGAGGGGCCCCTTTCTCCGGGTGGGGCTTTCGGGGAGCATGGGTCCCTATTGGAGTCAGTAGGGGAGCTGGCTCCCTTGGTTGGCTCCCCAGTCCTTTGCTCCCCATCCCCGGACTCCTCCCTCTGCCTGCTCCATCACGCCGCCACACATGTAGGTCCTTGGGGAGAGGGCGTTACTGGAGGTTGCCACCTTTTGGTGACGTCCCTCTCCCCAATTTTATCATGCATCTTAGACACTTTCACTCCAAACATTTTCACAACGCACATTCATGTAGGCCATGATATGGGGGGGTGGGGGGAAGTCGTCTGGGGGGGGGGCTTATGTTGTGTGAGCCTCGCCCCGGGCGGCTCCCTTCACCCCCTCTCGCATTTAGACATTGAGGATTCTGGGTAGTTGCTTGGAGGGGGGGCGCTGGCACCAGCTTTCTTCCGGAGGGGGGGTGGGCTGTGCCGGGCACCCCCTTCGGTGCTCCCAGTTTTAAACACACCTGAGATCAACATGCAACAACACAACATCTGAGCGGGCGTAGGGAGGATCGGGGGTCTTTTGCACACCCCCGATCTCCGATCGCGGCACGGAGTCTGGGGCCTGGAGGAGGTGCGGGCCACTGTGTCCGGGGTCTTGGCGGGGGGCTGCTGCGGCTAGCCAGCGGCTTACTGGATCTGGGGCTGACGCCTCTGCTCTCCCCAGGAAGGGATGGGGGGCAGGGGTGGCTAGGGTAAGGTCGGGGTGGGAGGGGGTTTATTAGGTATATAGTGGGTGAGGGGGGGCTCTGGTCGGATGGCCCGTGCGGGTCATGTCGGCCCCCCCTCTTTGGGGGGCCTGGTCCGGGGGGCGTCTGGTCCGGGGGCGGGGGCGGGGCCGGGGGTCGGGCACAGGCAGTGGTATTGTTGAATTGTGGTGACCCCCCCCCACTTGGGATTTTTGGATGTGAATGCTATGTGGGAATGTGTGTACAGTGTCCTTTTTTTTTTTTTTTTGTGTCAGTGTGTGGCGAGTGGGGCACAAGGGAGGGATGGTGTGAATGAGTTTTTTTTTTTTTTTTTTTTTTTTTCCAGGTTCGGGTCCGGTCCGCTCCCTCTCCCAAGATCATCTCAAGTCTCCGATAGGTGCGGAGCCCATCCCCCCACGTCCTGCCCTCCTCCGCTGCGTTGGCGGGCGCCTTGGCCCTCTGGCGCGTTGACGGTCCTCGGGTTTGGGGCGGGTTCCCGGGTGGGCGCCGGCCCATTCCCGGCGGTGGCTTCGCGGGGCCTGGCTCCCCGGGGGGCGGCCGGGGCCCCTGCCGCGGGGGCGGGGCGCCCCTGGGGCCTCTGGCCCCCAGGGCCCATGGCCGGTACCACTTCAGCGCGGCCGGCTGCAGGCGGAGCCCACGGGCTCGTCCCCGCGGCTCTTGGGGGCGTCGGCATTGCGGTGGCTGGGGGATTTCCTCGGGGTCGTCTCTCCTCTTTCCTCGGGGGGGGGTTGCAGATTTCCTGTGAAGGCCCCTCTCGGGCGCACTGCTTTGGTGGCCCCTTTGGGAGTCCGGGGTTACGGGTCCCCTGACTCCTGCCTCTGTGCTCAGGGAAGGTGGGTCTTCGGTTCTCCACAATCACTATCAATATATTTCCTTCTGGATAATTTTCACCTAAACTAGTGCACTTTCACAAACTCCTACAGGTGCTGCATGTTCACTTATATACAGAAAGGCTATAATTTATTTATTTACTTTCTTTTACTTTCTTTTTTAGGTATCACATTACACATGTCAGCTTAAATAATAATACATACGATTTAGCAATGGTATCAAGGTGTTACACGATTGTATCTGTTGCTTTATGTCTGTTGGTTGTGCTGTTGTTTTTGTGTCTCTTTCCAGGTGATGGAGCAGACAGAGGACGTTTTATCATTCTCTTCCTTCTATCTCTTCTTTCTTTCACCCTTTTCTTTCTCTTTTTTTTTCTCTTCTTGTTTTTCTTTTACTCTCCTACTTTCCCATTGTAGTGTCCATATAATTTGAAATTCTCCCTGCAGGAATCACAATAAAGCTATTTACACGCACAAATCAAGCGGAGCATTATGGCGAAAGCTGTTTGCTCCACTTGTGGAGGTAAAATCTGTCGAGCTCTATTTGGAATTAAGATATCAATTTTTATTGCCATATTGCTAGACAGGACACTGGGAAGAGAAAAAAAAAAAAATAATAATATATATATAGCAACATAATTATAAATATTGTAAATTGAAAAAATAAAAGAATTAAAGGGGTAGGAGTACATAAGTTTTAATACTTCCTACTCCTTTTCGCAATAGAGGTATATTAACTCAGGAAAGAAGGGTACCTTGTTTATTGTTTTCTCGCCAATGTTTTTAAACATTGTTTTATTGTTTTTTTTTGTTTTTTATGTTTTTATTTGTATATACTTTCTCCTGAATGTTCGAAATAAAGATCAATCAATCAATCAATCAAATTTTATTTGTCAATTACAATTTGCATTGCAATCGAAAAGTCAGTTCCAGTACAACCGTCCATCACATACACTTAACAAACAAACATTTGGGGGGAACGATTGACTGAGGCCTTGCGTTGCCAAGGAACGCAGCCAGCCAGCCGCTGCTAAAAAGCGCAGCTGTCAAGGCCACATTCCTCCAAACTGCCCAGACCCCGCCTAAACGGAGTTTACAGGCGCTGCCTTGAAACTCTCGAAGAAAGAGCAACAACATGGGGGAAATATATCAATCAATCAATCAATCAATGATCTAATTTTTGTGGTTGTGGTTTTTGTGGTTGCGTCGCTCTGTCATGGATTGTGATGAAGGACCAAACCCCCAGCAAGGTATCGGCAGGCCATTTTGAAGAAAATTATATTTAATGGTACTGAATCACACAAAACTTTGGAACAAGGATGGAAAAACGATAACGCCACAAAGATGGAACAAAAACCTGGAGCTCAAATACAACTGGGAATCAAAGGAAATATCCTACAACACTAGTGAGTGGGATTAACTAATTAACACAAACACCAAGGATCATGACATAAGACCTTTCTTTCTACTGGGACCTTCCTATTCTTCTCATAAATGTGTGCACGGTTTGATTCTTGTCTCTCAGCCATGTTCAAAATATACAGTGAAAACAGCAGAGCTGCAATGAACGGCTAACACAGAAGCTAACCGCTAAGCTAACTGCTAAGCTAGCCGGATACACAGGGCTCTCAACTCTCACGCATTGACCGTGTGGCACACGCATTTCACTGACTTCACACGCTCACACGAAACACATGGCATTTCTCACGCATAAAAATAACAAAGCCCATCTGAGCTGTGGATGATCCGTTCACAGCTCTGTCCATCCAGAGCTCAGTCTAAATCCGCCTTCAACTGAGCTGTTTCAGCTTCTTTTATAACTTGTGGCCATCAGTAATTATTCCTGCTGCAGTCAATGTTAACAGAGCAGCAGGAAGAGCGATCAGAGTTATAAATAATTTTGGTCTTAACCAGTGGTGAAAGTACGTTGGTACGGTCCTGTACTGCGTACACAGGAGGCAATGGGGGAGAGTGGCTGCCATATAAAGCCTTCATTCAGAACCAGTCATGGCTGCATATTAGATCAGAAAACAGTTCTGCTAACCAGAAGCAGTCTAAAACGCCATTTAGTCTGTTTATAAGTTTCGTTTTTATTAATTCTGCATTTTTTAACTACATGCACTGTGTTTCTGTGCCTCAACGTTCTTACTGCTCCTCTCCCCTTCCCTCAGACCCAGGTGCTTTTATCAGCGGTCACCATTCAAAACGTGAATCACTACGTTTAATGTCCTCACACCCGTAGCAAAATGTGCCCATTAAAGTCAATAGGAGAGTTAGTAGCTGTGTTTCATGCTCTTTTATTTTTAACAACACAGAACCAGTGGTGCTTCGGTGGGCGTGCTGCTTTGCGCTTTAATTCAGGTGCGCATAATTACTTCACATGTAATTTACTTTATTTTATACAGTATTATTTGAACAATTGTGTGTCTTTTTTCTGTTTTAACCCACTTACTGAACAATAACATGTTAGCACTTCTCTTTTACTTTTTAACAGAAGTACTTCCATGTGTGGTCGGATAAAAATGAGACGGAGCTGACTGGACCGGCTCTTCCAGGGTCCAGTCAGCCCCGCCTCCACTCACGCCCCAAGCCACGCCCCCAGCTACACCCGCCCCCAGAAAATTAGCATAATCTCACTCTTAACTTTTGATAAAAGTTGAGAGGTCTGCGGATGCATAAACACTAGAAGTGTTGTGCACAGGGGCGATTCTAGGATCTGACCTTTAGGGGTGCTCAGCCCCCAGTGTTGACTGATTCCTGGCATGAACAACAGGCTTTCCATTTTTAGTCCAGATGTAAGATTCTTAGAGTTGACACATTTTTGAGCTAAAACTCGTCAAACAAGCTACAATATAGGCCCATCCAAAAGCAGTGACAGACAGATTGAAATGTTTTCACTTGATAAAAACGTGTGCATTTGTAAAACCTGCATGATGGCAATAGTTAGACTAGGTATATTGATAAAAGTGAGGAATAATTTCCCTAAAGCAACGACTATTGTCGTATTGCTTTGCTTACAAGAGAGATAAATTTAGCAGTTCGGATATATACCCAGTTGTGGACAAGCATTTATTTATATTTATATATATATATATATATATATATATATATATATATATATATATATATATATATATATATATATATATATATACACACACACACACACACACATATATATATATGCCATTAGATATGTAGTCTCATAATATGCAGTCTCATATAAGACATAAGCCTGCCATATATTATGGCGGTCTCATGACCAGTCCATGTCTGCTGTCAAGCAAATTGCTAATAAGTTAATAAATCCCTACACATATCCTTTATGAATCTTTGTTGTTATTTTTTTTAACTCAGATTAAGAGAAGTAGTTTCCTTATTAGGAGAAAAAACATACAGTTTAGATTTAACGTTTCAGACAGGCATTCTGAATCCACAACTGCATCTACTGAGCTCATGTTTAGAAACAATTCATTAGAACAGCTGAAGCGCTTGGGACACAGATGCACATGTGCAGAAAAGAATATAGCTGCAGATGTAAAATGTTTGAATAGAAATAGATCCAAATGGCAAGAATAGCTGCACTCTGCTATTTTTAGCAACTAAAAATATTTGTGGTCCCATCATGGTCTAATTGTGAAACAAAGATGCAAGGGCGTAGGTTTGATTTTAACTTTGGTAGGGACACCTACAAATAAACCTTCCCTGGTCTGACATCATTGGTCCTACGCAATATGCATGGTCCTATTTTTTGATGCTTGACTTGAGTGTCAGGGTGCGTTTCGTCTGTCTAAAGAGAAAAGCAGTATTTCTTGCTATATTTATACAAATTTTATAACCACGACACACACTAGATGCTGTTTGTTAATGTTTAAAGCATCACCGGATCTGATGAATGTCGAATTGGGACTTTTTTCCATTTGAACTACTAGCAACAGAGACAAACGGTAAATATGTGCCTATTAAACCAAATATAGTCAAAATATGTCTGTTGTCCTAGATTTATCCTGTATTTTATTTTGAAGATATAGAAATGCGCAGGGATAAACCCCATCCTTATTTTTTTTATCTAAGATACTCTGTCTGCATCATAAAACACAGCAAAATTATACATTCAAGGGACTGCAAATAAATGTATTGTATTTACTCTGCACTGGAAGTAGAATTGTAACTGATACTAACAGCATTTCAAATATTAAATTCAAATTTCAACAAATGTACAACTGGGTTGTAGTTGCTCTGTGTAGCCCATTTCACGTAATTTATTCCAAACACATTTCTTACATCATATATCTGAAGTGTAGATAACAGCTTGTCCTTACCTACATCTTCTCAGAAAACTAATTATTTCCCTAACAATAGTGAGTTGTCAATGTTTAAATGTGCAGTAAACTTTTATACATAAGGAGCATGGAGGACCCAATACTGTACTTTGAGTAAGATAGGTGACACCAAAACTGAATTGTTACATGAGTGGTTGTCCGTTTCATCATTGAAATGAGAACATATTATTATACTATTGGTATATACTAGTACAACTATTAAAGAACAGCAGATTAAACTTTAAGATATGTAAAGGCCTATATTAAATACATTTTGCGACCACATCAACATTAAATATTTTTTTTTATTAACTTTTTGGTGTACCAAATTACCCTTGTAATGATGAAATATTTTATGGGCTAAGCCCCTGATGATGTGAATGTCTAGTTCCGCCCCTGGTTTGTAGTAATTTACAAATGGGGCAGTGTGGAAATATATGTACAATAAAACCAATGTAAATAGTGTTCCTCTGTTTTATTTGTCTTTATCCTAATTCTAGAAGAAGAAATAGTCAAATAAATAGCACTATTATTTTGTGAAACCCTAATCATGCTAATATAACTAAGCAAAAGTATAAATAAAAAAGTAGCAGTTGTTTAGGCGGCATCTAGTGTTTTTATACTGTATATTATGTAAAAGAAATTACACCTGTTATTTATGCCTGAACTGCCTCAAATGGTCGACAATAAATTAAAGCAATAATAGCAACGAAATATTGGTAAAAGGGACACCCTCACCTTTTCAATTCAATTCAATTCAGTTTATTTATATAGCGCCAATTCATGAAACATGTCATCTCAAGGCACTTTACAAAGTCAAATTCAATCATATTATACAGATTGGTCAAAAATTTCCTATATAAGGGAACCAGTTGATTGCATCAAAGTCCCGACAACCAGCATTCACTCCTGGAGAAGCGTAGAGCCACAGGGAGAGTCGGCTGCATTGTCCATGGCTTTGCAGCAATCCCTCATACTGAGCAAGCATGAAGTGACAGCGGAAAGAAAAACTCCCCATTAATGGGAAGGAAAAACCTCCAGCAGAACCAGGCTCAGTATGAACGGTCATCTGCCTCGACCGACTGGGGATTACAGAAGACAGAGCAGAGACACAGCAAGACAGACAAAAAGCACAGAAGCACACATTGATCCAGTAATCTGTTCTACATTAGATGGTAATAGTGGGTGATCTGTCTTTCCTGGATGATGTCACAGCTAACAGAACGCCAGACCAGGTGTACCTACTATGAAGAAAAAAGAGAGAGAACAAAAAGTTAAAAGCTCAAATGACAACAGTCATTTCAATGTAATGCAATGCAAAACTGGAGAACAGTAGACTGGAGAACAGTAGAAATCAGTAGAGTGAGAAAAATAGGCCCTGATGTCCTCCAGTAGCCTAAGCCTATAGCAGCATAACTATAGAGGTAGCTCAGGGTAACATGAGCCACTCTAACTATAAGCTTTGTCAAAAAGGAAAGTTTTAAGATTAGTCTTAAAAGTACACAGGGTGTCTGCCTCGCGGACCAAAACTGGGAGTTGGTTCCACAGGAGAGGAGCCTGATAGCTAAAGGATCTGCCTCCCATTCTACTTTTAGAGACTCTAGGAACCACCAGCAGACCTGCAGTCTGAGAGCGAAATGATCTGTTAGGAACATACGGGGTAATCAGAGCTCTGATATATGATGGAGCTTGATTATTAAGGGCTTTATACGGTAGAAGAAGAATTTTAAATTCTCTTTTTATTTTAACAGGAAGCCAATGAAGGGAAGCTAAAATTGGAGAAATATGATCCCTCTTGTTGATTTTCATCAGAACTCTTGCTGCAGCATTTTGGATCAGCTGAAGACTTTGAACTGCATTTGACTTCCTGATAGTAAAGAATTACAATAGTCCAACCTTGAAGTAACAAATGCATGGACTAGTTTTTCAGCATCACCCTTAGACAGAATGTTTCTAATTTTGGCGATATACCTGAGGTGAAAAAGGGAAACTCTGGAAACCTGTTTAATATGGGATTTAAATGAGATGTCTTGGTCGAAAATAACACCAAGATTTTTTACTTTATTACCAGAGGCCAAGTTAATCCCATCCAGATTAAGTGGTTGATTAAGAAGTTTATTTTTTGAGGACTCTGGTCCAAAGATTAGAACTTCTGTCTTGTCAGAATTTAAGTGCAGGAAATTTAAAGTCATCCAGCTTTTGATGTCATCAAGACATGACTGCAGTCGAAGTAATTGATTGGATTCATCAGGATTTATGGACAAATTTATCCTTTTCTTTTTCAGACGGCTGTGGCTAAGAATGTAAATTTTTAATAGCCTACAGTCTTTGCTTTTCCATCTTTCCAGCAGTCTTCAGAACTCCTGCCTGGCACAGAATATTTAGTTTTATAAAAGAGATTAGGTTTTTGTTGATAAAATGTGTTATACGTCAGAATTAAATGCTATTTTGAGATGCTAACATTGGTTACTTACATTTCTCAAGTTCAACAAATCAAAACTCTCTCTCCTGCTTCTGTTCAGAACTGCACTCAGCAGCTTTCACCTATTTTAGTGCATATAATATTAAATTTTTAATTGGGACTAGTTTCATAATCTAGTATTAATTGTGGTAACGGCAGTATCCACAATTAATACTAATGCCAGTGGAAAGAGGAACCTCAGGGAGACTGGAGCTTCAGGAAGGCTCAAGGGATTCGGAACTGTCAGTGGGCTGGATGCAAATGGCCGCAGAGAGACCTGACAGGATGAGCAGCTGATGGAAGACAAGGAACATTAGCAGGATGGATACCAGGAACCAGGAACGACACTTTCACTTTTAGTGAAAGTATGGTATAGTATAAAGACCTTATCAGAACTTAACTGTAAATAAAAAAAAAATGTAATCTGATCTAAAAATTGAGAGTTAAGGTGCATTCACATGAAAGGCAAATGTAGCAGGCCGAGGGACAGATTTACATGATATCCCTATGCACAGGTGCAACACAGGAGCGACGCTAAGCGACTCCTGAGAGGCAATTCCAGCGATGCAAAGTGCACGGTTTTGGCAATTAAAGTGATGCCAGAGCAACGCGACACCTGCGAGGTATGCAATGCGTCAGAAGTTGTAGTTGAAAAAACTGAACATTTGTGTCTTTTTGTGCTACAGCAACCAATCAGGAGCTGGATGAGGCTGTGATGTGGGGTGAGGGACTGCAGCAGAGATTAAGCAGTTTTCATTCAACATGTAACAAAAGCTGACAATGGCAGTCTGCGGTCAGCCTAATTGGTATGACCCAACCAATTATTACTTCAGAGACAAGTCCAGAATGGACGTAGCCTGGAGAAAACTGAGTGAGGAGACTGGAGTGGCAGTTGAGTGAAAGCGTCACTAGATAGCGCCATTGTACTACTATATTTCTGGCTTGTCACCCGCTGTGCAGTTGCTGTTGCCTGCAGTGTGAATAGCAATAATATCAGCAAACAAAAGTGGCTACATTGTGGTGCCATTCGTGTTAGATGTGAACGTACCTTAAGGGACCTGGGGTCCGTTCTTCGTACGTTGCTTAAAACATCCGAGATCAAATCACGCATCCAAGATGATTTCATCCGGCTAATCCTGATCCGGCTAATTGGGTTCTTCGAACACACCTGTTGTTTATGATTAGTATGGCTGGATTGAGTTATCTGAGACAACTGCGCGTTCATGCTTCGCTTTAAAAGGGGAAATGTGTCGATAGTAGAAACAATGATCAGCAACGCTGCTATTGGCTGTTCAGCATGGCCAAAGAGCGCGCACAGTTTTTCTCCCAAGCAGAACAAGAACTTGGAAGGTTATGCCGAATTTGAGTCATTAATTAAAACACCTCAAAATCTGTTAAAGCCAGGAGAGAGGGCTGGAAAAAAGCAGCAGACAAATTAATGCGTAAATACTGTCCATGGTAGATGTTTCTATCACTTTCTACAGTATGAATTAGAACATGCGGACAAGTAAAAGTGAAATACAAGAATATTCTACAAAATGGTAGCCTTTAATTATTATACTTTATTTTAAAAAGGCACTTGTTATGTCAAGAGATCCAAATTTCAGTGTCATTCCTTGGACACGGGAAGTAAAGGACATGTGCAAACTGGGAATTTTAACAAAAAAAAATCTTTATCCATAAAAAATTAAAATTTTCCTTTTCCAAGTCATCCACAGTTTACACGGTGAAACTGTATTGCTCCGTGGCTAGATAATCCATCCATAGTTTTTTCTAATACAATATACGGCTCGACAGGAAGCAAGCCTTTCAAAGTAAACTAAACTTCACAATAGAATGGCGAACAAATCTTCTTACTGAATAGGATTAAAAGTAAAAAGCAAACCATCATACAAATAACTTAAATATTTTAGATTTATGGCTCCAACACCACTTTTTCCTATTTAAAAGCCACTGTTAAATGATGTGTTTGTCTGTTTATAACAGCCACCAAGAAAATCTCTCTACAATTACACTGTCTGTATTATGACTGTCGCGCTGCGCTAAAGGATCCTGTCTATTGCGCAATACGCAATTAATTCGAAAAACTCTGCAAATTATTCTTGCACCTTCCGCAACAGGTTGCAGTCGTAAAAATGGACATGGATACGGCAGACTTCCCTATCTCCTCCGTTTATACAGCAGTGATCTAATCTTGTTTACATGAAATAAGCCTGCTCTCGAGCAGGCTTAAACTGGCGCACATGTTGCTATGACAACAAGTGCAGGAAGTCTTTCGAAGAACCAAACGATCCAAGATCATGCCAAATCGTCAACAATGAAATCCAGCTAACTGAGTTAGCGACGTACGAAGAACGGACCCCTGGTGGACGATACAAAACAACAAACAGAAGTGGATGTAGTGCTTTTTAAATTGGATTAAATAAGATAAAGGTTAAATAGTCAAAAGAATGGTAGCTATTGACTTTCTTGGTATTAATGAATAAATCTGACTTAAAAATGGTTGCTACCCCCCCCCCCCTCTTTGCACAGTAATTTGAATAATATTAAACTGTAAACAATTAGGAGCAGCTGACTCACTCATTCTAACATAATCCTTTTGCTGCAGCCAGGTTTCTGTCACACCAAATAAATCAATATGATTATCATGGTCTTTAACTAAAAACATTAAGTTATACATTTAGTTATACATTTAACTACATTCATTAAACCACATTTAATTGTTTTATTTTTTGGTTCAGTCAGAGTTGTTTTTATTTTTCTGAGATTTTCATGATTTCCTTCTATTAGATTCATTTTTCATCATTTTGACTTTGGCTGTGGAAAACATACTGTCTCAATGGAATCCCTTCTTCGTGTTTTCTGATCACAGGCTGGAACCCCTTCAACTGCCTTCTTTAGATGCAATGGGACAGTGGTTCTAATCAAATTCTTTTCAGCTGATTGCCTCTGAGACCTTGTGTTTTCAGTTGAAATCTACATCCACCCTTAAAATACTAGAAATCATAAATTGTAATATTTTCACCATTGCATATACTATATTTTAACTTGTCCTTTGCATATTGGCTCTGTATAAATGAAGCTTGTTTCACATTCCTTACTAAATAATATCGAGTTGGTTGTTTTGTTCAGGACACTTCAAAACCTGACATGCCTAGTCTTCCAAGCATCACACCAAGTATAATAACATCAAGAATTAGAAAAATCTTTAGCAATAATGAAATATGTACGTGCAAAATACAGTTCTCACTTAACATTTTGGAAACTATGTAAGAAATTAAGGATAGACTTACCAAATTAAATTAACTGGGGTCAAATCTTTGTTGGTTTTACTGCTGCAGGCTGTCTACTTAGTCTGTCTGCTTTTTGAGATTTGGTTTATCAACCCTGCCGTGCTACGTTTGATGTGGGAAGACGAAACATTAGCAGGAAGGAGGCAAAGTAGCTGGCATACCACTCTACTGGCACACAGTTCTACTGCGGCATCTCCTCTGGAATGTGATTTAAGCTTTTTTCTGCAATAACCTTCAAAGCCACATGTGGTTTTGTTTGTGTCCATAATTAACAATAATAATCTTGTTAACTCTGTTATGGTACAACAGAAAAATTCCTTTAGCAGTAGTAAAATAAATCGGCCTTTAAAAGGTATGCTACAGCATGATACATCACTTTACATGAACATACAGTGCAATAGAAAGTTTTTGCCCCCTTGCAGGTTACTTCTGATTTATGCCTTTTTGTTGGACTAAAATATTTTATCAAATACGTTTATCATCAGGCCAAATGATGAAATGTAATTTATTACGAGAAAAAGCTACTTAAACAAATCTGGCCCTGTATTAAATTATTGCCTTGAAACTGGTTGTGCCATCCATGAGATCAACTATTTATTGTTGTCATGGTGGCGCTGCTCTGCTGACGACCTGGACTCGTGCGTGTCAGGGTTTTTCTTGGTGAACCCGGAATTCAGCCACACACAGAACTAGTTCTTAAAAGTTTTATTAAAGTGAGGATGAGTAGTGGACAGAGAATGAACCAGAGTCTTGATGGAGCAGGAGCTGGAGGAGGAAGATGGCAGGAGCTGGACGACTGGAGAGAGAGAGAGCTGGAGGGCTGCTGGTGCTGTGCTGTAAGTCCAGGGAGACGCTGAGAGTCCAGGAGCATCCAGAGTAGGCGTGAGAGCACTGACTAGCTGATGCGAGGAGTTCAGACTGACAGACATGGGAAGATCTCTGACAGCCGGTGCGAGGAACTTCTGGCAGGACAGACGTGGGAAGATCTCTGACTGAAAGAAGAGGGTAAGATGGAGAATGAAGCACAAAGGTCCAGGAGGCGCTGAAAGCTCAGCAGCAGAGCGAGTACTTGGAGCGCTGAAGTTGCAGGTGAACCGTCAGCACAGCAGCGTGATCACTTGGAGCGTAGGAGCGCTTGAAGTTGCAGGTAGCCGGCAGAGAGTTCCTTGGACGCGGGAGCTGCAGTAGGTCCAGGAGGACAGCAGAGAGAGAGAGTCCTTAGAACGCCAGAGGATGCAGTAGATCCAGCAGCGTAGCAGAGAGGGTTTCTTGGAGGTGCTGGGGCGGTAGACGAGGGAAACTCAGACAGACAGACGTGGGAAAGTCTCTGTCGGGCTGACGAGGGAACACACGAGGCAGGGATGAGGTTTGGGTGAAGACAATCCAGCGTGGAAGAGAAGACTGAGGAGGGCTTTTGTAGAGACGTGAGCAGGTGGAGTGAGTTCTGACTGATTGGTGCCTGACCGTTGTGACTGATTACTGAGGAGTGGAGGATGAGCTGCGTGAGAGGAGAAGGTGCTGGAAAATAACATGGGGAGACAGCCAGGCCAGAACTGTACCATGACAGTGCGCTACTGCTGCTGCTGTTTTTATTTTATTTTTGCCGTTTTTGCAGCTTGTCTTTCGGAGTGATTGTGTATGCATATTTTGGTAGACTATGGCATTATTTATACAAAGACTGGTGAACTCTGGTAAAGCTTATCAATCAATCAATCAAATTTTTTTGCCAATTACAATTTGCATTGCAATCAAAAAAACAGTTCCAGTACAACCGTCCATCACATACACTTAAACATTTTGGGGGAACGATTGACTGAGGCCTTGCGTTGCCAGGAACACAGCCAGTCGGCCGCTGCTAATCAGCGCAGCCGTTAGGCGCATTCCTCCAAACAGCCCCGGACCCCGCCTACACGGAGCCCACGAGGCGCTGCCCTTGAAATCTGTTGAAGGAAGATTAAGAACATGGGGGTAGTGGAGGGAGAAAAAGACAAGAATTTATCATAATGTAAAAAACGTTACAGTATGAGAAATCCTACGTAGAAAACCTCATTGCATAAAGGCACAAATATAACGAGACACATAATAGCAGAAGGAGAACATTTGAGATTGGTCGTGTGTAAGTCCATGAGAGAAATGTAAAGTCAGTGGTGTGTGCATGTTGTGTGGAAATCTGTATGTCCATGAAGGCCGTCCCTCCGGCAGGCAGGCAAGTGTCCTTGATGGAAAGTCTATCACTTCACAGCCAGCTGGACGACTCCACAGATGTCTTGCAGGGGAGGGGGAGTAAGCAGGGGGGGGGGGGAGTAGTTCTGTGCAATTTCGCCATAACAACGCAGGGGAGAATTTAGATTAGAGGGAGTCTGATTTAAATACACAATTTGTTTTGAGAACAAGCCGAGACACTTTTCCTTCAGTTTTAAAAGTCTTTTCATCACTGGCTTCAGGGTCCAATTTTCCAAATTAGATGGCTCTTTTTCGCGTCTTCACATCCAGATGTTATCCCATCTCGGCTCTTCCAGCCGCCGCCGTTAGCTTCTCCAGCCTGATGTTCTGTTCATTCATCGCCTTTGTGATCACGTCGTACCCCGCTGGCAGTCTCATAAAGGCCAAATTTGCCGCCAGCAGTCGCTGAAGTTGCTGATAAATCAGAAATCCCCCACATCCAATAAGAAGGAATCCGAGAATCATAAATCCAAATATATACACGTCTTCGGCGTCCTCCACGGAAATCATTGAGAGGCACACCGTGGACCACCTATTCCACCGATCCACGGAGTATCCCGCAAAAAAGGTTCCATCGGGACAGGAATGCTCCCCGTTCCTTTGCTTTCCAGTTGAAAAAAATTGATCAATGGCATTTAGAGACCAGCTGACGAGATCCATAATTTTCCTTAACTTCTGTTTCCGAGCTTTTCGGTTGCACAAACACACAGAACGAAGCAAATAGCAGGAGATACGGGGGGTGGGGGAAGGGCAAGAAGTTAAGGAGCTCTGCAGAGAGCTCTGCAGAGAGCTGAAAACACGACCGACCTCGAAGAGAGTCAGACAGAGCAAAGAGAGTTATACAGAAAGGATGCCCAGAACAACATGTTGTCATGATCAGAAACAGAGGACCCAGAATTCAGCCAGACAAGTAGATGACGTTTAAAGCCAGTTTATTATCAAAACAGGCAATGGTTCGAAACCGGGATGACAGGCAGAATGGCAATAAGATAATCAGAGTTTGTAGTCAAAAAACTGTCCAATGTCAAACCAGGTGATCAGAAGGGCAGGGATTGGCCAAAGCAGAATCCGGGAGCAGAGTCAGGGCGTAAAAACAGGTCAATTTAACCGGCAGGCAATCAGATTAGACAGGGACAAAGCAAGCTCAGAAAAACAGGAGACAGAAAACGGATCGGATCACGGGCAGGCAGGCAGAAAACGCTAGATATGACTCACTGGAGGTTTGTAATGATCTGGCGAAGAAGGGTAGTCATGGTATAAGTAAGGGGATGAACAGGTGACCGGAACTGAATACTAATTACAGGTAAAGGTGGAACTGATCTAAGGAAGGGTGGTGGCTAGAGGTGGGCTGAACTGATTGGTTAGTGGCTGGTGGCTGAGAGGTGAACTGAACTAATTGGTTAATGGCTGGTGACTGAGAGGTGAACTGAACTGACTGGTGACAGACTGGTGACAGAGGAATGAGAGATTAAATGAAGAAAAGTCCAAAACTAAAACTAAACCCAAACTATGACACGTGTTGCCTTTTCTTGACTGTGAGGTACACACTGTGGAAGATGGGAGTCTCAAAACTGAGGTTTACCGGAAGCCCACACACACAGACCAATATCTGCATTTTGATTCACATCACGCACTGGAGCACAGACTCTCTGTTATCAGAACTCTGAGTTACTGGGCTGACAACATACTCTCTGCCACAGAGGAGAAACAATAAAGAACACAAGCACGTCAGGAAATCACTGCAAGCTTGTGGTTACCCAAATTGGGCCTTTGTGAAATCAGCCAACAAAGCTGGCAGAAAAAAAATCAACACACCATAGAACACAGAGGAGAGAACAGAGAGACACAAGAACATTGTCATTCCATATGTGTCAGGAGTTTCTGAGAAACTCAGGAGATGTTTTTTCCAAACACAACATACCAGTAAATATCAAACCTAATAACATTCTCAGACAAAAACTGGTTCATCCCAAAGACAGACCGCCCAAACCACAGCTGAGCACCGTTGCGTATGCAGTCTAATGCAGCGAGGACTGCTCAGACTCCTACATTGGAGAAACTAAACCACAGCTACATAAACGCATGGTACAGCACAGGAGGGCTAGCTGCTCGGGGCAAGATTCAGCAGTCCACTTGCACCTCAAGAACAAAGGGCACTCTTTTGATGACAATGATGTCCAGCTTTTGGACATGGAGAACACATGGTTTGAAAGAGGGGTCAAAGAAGCCATCTTGGTCAAAAGAGAAAAGCCATCACTAAACAGAGGGGGAGGATTGCGCTTCCAGCTCCCCAGTGTTTACAGTTCGGTCCTGCAACACAGGACGCCAGAATGCACCTAGGAGGATGGGCCTCCATGTCCTTAAAAACAGCAGTGCACCAACTACAGGTTGCTCAAGTGCGAGCCACCAGAAAAAGACTCCTGGATAGGTGTTGAAATGTTTTCAGAAAGAACTGAACGAGAATCCGGTCACCTCCGATTTAAGCTTGTTTGCTGTTGCGATGACCCGGACAACTGAGAATTTGCACAGGCATTGTGCACGTTATCTTCCAAAGGAGTTCGCCAGTATTCTAATTGTGCTATTTATGTCCCCGCAAGCAGCAATGCTGGATGGGCAGCAGCTCAAATTGCCGACTGTGTCCAGCATCATTTGACTCACTCAACTGGAGCCCCAGTTTTCATAATGGGGGATTTCAACAACTGTAAAGAATTAGATGAAGGTGGACCCAGAATTCAGCCAAAACAAGCGAGGTACGTAAAGAAACCAGGTTTTAATAAGCAGAACTTATTAGAATGGGAACAGGCAGTCTCAAAGGTCATACAGGGAATCCAAAAGTCGGTACACGAGAAGGCAATCCAAAAACAGGCAGGCATCACAGACAGGGGTGATGCGAACTTGGACAAACCTTTGGTGGAAAGCATTCAAAAACCGGGACAGGAAAAAATCAGACAGGAACACAGGCTGGCTCAGAAAACACAAAAGGGGCAATTGGGTTAAGTATACAGGCTTACAAACGAGATGCTGGACAGAACTCACCAAAAGCTCAATAATGATCTGACAGGGAACTGAAAGCTGAGGCAGGACTATATAGTGGAGAGAGCAGGTGAAACAGAGTGAAGCTAATTACAATACAGGCAGGTGGAAACGATCAGAGCAAGTGAGCTGACAGAAAGCTGAAGGTGAGCAAAACTGAGCTGATAACAAAACTTAGACTAATGTGACAAGGTAAAACAGGTAACCTAAACAGTACATACGCTACTATCAAAACCAAACCGGAAGGAGCCCATAACCAGAAACTGAACCAACTAATCAAATAACAAACATGAATCAGAACAGAACTCAGAATATTACAGCAACTGCAAACCGGAGTTATCCCTTCCTCGGTATGAACAATATGTCAACTGTGCCACCCGTGACAGCAGGGTTCTGGACAAATGCTACAGAAACATAAAAAATGTATACAGTGCTAAACCCAAACCTCCTCTCTCTAAACCTGACCACAACACAGTGCATTTAATCCCTATACAAAACTATGCTTAAAAGGAGCAAACCACAGTTCAAGACAGTAGCTGTGTGGTCTGAGGATACTATTGAGATGCTAAAGGACTAATTTTTATGTACAAACTGGGACATTTTTCATAAGTTGGAAATTAATCTTGCTGTGGAAACAATAACAGACTATCTAAAGTTCTCTGTTGATTGTGTGGTTCCCCAAAAAGAAGGTTATAGTATATCCAACAACAAACCTTATGTAAGTAAAGACATTAAAAACTGTATTAACCGTAAATAAATTGCTTTTAAAAGCAAGGATCATATAGATTTGACTATTGTGCAAAAATAACTCAGTCAAAGGCTGTGGGAGGCCAGGAATAAACATAAGGATATTATGGAGAAGAACTTCTTAGTGAGGGTCAGTGTTGCCAACTCCTCAGTAAGGAAAGTAGCTATTGGCTGGTCTAAAAGTCGCTAGAAGTCGCTGAATGACGCCATCGCCTAATTTGCATAATCTGCCACATGATGTGATGTGCATGTTATTGACGCTGTGGGAGAAATAACGTTGTTAGAGAGAGACAAAAAGTGAGTAAAAACACTCAAAATATATAGAGCTACTTTTTTGTCCATTAATGTTTATTTATTATTATTATTTTTTTATTTTTTTATTTTTTTTTATTAATGTTTATTTTATTACAATACTAACCCTCCTCCTTTACCCGGGCTTGGGACCAGCAAAATGAACCATAAAGAGACACTATGGCGGAGTTACAACTTTTTTTTTAATGTTTTCTTTTTTCCCTTGTGGTCCACCAAGGAGCCTACAAATCACGGTAAAACATGAACATGTGGCTGTGTGAATCAAATGCCGTTATTTATTTAAGATAAAATATTTCAAATTCAGTTATTTATGATCAACCTGCGCCGTCAATCCCGGCGCATGCGCGCTTCATTTGCAGTCTGGACGCTGAGGGTAAACATGCTGTGGCTCTGACTGCAGCGCTGAGAGGGACTCCTGTGGTAGCGGGAGACCGGGGTTGAGACGGGGGAGACGCCCCATGGCAGCACCTGCCGCTGGAGGACAAGAGTATGAACGATACGTGCTTTCACGTAAGAGTCTCCAAAAGTCGCTAGATTTGTCGCTAGTCGCTTTTTTGAAAAAGAGTCGCTGGAGGGGTCTGAAAAGTCGCTAAATATAGCGACAAAGTCGCTGAGTTGGCAACACTGGTGAGGGTCCCCCCAAAAATATGGGATTCTATGAAAGCAGCAGTTAATATGACCACAAAGAGAAGGTGTCTTATCACAGACGATGATCTTAAAAAAGCAAATGAGCTCAATAACTTTTTTATGAGGTTTGAAACATAGGTTCTCTCTTCAGAGTGTGACAAATTACGACAGTCCATGGATCCTGCTGATTGCTTTCTCAGGCTGAAGGTTAATCCTTTCAAAATCAAGTCACTTTTTAATGAGGTTAACAAAATAAATCTACTAGCCCAGATGATATTTCTCCTTTTCTTTTAAAAACCTGTGCTGAAGAGCTCACTAAAGTCTGGTGCCCTACTTTCCAGCAATCACCGAATCAACATATTGTTCCTTCTCTTAAGAAAAGATCTATTATCATCGCGGTTCCCAATAAATCATGTCCATCTGAGTAAAAATGATTAGGCCAGTGGCTCGAACATCAGTAGTAATGAAGTGTCTAGAGAAATATGTTGTGTCCCTCTTAAAATCAATGATAAATCCTGGTCTTGATCCATTCCAATTTGCGTACAGACATGGACGGGGTACAGATGATGCCATCAATGTCATCACCCACCTAACACTTAAACATCTTGAAAACTCAAAGGCCTAGGCCCGCCTTTTGTTTATGGATTTTAGCTCTCCTTTTAATACAGCTAATGAAACTTAATCATTTTCTTATTAAATGGCTTTAGTCTTTAACAAATAGATCACGGCTTGCTAGAGTTAACAACACTCTGTCAGAGCCAAGGCCCATCAGCACTGGGTTCCTCGGGGTTGTGTTTCTTCTCCGGTCCTTTTTACTATTTACAGAAATTATTGCATCAACAGCTGCCCCGGAAATGATGGTTTTAAGTTCTCTGACGATACTGCTATTCTCGGCTTGCTGCATAAAGATATGAACCCCTCATCATGTTTTAATGAGGTACAGTCCTTTATTCAATTGTGTGATGACCACCACCATGTTATTAATGCCAGGAAAACAGAAGAGATGATCATTGACCCTAAGTCTCTAGGTGACAATTGGCCGCTTTTTATTTATGACCAAAGAATAAGTCAGGTCTTTTCTTACAGATATTTGGGTGTTCACTTGGATAACTTGTTCAAGTGGGAAATTCATGTCAATATGTTATATTCCCGTTTACAGCAGAGACTGTATTTCTTATGTAGAGTCAAAGTGTCACGATTGGAACAAGACAGAGGACCCAGTATTCAGGCTGGACAAGCAGATGAGACTATGAGGGTTTATTAGAGGCGGTTCGGCAATACCGGAACAGGCAGGCCCATCATATCATATCAATAACAAAGGAGATAAGAAATGGAGCTTGCATAATTCCTCTAATGGCTAGTTTAGCCTAGCAACCTCGCGCCGTTCCTTATCTGTGCTAAGGAGCTATAAGAAGTCCCACAATCCTTTGCGTGACATGACGTATAAGCACAGCCAACCTCATGGAAATGAACAGATAGAGCAGAGAGCACACACTTTGTAGTTCAATTTCGGAAAGCTGTAGGCCTAGATTTGACTCGCATCATCCATGTTATCCATCCAGTTATTGACCCTGGATGTCAATAAATATCTTTCTTGTTTGTTTTTGAATTTCCTTAGACTGGAGTCTGATGCATTCCTCTTTTTGGATTCTTCTTTTGTTTTCTTTGTGTTTTAATTAATCTTCTGTTTAAGTGATTTTCTGATACTATACAGCTCTAGCAGTAATCAGGCCTGGGTCTGGCAGGGGAAATCAAACTCAGATTTTTAGAATATGCTTTTGGCAATTCATTACAATTCATTAAAGGCATAGTTGGCAATCTTTTTTCAGCCTCAAGTTCATCTTATTTATTGGCTGTCCTACATGCCAACCTTTGTAATGTGCTCACCTAACACTGATGTGCATGCTCATTCCTTGCTGGTTTCCTCTTGCTGCACATGCACACTTTATTTATGTATCCAGTGAGCTTCAATATCAGCCAGTCATTGTAACTCCACTGCTCTCACCGAATATGTTGATAATTGCTGAGAGTCGCAAGAAGCAAACTGTCTTGCAAGTTTATGAGATGAAGAGGAAGGCCTCAGAAGAAATAAGACCAGAGTGTATTTGGGAGATTCTTTCACACAATCCGCCTAAGGAGTGGAAGAGCATGCAGGATGGTCTTGCACATGCAGTTATTCAAAAAGTGACTTGGGCATTTCTCATCCACATTTCTGGAAAAAACTATACCTTTAAGCAGGAAGAGCTATTTCACCCTTTCCCAAAGCCCCAGAATAGCTTGGATTTCTTTGTTCCCCTTAAATTTAAAGTACTTTACTGAGGTAATTTTCATCTGATGTTAGAATTTGTTTGTTTCTTTAAAATATTTATGTGCATGAGACAAAAAAGCCAAAGCAAATTTGTAAGGCGGCAAATACTTTGTAACAATACTGTAAACTGAAACTAAGGCCAAATAGTACCAGAATACACTTTTCCTCAGTAATTCTGCATTGATGGACATGAAGCTCTAATATGGCATGAGAGGCAAACATAGTTCTTTGTGTCTGTTTTTAGGTTGCTGGTTGGGGCTCCTTTTGAATACACAGGACAGCTACAAACTGGTGATGTATATAAATGTCCACTGGATACCAGAAGCTCTGCAAACTGCAGTCGTCTTGACTTGGGTAAGCAAACCTGATGTATGGATCATCTGGTCAATTTAATGACCAGACCTGACTAATTTAATGTGACTGAAACAGCATATTTTCCAATATGCTGATCTCAGCAGGTAATTGTACATGGCCAGTACCAAGAACTGGTAAACTATTATTACTAAGAAATATGATCGTAAAGATTTTATGCAAAACTCACCATAAAGCAAACATCATTTGACAACTCCCCTGCTAAGCTGTGCTCTGTCAACCACAGATTAATATAAATACTCCAAACATAAAGTCTTTTTTCATTGAGGAGTGTTTCAACGAGGGCTTCAATAAAAGTTTCAGCTGAAAAATAAGCAATGCTCACTTCAATATATTCCCTCAGTTAGTTGCTCAGTTGTTTTCTTTTGGTCAACAGTGGTACAACTTTAACATTACTATTTACAGAATATATTGATTTTTAACCATTCATTTTAAGGGGTCATTAGGTCAGGTAAAGTCAGGGAGCGGTTCTTCAATGTGTACCTAGATGGACTGGATTTAGACTCTATGTCCAAACACTCCTACATACAGCTGTGAATGCACTCACAAATGATTTCAGGACAGTATTATTTTAAACCACATTCAAAAATGGTTACACTTATACTGTATCTGCATTACTTCAGCTGTCATATTTAATAGTTGTTGATGACTCAAATACAAACATGAGAAAGAGAGGTGGAGTGGTGATTTAATATTGAAATAAGCTAGGAACACACACAAGGAGAACCAGGAACAAGATGAAGCAAGAGAACTAATGCAGGGCAAGTACATCCACAGAAACCAACAGAGGATAGCAGCGACCGAGAGGCTAACATACTGGGGAGGATAATTGCCTGAGTGAACACGGATAGGTCTAGTTAGCAGAATGAATGTCAGCTGTCAGGGAAACATGCAGAGGGAACTTAGACGCTGTGCACGCAGAAATGAGATCAGGTGTATCTGCAAAGACATTTTGTCGGTTAGGCTGTGCATCCACATGGATCCGGGATTTTGAGAGACCGTAAATGATCTTTTTTTTTAAATCAGGTCCAAGAGCGGAAAAAACTTCTAAGCAGTTCTTTTGTCATTTTGTTTCTGTGTGTGCAGGCGAGCAATGTCTTTTCTGAAATAATGTTGACGTAACTTTGCCTCTCCCCGTAACCTGCATGCACCTCACACTCACAAATAACAACCAAGATTTAATCTGGTGTTGCGTTCATACTAAGGCAAACATTGGTTTTCTTATTCCATGAGTGAATGATCATTATGTTACTAGCTCAGGTTAAATACAGGGAAAGCAAAGGAGCCAGTGATGAACATCCAGGGAACTGACTGTGAGTTAGTGAACTCTTCTAAGTACCAGGGTGTTCACCTGAACTTGTTCAGGTGAACACCCTGGTACTGGACTGTCCAGTACCCTGGTAGTGGACTGGAGTCACAACACTGATACTCTTTACAGGTAGGGTCAGAGCTGACTCTTCTCGCTGAGGAGACTCAGGTCTTTGGGAGTGCATCTTTTGCAGATTCATCATTTGAGATTAACCAACATTAACACTGAAGTTGGCAGTGCTGTTGACAAGTTTTTTTTTTTCTTTTACCAAAAGTTATTCAGTTAATGCTGATGTTTAAGGAGAGTCATGGCATGTCTTGGCATCAACTTAGCATTATGGTTTAACCTCTAATGTCTTCACAGATTTCCTCTCTAGAGATTTCTGTTCTCCACTGATGGATCTGAAAGAGCCACAATATTTCTATTGTTAAAAGTTATCATCTTGAAGGTCAAATACTTTTTCAGTATTAGTCTTAACTAAATTATGTTTTCATCCAAACGTTACAACATAGTTACACATTTGCTATCTAATGGTTATGTGAATGTGGCCTTTAATTTAGTACTGTCTGCCTCAGAAGCAGTTGGTCAGCATCCTTGATGGAACAGTAGTCAAAAAGGCAAGTCTGTACACAATATAAACAGTGAAGTTGCTGCTTTTATGCATATCATGCATTTCTAGGTTTGATTCAAGCTGTGTGTGCGTCTACCATTATTACAAATATGGCTGTCTGGCAGCATTCTTTCACTCTCAGTTAGTACAGTAGATTCTTCTTCCTCATCCACTGCTTTATTACCTTGTCCTAAATGCAGTTGTTTTCATTCCACTCAAGATTAAAAACAGGTAAAGATCCAACTAATCTAAAGAAAAGCTTGAAGACACTTAAAGAAGAATTCATGTTGTGTCAGAATATGCTACACTTTCTGTTTATATTGGGCCAGTGGTCAAAGCTCATCTATAATCCTGTTGTGAGTGAAAAAAATGTTTTGATTGTGATCAGGAAAACTTTCTCTGGACAACGTGACAGAAAAGAAGGAGAAGATGAGACTAGGAATGACACTGACCTCCAACTCCAAAGATAACAGCTTTGTGGTGAGTTATAAACATCCTGAGTTTAAATGCATTTTTGTTGCCAGGACTAAGTAGCTGAAGGAGGTGGGTAGTCTTGCGTTGTTTGGTCACAGGTATCAGTTCCTACACAATATTGTCTCTTAATCGCTGTGGAAAGCTGCCCCATTGCCTCTGTGTTTATGTGTGTATTTAACATTGTTGTGAGGTACAACTCCATCAGATACAGTTTTTTTTAAAAAATGTATGATGAGTTCAAAACAAAAAGCAAGACAGGAAATTGACACAGACAACATTTGCTGACCTATAACCGATGCTTTGAGAAATGAGCTATAGATATTCACCTTCCACTTTATTAGGTACCGCATGCTGGTAGATCCAACAAGATCTCAGAACAATCCTCAGAGATATTGTCTACATCAGCATGTTAACACCAGAGCTGGAGCTTTCTTCCCCAAGCCTGGATACCTTAAAGCATTGAGTTGCTGACACGTGATTGCTTGATTTGCTGTTTAAGTAACTGCATATGTATACCTAATAAAGTGGCTGGTCAGTGTACATAGTATGTATTTTTTTATTGATGAACTTATTCGATTACATTGATGTAATTTAGTTATTTTTCAACAACATTTTTTTTTTACTGAATAATAAATTGCCAATCACGCAGACGCAACATAATTTTTTTTTTATTTCCCATGTGGAGGTTAGATACAACTGTTGTAGTAGATGACAATGAAGGTTTGCTCCACCTATATTGCACAATCATGTTTGTTTTGGCCAATTTGGCTGTAGTGTGTGTTCTTTTGAGATTTTATCTGATCACCTCATCCACAAAAGTCAGATTTATGGACAGCAAGAATAAGGATAACTATGCAGTTGTTCTAGAATCAATGATGGCCTCTCGGCGGCTTCTCTCTACTTTTAACCTAACCGCATTTTATCTCTGACCTGGTATGTTTACTAATTGTCATGAAGCAGTTTGTTCGCTAATGTTCTTTAACAAACCTCTGAGCCCTTCCTTCATAGAACAGTGGGATTTATGCTCAGAATACATTTCAAACAGATTGACTCTATTTGCTGATTCTGGGGAAGTCTTAAGACAGTTGGTTGGACATAATTTTTCTTTAGGGACTCAGAGTAAAGGGGACTGAATGCAAATCATTGTTAAGCCCTTCAGGGTTTTTTTGTTTTTTTACTGACAACCTACTTAATGATTTTTTTAAAAGTTTTGTATTGATAGTTTGTCTCGGTCTTTTTTCACAAAATCCAAAATAACACCAACTCAAGCTTTCAGTTGAAATGTGACAAAGCATAATAAACAGTCAAGGTCTTGAACGCTCTTTCAAGGCATTGTACTAATACATTGACCTTCAAAAAGAGCCCAAAGTAATTAGTGCCACAGTTTACAATAGTCCATTTAACAAACCAAGCTCAGACATGCTGTTACTACCAAATTGTTTTTAGCTCGAGCATGTATGGCTTACCCCTTTTAATGACTATTGAAGAGTGATGGGACTGTTTTCATAGTAAAACTAATGGGATTTTTCCATGGCCCCTGTTTACCCCGCACCACTCTGTTTGTTCCGTTCCTCTCTACCGGTTTTGGTTTCCGACAGACCCGGTAAGGCAGTGGCTTTAAGCCCCATCTTCTGTTTTTGTGCCCTGCTGCTATTAAGCATTACTGTGTAGCTGAAGAAATTTTTGAAAATGGTAAAGTCAAAACGAAAAGAAATCATTACACATAAAAACATCAATAAAACAAAAACACAAATAATGTGAATGTCTTGATTTTTTTGTGTGTGTGTGTCCACGCGCGCAGGCGCGTGTAAGAGAGAGAGAGCGAAAAGCGGACAGGGGAGATGCTGATCTGTTCCAAACTATTAAAATGTAGGGCCTGTTTTATTTTTATAGGCTGGATATTGGGTATTCGCATTGAGCTGCACTGATTCGGTGGAGTTTTCTTTGGGTTAGATCCACTTCAGTGGTGTAGGAGCAAAGCTCTAGGAGCTGAATGCCACAGCTTCTTCTCTTTGTAGACGCTGGGGCAAGGAGCAAAGCGTGGAGCGACAGCGGCTACCGAGAGAGAAGCTGTCCCCCAGCAGCCCCCACACTGCTGGTGCCTGGGCTTTGCTCCACGCTGCCTCTCTCAAGCCTTCTCTCCTCAAATCGTGGTAGATCCCCCCCCACTCGCTCCACTGCTGGCTGGATGACCACACTCATGGCCAATCCCTGACTAGCAGTCTGCTCACGTAAGAGCTCTACTCTACTCGACTACCTCCTGAGTAGGGTTGACAAAATCCAGCCGGGTAGGGGGAAAAAAATGCAGTTGAAAAACTCAAAGCGTGTGGAGTGGAGTAGAGTATGGCCCAGCGGAGTTTATGGAAAAGTCCCATAACAGATATTTCAGGGATTTTCTCTTTTCTCTCATGTCACTTATGTATTAATCAAAACCATGTACATTTATATATATATATATATATATATATATATATATATATATATATATATATATATATATATATATATATATATATATATAAACCACTGATTCTTGAGAGTCGGGACAAAACATGTCCCACATAGTAAAGTCTGATTTATAGCAAAGAATAATAAATTCATCATGATTGACATACTTAAAAAAGTTAAATCTAAAGGAATTGTATATACCTATCGTATTTTTAGAATAAACTTTTTTGTCTTTTTGGGGAAAATTTGTTTAAATGTATGGTCTTTGGTTAGAAGGTCCATGTTATTTTACTTGTCCTCAGCAAGAGATAACAATATTAACTATCCCAAAAAACTTTAAAAAAGCTCTTAAATTGTGAAAACATAAATATCAAATAAAACATAAGGGGTATAAATATAAAAAACAATGCATGAAGTAAACATCAAACAATATTTTTCATAAAAATCTGCCTATTAAAGTTGTGTCCTCAGTTTCTGTCAACTCCGTCAGATTTTTTCATAAAGCTCTTTAAATCAGGAAATAGCATGGTCAGCTATATCTCTGAGGATCCCTTTTCATCTCCCTGCCTGTGGTGAATGCAGCACTACCATACATGCTCTGGTACGTTTTACATTTTTCTATATTTTAGACAAACAATGTCAATATACAGGACTGTCTCAGAAAATTAGAATATCGTGAAAAAGTACTGTATACTAGTAGGCTATTCAACTAATCACTTGAATCGTCTAATTAACTCGAAACACCTGCAAGGGTTTCCTGAGCCTTGAAAAACACTCAGCTTGGTTCAGTAAACTAAATCACAAGTATGGGGAAGACTGCTGATCTGACTGCTGTCCAGAAGACCATCATTGACACCCTCCATCAGGAGGGTAAGACACAAAAAGAAATTTCTCAAAGAGCAGGCTGTTCACAGAGTGCAGTTTCAAAGCACATTCACAAAAAGTGTGTTGGAAGGGGGAAATGTGGCAGGAAACGCTGCACAACCAAGATCTGGCACCTGCCCACAGTGCCAAAACCACCAGTAACTGGTGTACTGACCATGGCATTACTGTCCTTGATTGGCCTGCCAATTCCCCTGACCTGAACCCCATCGAGAATTTGTGGGGTATTGTGAAGAAGAAGCTGAAAGACACCAGACCCAACAATGCAAATGAGCTAAAGGCCGCTATTGAAGCATCCTGGGCATCCATAACACCTCAGCAATGCCACAGGCTGATTGCCTCCATGCCACGCCGCATTGATGCAGTAATCTGTGCAAAAGGATTCCCAACCAAGTACTGAGTGCATTAATGGACATTTTCAAATGTTTGATTTTGTTTTGCTGTTACAATTTTTTTTTTACTTGGTCTGAGGAAATATTCTAATATTTTGAGATAGGATTTTTGAGTTTTCTTCAGCTGTACGCCATAATCAGCGATATTAAAACAATAAAAGGCTTGCGATATTTCAGTTGATTTGTAATGAATCCAGAATGTATGACATTTCATGTTTTTTAATTGCATTACAGAAAATAAAGAACTTTATCACGATATTCTAATTTTCTGAGACAGTCCTGTATGGTCACAACTGCATCATGTCAATACCATCTTTCTGTTGAGATACTTTTTTTAAACCATAGTGGATTGAATTTAAGCATTTTAGTGAGGTTATTGGGACAGCTAGCAACTGAGGAAAAACTACCTAGCTGCAGTGTACAATACATGTTTTGGAGGGTAAATACATGCCCTTTCGTCAACTCCGTCAGACGTAAGCTCCGTCAGGTTCTATTTCTGACGGAGTTGACCTGTAAGCTGACGGAGTTGACAAAACCACCAATAACCTCTTAATGTGCGAATATAATATTATTTGTGACTATAGTGAAGGGTTAAACTGATATTTCAGGGTTTTATTTACACATAAATGCACATACATAGCATGCATTACATTATATAACCATACGCATCTGACTTGTAGAGAATGGGTAGGCAGTGGTCTGCTTATTATTGTGTTACGTGTAACTTTGCCAGCACTTTAATATATATATTTATATATGTAGAGACAGAGATAGAGAAATGAGAAGCCCGTGTGTAGATTTTCACAACATCTGGTTATGAAAACTACATACTGCACCTAGAGGATTTTACATCCATCCATTCATCCATCAGTCAATCAATCATATCAAGTAAATAAAAATCTGATTCTATAGTCTTATTCAAGTACATTTTTCTTTATTTCAATTTGTATTGTAGGAAAAATGGCTGGACAGAAATTGTCAGTTGAGGAGTAAAGGAGAAGAAATAGAGAGTACCAACAAAGAGAAGAGAAAAATTAAACAGTGACCAAGAGAGCAAGCATGCTATGTAAGAGAAGGAAAGACAAAGGTGGAAGAAGAGAGTTAAAGACAAAAAAGTAATACAAATAGACGAGATGGGAGACAGGGCAAAGAGAGAAAGTATTGGAGAGAGGCACAGAAAAGGTCCAGAGAGATAAGATCCAATGAAGATGCAGTGGTGAAGGCACACACCCCACCAGATAGTCCGCAAGATCAGGATATTCAATAATACAATGCCAGACACAGCAGACAGTCTCTCAGACAGGAAAGGGAGAGAAATAAACGAGAAAAAGGCATTCAAGAGAAATAAAAACTTTGAAAGAGAAGCTTAAGAAGGTAACAAAGCAACGAAACAAAATGAGAAAGAAAATATATCGAAGGGTTACACACACACACACACACACACACACACACACACACACACACACACACACACACACACCACTTTAAAGGAGAAGTCCGGTCAACAAGGAAAAATCAGGGGATCATTAGCTATACCTAAAACTAATACGTTCGTGGTTATTTAATGAATTTAGCATTAATCAATAAGAAAAAAAAGCATAAATTGTCATCTGGATCACTGTGTATGGGGGCGGCCATTACTGTCCATATTTGGCCAGTAATGGCCGAATGACATCACATCCTGTGACGTAACATCGCGGAGAGCCGACGGCAGTTCGCCGCGGTTTACAAGCAAACTCAATAGGAGCTGTTGTACACTGCTGCGAACAGAAACAATTATTTCGGATTTCCAGAGGACTTCACCATTGAAATTCACGGGAGCTATTGCTGAAGCAACAATGCTCACGTGCATGGCAGTTGGATGTAACAATACATCGGGTAAAAGTGGAAAAAACATTAGTTTTTTCACCTTTCCGATTCATCATCCATCATGGGCTCTTTTGCTGGATTACCAACAAAGTGAAGTCGATTGTTTGGGGTCTAAACTAAGTGACGCCGAAATATCCCACCGCCTCATAACGCGCTACAGCTCATCCTGACAGGAGCAGAGAGTAAACTCAGAAAGAGCCGCTCTGCCCGTATTTTCTGCAGTTTACGGTTGCAATAACTGATGATAACTGCTGAAAGTAGTTTAGGCGGTGCAGATCACCATTTTGAGCAGAGATTGGTTCTAAAGATGAGTTTTATACTCATCTTATAACATTGCAGAACCCAACCCATAAACCATACTTTAACGCTTATTTGTTGTCTTTTTATGTCTCTAAAATGTAAAATTAGTATTAATTTAAATTTAAATGCTTAATACCATGTCTATCTTTGTTTAAGGGGTTAAGAAAATATTTTGGCATGAAAACGGGTATTTATTTACAAGGGGACAGATAGCACATCGGGACTTGCTCTACAGTCGATCCCGCGACAAAACGTCACAAACTGGGAGGTGCCAGTACTGTTCTTCACCAAGATGGCGGCCCCCATAAAAGGACCTTCAAATGAAAATTACTCTTAATTAAAAAAGCTTATGATTTATTGAACAGTATGTAATAATTTTATATTTAAAGTGTCATGTTTGCCTTAAGATGTCGGGCCCACACGCAGAATACACTCGGTGACAACAGGTAAAGCTTTAAGGTTTACCTGTTATACGTGGTTGCAGAGCTAATCTGTGTTGACAAGGGACGGTTCGAACGGGAGCCCAGGACCAGGGGACCGGATCAATCTGGGAGGTAAGAGAAATGATTAATTCTCGGGAAGTGACTAGATAAATAAACTAAAGGACGTAAGCTTACCACGAGGTGCAAATAACCGGACCGGGGAGGAAGGCAGTGTGGACTCAGCTTAGGTGTTGGCAGCAGGTGTCCGAGCAGCTGGAGAGCGGAGCGAGGGGGTCCGAGCAGCACCGGGGAATCCAGGGATCCAGAACAGCGGGAGGAACCAGGGTAACGTCGGAGAGAGCCTTGCGTCCAGGGAAAAGGGATCGACTCGAGAGGAACCAGAGGAACACAGAAGGAGTCGCCTCGAGGGAGACACAGAGACACGAGGGAGGACGTCGGAGCACAAGGAGGTACCTGGGAAACACAAAGGGCGAGTATTAGTGCGGGAGCAAAGATTGACTGGCGAGAGGTCGTGGCTAGAAGGCATACCACAACGGTAACACTCTGGCATCCTCCCGCTGTTCGAGCGCAGTTCTTTTAGTGCAGCTCCGGTGCTGCTGAGCGAGCTGCAGGTGCGCACACTCCGCTCACCAGCCAACCATGAACACCTGTGGAGGAAGCAGAGACACTAGCAGGCTGCATGGCCCTGCCGGCTGAGTCCTGACATAAAGTACTTTCAGCAGTTTGAATTCTGATTTTGACCGGACTTCTCCTTTAAAGTAACTGGCTACTTACAAAAGAGGAAAGGAAGAGAAGAACAGGTGGAAGAGAAGATGGAGAGCAGGAAGTGGTATAGGGGAGGCAGATGAAAACAGAGGGAAAGGAGGGCCCCTTGTTTCCCTTATTGTTTTTTTGATAGTTGGAAACGGTGTAATTTCTAATAGTTAGAAACGGTGTATGTGCAATATGTTTATTATAGTTTGCTTAAGTTAAATACTCTAATAACAAGGAGTAGTTTTAGTAGTAGTGTTCAAAGAGCAAATCTGTTCAATAATCAGCAATGCACACATTTTTTGTCAACAGCGTTGGATGTATGTTTTTGTTAATTTTTTGGGAGAAAAAATATTCTTCCTTCAGTTTATGTTGTTTTTGTAATAAAGGACCATCTGATCTACATCCTCTTATGTTTTATTTATTCAAGGAATTTGTTTTTATAATATTGAAATTAAAATCAAATTTGAAAATGCTAATATTTAGAAATCTGAGTTGTCAAAATAGTGTGAAATCAAAACTTAAGTTTATATATTGTATTTTTTTACATAGAGTAATTAAACATTATTATAATATATTTCAGAACTTCAGATTCTTGTATGATTGGAAGAATTAAAATTGTATACTTTTTAGTGTGTCTGACGGGGTTGACACAAATCCAGTTCTGAATGTTTATTTGTTAAAAATGTGTTTTTATTTAGAACCTGTTCGTTTACATTGTTAAATAGCTAAGACCTTTCTCTGCAGAAACATATAACTCTAAGTGATATAGTGTGTATTTTTAAAAATAGTTTTTTAAAACGTTATTTGTCCCGACTCTCAAGAATTCAATTCAATTCAATTTTATTTATATAGCGCCAATTGATTAAACATGTCATCTCGAGGCACTTTACAAAGTCAAAATCAATCATATTATACAGATTGGTCAAAAATGTCCTATATAAGGGAACCAGTTGATTGCTTCAAAGTCCCGACAAGCAGCATTCACTCCTGGAGAAGCGTAGAGCTACAGGGAGAGTCGTCTGCATTGTCCATGGCTTTGCAGCAATCCCTCACACTGAGCAAGCATGAAGCGACAGTGGAAAGAAAAACCACCCATTAGCGGGAAGGAAAAACCTCCAGCAGAACCGGGCTCAGTATGAATGGTCATCTGCCTCAACCGACTGGGGGTTACAGAAGAAAGAGCAGAGACACAACAAGAGAGACAAACAAGCACAGAAGCAAACATTGATCCAGTAATCTGTTCTACATTAGATGGTAATAGCGGGTGATCTGTCTTCCCTGGATGATGTCACAGCTAACAGAACGCCAGACCAGATGTACCCACTATGAAGAAAAAAAGAGAGAGAACAAAAAGTTATAAGCAGAAATGATGACAAGCAATGCATAATTGAAGAACAGTAGAACTCGATAGAGTGAGAAAAATTGATTCTGATCATGTCCTCCAGTAGCCTAAGCCCATAGAAGCACATTCCCATAGGTAGGTCAGGGCAACATAAGCCACTCTAGTTATAAGCTTTGTCAAAAAGGAAAGTTTTAAGATTAGTCTTAAAAGTAGACAGGGTGTCTGCCTCAAAACTGGGAGTTGGTTCCACTGGAGAGGAGCCTGATAGCTAAAGGATCTGCTTCCCATTCTACTTTTAAAGACTCTAGGAACCACCAGCAGACCTGCAGTCTGAGAGCGAAGTGCTCTGTTAGGAACATACGGGGTAATCAGAGCTCTGATATATGATGGAGCTTGATTATTAAGGGCTTTATACGTTAGAAGAAGAATTTTAAATTCTATTCTTGATTTAACAGGAAGCCAATGAAGGGAAGCTAAAATAGGAGAAATATGATCCCTCTTGTTGATTTTCATCAGAATCAGTGATATATATATATATATATATATATATATATATATATATATATATATATATATATATATATATATATATATATATATATATATATATATATAAACCCTGCTCTGTCACCCACCCCTCATACTCCTGAGCAGGTGGATGGTTCTCAGTTTCCCAAGCTCGGGTCCTCTACCAGAGGCCTGGGAGCTTGAGGGTCCTTCTTAGGATCTTAGCTGTTCCTAAGATTGTACTCTTCTGGACTGAGATGTCTGATGTTACTCCAGGTATCTGCTGAAGCCACTTCTCCAGAGTGGGGGTTACTGCTCCGAGTGCTACACTGTTGTCTTCACCTTCCAGGCTCTTTCTAGGTGTTCCCTGAGCCCTTGGTATTTCTCCAGTTTCTCGTGTTCTTTTCCCCTGATGTTTATATCACTCGGGATGGCCACATCGATCACAACGGCTGTCCTCTGCTGCTTATCAATGATCACAATGTCTAGTTGGTTGGCCATTACCACTTTGTCTGTTTGTATCTGGAAGTCCCACAGAATCTTAGCTCTGTTGTTCTCCACTACCTTGGGAGGTATTTTGAACAGATGTTTCTATACACTATACCAGTCACTTGGTTGTGGCGTTCCATGTATTCCTTCCCTGCTAGAATCCTACACCCTGCTATGAGATGCTGGATGGTTTCTGAGGCCTCTTTGCATAGCCCGCACCTGGGATCTTGCCTGGTATGGTAGATCTGGGCCTCTATTGCTCTGGTGCTCAAGGCCTGCTCCTGTGCTGTCATGATCAGTGCTTCAGTGCAACATACTGCAAAAAAATAGCTGAATGACGTGGAGTTATACGCTCTGTGATCTGGAGGAGGCGGGCTGTGAAGTGCCTCCCTTACATTTAAACAGACTGCACCAAATTTACTTGCTCTCAGACGCACTTCTGAATAGGCCTGTGGAGCTACAATATCAAGAAATTCAGACTAAAGCATTACAGTTCCATTTTATATAGAAAACACAGCATATGTCCCTTCTAAGAAGCTGATTTTAAGCTATAGTTTACTAGCCTGGCCAGCCAAACTCAGTTTTGCATTCGCTTTTCTATACACCCAACTGAGTCTGAAACTGCTCCTATAGAGCCCTCTTTCCTGATACCAACCAATCACAGGTGTGGGCAGGCTTTATATGTTGAGGGACGTGCAGCGCCTGAAACAAGTCTTGCACAAACGCACAGACTTCTTCTTTTCTTTGGCCAAAGCCAGACCAAAGCCTGCTAATCTTTTAAAGGGCGTTCTTGGTTTTTTCACTTTTAATTACAAATAAATCGAGATAGAAATAACCCTGTGAATCCTTAAGTTTTTGTAACAAAAATGACAAGAATCATTCACCTTAGTCTCCGATAGACCGCAGCTCGCCATGTTGAAATTTATTGTGAAATTTTGACAGCGGAAGTCTGATTGTGTCATCTCCGCAGTTTCTATGGTTGGTTTGCTTTGCACCTGTTAACGCCGCCCCAGAAAAAGCCCTCTATGGGAGCAGTTCCAGACTAACTTCAGCCGTATCGAAAACAGGCTAAAGTTAGTCTGACTGGCCAGAGTAATAGTTTACCAGCCACTACAGCCCAAACATTAAGGCCGAGACCCACTGCTTGAATCCGAACCTCCACATACCAAACAGATTTCTTTCCTGACTGACCGCTTAGAGGTTCCTGCTACGGACCACTGGTTTCGTGAGATCGAGTATCCACGCAAAAGTATGTACCGCAAATTCTGGAAATTCCACCAGGATAAACAAGCCAGGCAATAAACCTAAAGCTGCAGTGGCTGCACTAACAAGCTCAAAGAAAGTTTATCTTACTTATGTTTGCTGTACTTCTGAACTCCTACCATGGGTAGTATATGAATGCTTTATTGATTATTTATTGATCTGTGTGTATTCCGAGACAAACCCATATGGGCACAAACCTGGCTGGAAATTGCATACCATTTACTTTGTGGTTCAGAAATTTTATTTTGTATTTTCCCCAAAGCGTATGTGTTTTACTTTGCCAACCTGTCTCTCTTCATGTCTGACTCATAACTTTCCTTTCAAATTTTTGCAAAGTTTCAACCAAAGTAGACCAGGAGTCTACCTTGGTCGGAACTATGAAGATACAGTTGCTAAGGACCACACATGGTCTGACAGGCACGACATTGGCCCCATTCACAGCAACCAGATGTAATTGAGTTGTCTTCATATGATCTGTTTTTCTGTATCTGGTGGATTTCGGCCTTTATGTAGACACTGATGTATAGGTCATTGTCTTTTATTTTCATCATTCTTAGGATAGATAGTTGATTGCAAATGAATTTATACTTTAAGTTTAAGAACTTAAAACAATTCCCACTGAAATCAACATAATTTGCACAGCTTTTAGTTGTTAGCTCTTCCTGTCTTTTTGATGCACATAAATGTGTCCTTAGACTTGTGGTCCACTCTGGTCTCATGAATGTGGAAGTTCTCTGTACAGCACTGGAATCTGCACCAGAGTCAACCGGAACTTCAGACTCACCCAGACTATTGCACCTGCTCTACAGAGTAATCCATCCATCCATCCATTCATCCATCCATAGCATCCATCCACATCCATATATAACTTTAAATTTGCTCTCTGTTCATTTGTATCCTGTAGGGTGTGAGACATTTATGGACATTGTTATTGTTCTGGATGGCTCCAACTCCATTTACCCTTGGTATGAGGTGCAGGACTTTATCATAAACATCTTGCAGAAGTTCTACATTGGCCCAGGTCAGACACAGGTTTGTCTGCCACACACCCAGACTAAAGGCACTAGATCGAAAGTTAATACGATTAAATGAAAACCATACATGTAGTTAAGCAAAAATATACAAATCATTCTTTGGCTTCAATTGAGTGTGTTGATATTTAGTGATTCAAAATGTTCATTAGTGCAAATAAATGATTAAGTGGCAACCACTGGGGGGCATCATATGTGTGTTTTCAACATTGGTGTTGGGTGTACCGCTGTGAGTAATACTTCATCCAAATGTTAATTCAGCTATGTGTAATTTCATTATAGGTGGGAGTTGTTCAATATGGCTCCACAGTAGTCCATGAGTTCACTTTAGGTGAATACCAGACAGTGGAGGATGTGCTAGATGCTGCTGGGAACATTAACCAACGAGGCGGAGAGGAGACAAGGACAGCACTGGGGATCAATGTGGCACGGTATGACACGGACGAATAAAGTGAATATGCATCACTATGTTTCACGATCATTTCTGATTTTATGGACTCTTACAATTTATGGGTAGACCAATAACCCCGGCTTCCTCCCACAGTCCAAAAAACATGACTGTTAGGTTAATTGGCCTCTCTAAATTCTCCTTAGGTGTGAGTGTGTGCGAGAATGGTTGTTTGACCTGTTTGTCTTTGTGTTGCCCTGCGATAGACTGGTGACCTGTCCAGGGTGAACCCCGCCTCTCGCCCAATGACAGCTGGACATAGGCACTAGCACCCCTTGCGACCCCATAAGGGATAAACGCATTAGAAAATGGATGGATGGATGGATGGATGGGTAGACCAATATATTTAATTGCACTCAGTTGAATTCCTTTTAGTGTTCTGTTTTATCAAGAACATACTGTATCTATGGAACATCTTTCTATCGCACTGTAGGTTAGAGGCCTTCCAGCGTGGCGGCAGGCCAGGAACTCAGAAAGTGATGATTGTGATCACAGATGGTGAGTCACATGACAGTCCTCAGCTGATGGAAGCTGTCAGTCAAAGCAAGGGAGACAACATCACCATGTATGCTATAGCCGTGAGTCCTATTTTCAGCTTTAACATTTAAATATCAATGTTTTCATACAGTACTTTGAGGTCAAGGCTTTGACACAAAGGGGAACCTCTCTAAGTGACCCCTGCCATGAGTTGTAAGAGAGAATCAGGCTGGGTAGTCCTATTTCCTACAGTAGAGAAATGAAGAAAGAGCTTATTCCATCTAGATTATCTAGAATTCAGTTAGGTATAAGATGCACATTTTTGCGTCCTTTATCATTATCAGTAGAAAGGCTTATTAACAATAAACCCAAATTATGCTTCATAACCCCCAAGTCAGTAATATGCTGGGTTTTCTCAGATAGAAAATCTTTTAACCAATTTAAATAAATAAACTGAACTAAATTGCATTGCATAATGACTAAGATCAATTTGTAATGTAATTACTTGACTTTGAATCTGAATATTTGGATTGAACTGACTTTTTTGTAAAGTTCCTTGAGATGTTGTAAACTGGCACTATATAAATAAAAAAAACTGAATCAAAGTGAATAAAAAAATGACAATATGTTTGGGATTGTTTCTTTTCCTAAAATCATTTTCCACCATTGGTTTCATAAGTCCATTAATAAATAACAATACATTTGGAAAATGTGATTGAGTACAATTATTCTGTGCCTCTTGGTTGCACAATTTAACTACTTATGAGTAAGTGTTTACGCGGCTCCGGACTACTACGGATATCAGCCCCGGGGGCCTGTGAGGCGGCGGACTCGACGAGCAGCTCACGCCGGTGGAGAGCGACGTGGAAGCGGTGTAGCCGGCCCAAGAAACGCTGCTGGCGTGGGGGCGTAGCAGCTAAGCTAAAGGCTAACCCCCATAGACCACCGCTACCATCCATCCTGCTCTCCCACGTCCGCTCACTGGACAACAAAATAGACCATTTACAACTTGAGCTCTCTGCAAAGAGGGAGTTTAGAGACTGCTGCGCTCTGATCCACATCATCAATCCCGGACCACGCCGTTAGCCTCGAGGGGCTAGCTACTTTCCGCGCCGACAGAAACAAACAACTCAGCGGTAAGACCCGAGGAGGCGGACTTTGCGTTTACATCAATAACACCTGGTGTAAAAATGCTAGATTGGTCACAAGCTTTTGCTCTCCGGACATCGAGATGCTAACTGTTAGCTGCAGACCGTTTTATCTGCCTAGAGAATTGTTGTCATCATCACAGCGGTCTATGTTCCTCCGAGTGCTAATAAAATAGAGGCTATGAGTGTTCTGTATCGGACTACCTCTGAGCTGCAATCTGCACACACAGAGGCGATTTTCATCATTGCTGGGGATTTTAACCGGGCAAATATGAAAACTGTTCTCCCTCATTTCTACCAACATGTGGATTTTGCTACTCGGGGAGAGAACTCTCTAGACTTGGTTTACACAAATATTAAAGGCGCATTCAAGGCAGCCACCTGCCCCCACCTCGGCTCTTCAGATCATCTTTCTGTGATGCTATTCCCTGCATACAGGCCCCTGCTGATCAGAGCTAAACCTACAGCGAGGCAGGTGAGGGTGTGGACTGAGGGAGCAATGGAGGCGCTCCAGGACTGTTTTGAGTGCTCTGACTGGAACATGTTCAAAGCTGCAGCAACTTATGAGGACAAGATCGACATTGATGAGTACGCCATGACTGTGTCAGCCTACATCAAGAAATGCATTGAGGACATCAGCACCACAAAGACCATCATCACCCGTGCCAACCAACGACCATGGATTACTGAGGAGGTCCGTCAAGCACGGAACTCAGCCTTCAAGTCTGGTGACAAGGAGGCACTGAGGACAGCGAGAGCCAACTTGAACTGTGCCATCAGGCTAGCGAAACCACAGTCAGAAAATCCAGGAGCTTTTCCATGACGCAAGCAACACCAGGAGCCCTACCCCCCGGTGGGTGAAGTTGATGCTGACTTCCTCAATGGACTAAATAACTTCTTTGGGAGGTTTGAGGCAATAAACAGCACACCAGCAGTGAAAGCTGTCCCCCATCAGGATGAGGAGGTGCTCTGCCTCGACACCGCAGATGTGTGGAAGACTCTGAAGATGGGTCAACCCGCGGAAGGCCCAAGGTCCTGACAACATACCTGGGCGGGTGCTCAAGGAGTGTGCAGGTCAGCTGGCTGGTGTCCTCACAGACATTTTTAACACCTCGCTGGACCAAGCCACAGTGCCAGCATGCTTTAAGTCGGCCTCCATCATTCCGGTGCTGAAGAAACCTCAAGTCACCTGTTTTAATGACTACCGGCCTGTTGCACTGACTCCCATCATGATGAAGTGCTTTGAAAGGCTGGTAAAGGAACACATCGTCTCCAGTCACTCGACCCGTTCCAGTTTGCCTACCGGCAGAACCGCTCCACTGAGGACGCCATCTCCTTCACTCTTCACCTGAGCCTGGCACACCTGGAGGAGAAGAACACGCACGTGCGGATGCTGTTCCTGGACTTCAGTTCAGTGTTTAACACCATCATCCCACAGCACCTGGTAGGAAAACTGGAACATCTGGGCTTCAGCACACCTCTTCGCAACTGGCTGCTAGACTTCCTCTCCAACAGACCTCAGTCGGTCCGGGTCGGACAGAACACATCTGATGTCATCACCCTCAGCACGGGCTCCCCTCAGGGCTGCGTCCTGCGCCCCCTGCTATTCACTCTGATGACACACGACTGCGTCCCCAGGTTCACCACCAATCAAATCGTGAAGTTTGCAGACGACACAATGGTGGTGGGCCTGATCAGAGACGACAACGATCAGGACTACAGAGAGGAGGTTGAGCAGCTGGTGGGCTGGTGCAGAGACAACAGCCTGATCCTGAACGTGGAGAAGACGAAGGAGATCATCGTCGACTTCAGGAAGAACCGGCCGCACCATGCTCCACTGCTCATCAACAGCTCAGCTGTGGAGGTGGTCAGCAGCACCAAGTTCTTGGGGGTGCACATCACAGACAAACTGTTAACACCACGTCACTGGTGAAGAGGGCACAGAAGCGACTGTACTTCCTGCGGAGGATGAGGATAGCCCACCTGCCCCCGCCCATCCTCGCGACTTTCTACAGAAGCACCATAGAGAGCATTCTGACCAGCTGTCTCTCTGTGTGGTGTGGAGGTTGCAGTGCTACCGACTGGAAGAACGTGAGGAGAGTGGTGAGGACAGCAGAGGGGATCATCGGGGCTCCTCTTCCCTCCATAAAAGCCATCTCATCTCAGCGCTGTGTCCCGAGCCCGTAACATCATCAGGGACCCCTCACACCCCCACCATTGGCTGTTCTCCCTGCTGCCTTCTGGGAAGAGGTTCCGCAGCATCCGCTGCAGGACCACCAGGTTCTGCAAAAGCTTTTTCCCTGTTGCCATCAGACTGTTGAACTGCTGAACTATAAACTATAGACTCTGCACAACATTCGCATATTTGCACATTTGCATCACTGCATCACTGCATCTCTATCTAGCATTACAAATGCTGCCAAACTCTTTCTTTCTTGTGCATACAAAATGACAAATAAAGTTGTCTAAGTCTAAGTTTTGGGCGGTTTAACCTGTTGTGCCATTATGCATGCTTGTAACTTATTTAATGTTTATCAAATAACTATCTGTTGGGTATTATCTGGCGAATATTGGCTCAATCAACTGCTATCAGGACAATAGTTGAAAGAGATAAGCGGTTTGTAACCTTTCTCAGCTATTGCAGGAAAGCTGAGTCGAGATGCCGCAGTTTCCTGTGGCTAGGCCGAGCTAAGAGGAAAGCTGATCTGAAGTCGCCCGCTGCAACCTGTGCACAGCCTTACAGGAAGCCTAAGGAAACACTTCTGCCATGCAGGGTTCCCCACACTCGATAGGACGAGCGCAGTTCACAAGACACCCGTGGAAGTTTCATCTCAGGCCTAGTTTCCCAAACAACGGCTTTTTTTCCCCTGAGCCAACCCCTCCTTCGCACCCTGGCTGAGGAACCAGTTTCACCCTAAAGTAATTCACTGCAACCGGATGCCCTGTCACCACAACCAGACAAAGGTAGAGGTTTTGGCAAAGAGTAAGCAGGGAAAGCATAAAATAGTGTACTACTCAAGGACCGCGGAACGGGTAGGGCCGGTAGGGCCGCGGCCCTACCTACTTTTTATGATGAAGTCCTCCCCCGCGCTTGTCTTTTCACACCCCCCCCCCCCCCGCTCGGCCGCGTTTGTCTCTCTCCACCCCCCCCCCCCGCTCGCGCTTTTCTCCATGCGCCCGACCAATTTGAAATGCGTTCCGCGGTCCATGGTACTTCTAATGTGTTTTCACTGTGTTTTAAGGTTTGACCGAGCTAGACTGAGCTCACAGGCTATCTTTCGCTAGCGTTCTTGAAGCTAAACTTTGCTGATGTGTTTGGGTGGGATTTACAGCTATATTTCCATAAGGATTTTATACACCAAAGGGACTTTAATGTTTGTGTTGTCCAGTCCGCTCGTTACCACAAAACATGGTTTGAAAGTAATTTTAAAGTAGCACCGAATGTCAGCTAGCATAGCGCTATTAGCCTCTGTTGCGGCCTGAAAACGGGTAACATGAAGCTCAGACATGATGCTTCCATTCAGGAAAACACAGCAGCAATTTATTTACAATTCAAAATTATTTACAAAACTGAAACTCATCTTTAATCTTTAAGTCAAATAAAATATGACAAGTAAATAAAAACATTTATTTATAAAACAGCTTCTTTTATGTCTTTTCACATTTCCATGCTGTTTCTTATATTTTTGTTCTCAACTACAAACCTGAAAGTCTCTTTTGCAGTTTTTAGCATCTTCTTAGAGGCATGTTCGCACTCACACACACACACACACACACACACACACTGTAATGCGCTAACACTGGTCTTGTAGTGCCACGTAATCAGCAGGCTGATCGGAGCATAAAAGTAAATTACTTGGTTAAAACCATTCAACTTCAAGTTGAAAAAGTTAAAAACACAACAATGAATGCTAGCAAAAGTTTTCAAGGGTAAACAGATTAACAGATAAACAGGAATATTCAGTTATTACCTGAAAACGAGTGACACGAAGCTCAGACACAATGCTTCCATTCAAGCAAACGCAGGAGGAATGAGGCATCGAGGCCGACAGCTCCCCCTTCAGTCCTAAGCAGGCATGACTAATCATTCACAAGCGTCACCACAGAAAGATTTAGTAGGTTGTTCACAGATCAGAAAACCTTTTAACTAGGAACCTGTTTCAAGGTGGTTTACCCTTTTTAAAGAAAGTATTTAAAGAAACATTTTTTTATCTTCACTTTTAATCTTATAGAAATTGTAACAATTGTTGTTAATCACCCTTGTAACCATAAATTTGTATTTTTATGTCACTACAACTGTCTTTATCCATTCCAGTTCCAATGTTCAATGTGTCACACCTCCAGGATCACTTGCTGCTAATATCCTAGTTAAGCATAACTACAGTTTGTTTCAAACATAAGGTTTGTCTTGTTTAGCTCCACCATCGTTCAATAGAGTTTTTACAGTATTAGTGGGGAACGCTTATATCAATTTAATGGTGTTTATGTAACTTTAGTATTAGCCCAATAGGCTAATGACCAGTCATCTGCTACAGCACCCTAGGTTACCAAGTCGAGTTTAATTATTTCCAAGAGAAATCAATAAAATTAAGTGTCCTAAAGGTTATCGATTTTTATTTAGCAAATCACTCTTTGAAATGTTATTTCCTCGAATAAGGTTTTGTCTAACTCATATTTGCATTGTGAATGGGTTGAACACATACCAAAGGTTGTTCTAAATAAGTTGAGCTAATTTTATGTCATTCCATAAGATGAACTTTGGTTCTATAACATAGACCTGCAGTGAACCAGGATTCACGGAATCATTCTGATGGCTTTCAACTATTGTATTTGTCCTTTTGTTTCTTTTGTGTGTACATAGTTCCTTTGCTTCTTTTATCTTAATTTTGCTCAGTAGTTTTAGTGAGGTTTCACTAGCTTAGTAGAGAGGATTTGTTAGTTGAAATATAGTGTTAATTCAGATAAACAGGATTCTATAGTGGTGAGGAGAGGAAAAGGAGAGAACAATATAACATCCTCTGCGTCTGCTTCCACACCTGCAAAGAGATATAAAAAGAACTGCAAAACCAACTGATACAGTATTAAAGGTACAGACAACCAACGCATTGTTACCATATGAAGAATACACAGCATTATTTTATACGAAATGTATAAAGAGACAGCTAAAGCTAATAATAGGGGTTTTCTGTATAGAAATGAATCAGTAAGCACCTGAATCCAAGCACCTGTTAGTGTTTGCGGGAGTGCACTTGTGTATGTAAGGTTTATCCATAAGAAAAATACTCAATAGTGGTTGTGAGGAGCCAAAGACCCATCCCCCAGAACGCCAAGGCAGATGCTGGGGAAACCGCAGACGCCGAAGGGACCCCCAGAGCAAAGGTGCCCAAAAGGGACCAACAAAGGGATAGCTGCCTCCCTCATCCCCCCCCCCCCCCCCAACAGCCACAGCCCACGGGAGCTGTGGTAACGAGCCCATGGGCTCCACCGGCAGCCAGGTACACTGGAGCAGAACCAGCAGGCTAAGGCGCCAGCTAACAGAGGGGAGCAGGTTGGGGGGGGGGGGTTGACTCCACACTTAAAGACCTGGACCCAAACCCAACCTGAGAGAAAGGTACACAGAAAACCAAGTACACAGTCACATACACACATCCCCACCCTAGTGCCCCCACATGCAAACACTCTTTTCCATAAAAAGGTTCCACATGTGTGGCAGCATGATGGAGCAGGCAAAGGAAGGCATCTGAGGATGAGGAGGAATGACTGGGGAGCAACATGCCCTCCCAGGAAGCCAGCTCCCCCGCTGACTCCAATAGACACCCCTGTTCTCCAAAAACCCACCTGGAGAGGGAGGCATCGCTAGCCGCACCAGCATAGTCTGCGGGGCCAGAGATGAGCAGCGAGGTCCAACCGCAAACAGAGACCAACATCCATACCATTCCCCAACCCACCCCAACACTAACATTCAAACAACTCCCACGCCACATACGGTGATATACACCAAGGCTGGGTTCACCCCCCCTACCATCCCTCCACTAACAGAATGCACACTCTGAAGAGGAGAGCATCTGCCATATGTTAATATCCATACCCCCCTCCAGCTTGACAGGTCCCAAGGCCTGCCAGTGCACCAGAGGCCCCAAGTAGGGCCAGACACCTGGGCATGCACAGAGGGTTGCTGGGGGGTTTGGGACCCAAACCCCCGCACCATACTCCATAGGACCCAAGGCCCCACCAGGACACCTGCCCAAGAGCGATACACCCCAGGTACCCCGAAACCCACCCCAGACCCACCCAGGAGAAGCACAGCTACCAGGCCAGTAACCCATGTCCGATGGCGCAGAACCCCCCGAGAGCATCGCAAGTGGCCGCCAGAGGCCGCCCCAAAGCCCGACCCCAGCGGGGGCCACAGACCCCAGCGCCAGACCCCCAAGACCCAGGCACCCCCTAAATCAGCCACCACGCCCAACAGGACACATCCAACAGTCCCCCACTCCCACTAGGTTGTGGGCCGATCAAAGGGGTCCAGAGAGTTCCATCTGGTGTGGAGGCAGATGCTGTCTCAAGACTAATATGATCCAACTAAAGATCTCTATACTTATTAGTACTGAGAATCTTTTTGCTTTACCAATTCATGAGGATAGTTTGCTTCGTGATACATAGGGCAGTGAAAGCAATGCAAACTGATTTTCTTCCCCAAAGTGCTATCGTCCAAGTTACCCAGCAAGCAAACTGAGGGGGAAAATTAGATTTTACATCTCAAATACTTTGACAAGTTCTTCCGCATCTGGCCCCCAGAACCTTTGAACAGGTGCATGAATATAATTGTCAGGATTATTGCCTGTGCATTGTTAACAGATACTAGAACCCATCCTGAATAATATTTGACCTGTATAGTGTACTCTATGAAGGATTTTGTATTGTATTATTTGTAAATTCTGATTTCTAGTCATTTTGAAAGTTCTTAAATATATCTGATACCAGGAGTTTTGTTCAAAGCTGACTGATAAATCCGCCTCCCATTTCATAATAGGAAGAGATGTTGAATCATATAGTTTAGACAGTGTCCTGTATAATTTAGGCCAGTGCTTCCCAAACTTTTTGCATCGCGTACCCCTTGGAGCATTTCATCTCCATCCGCGTACCCCCCCCCCCCCCCAAAAAAAAAAAAAAACATTCAACATAGGGATCAGAGTTTTATTAACTTGACTGCAGATACTAAATACATCTGCATTATAAAAGGGCATAACATAATAACATGTAACAAACAAGAACAAAGACTATAACGAGCCTGTTCAGAATACAGCCAAAACTGCGGACCTGGAAGCTATTGAAGAAATATCAATTATTTTTATAATAAAAATTCTTTAAAAATAGAAAAAAGCTTAAAATGGGATATAAATGAGTGTGCCCCATCAAGTTAAAATAGTAGAACAATTTGACATATATTTGGAGTCAATGGGTCACATGACCCGGAAGCTATTGAAGAAATATCAATTATTTTTATAATACAAATTCTTTAAAAATAGAAAAAAGCTTAAAATGGGATATAAATGAGTGTGCCCCATCAAGGTAAAATATTAGAACAATTTGACATGGATTTGGAGTCAATGGGTCGCATGACCCGGAAGCTATTGAAGAAATATCAATTATTTTTATAATACAAATTCTTTAAAAATAGAAAAAAGCTTAAAATGGGATATAAATGAGTGTGCCCCATCAAGGTAAAATAGTAGAACAATTTTACATAGATTTGGAGTCAGTGGGTCACATAACCTGGAAGCTATTGAAGAAATATCACATTTTGCTATAATAACAATTCTTTAAAAATAGACAAAGCCTTAAAATGGAATAAAAATTAGTGTGCCTTACAGCTGTTATTTATTGGCATGATTTCCTATTAGTTTTGTCTTAGCTAGTCACTAGATAAGGAATTTATTGATTTTTATTTCTCAAGAGTGCTTGGTTCAAAACTTTTTTGACGGTCCCTAACTGCACCACCGCGTGTGGGAGGAGGGAGCAGCTGAGAGACGCTGGCCGAAAACGGAGTCCTTCAACCGGATCAACCGTGAGCTGGATCCCGCTGACTCCGCGGAGCTTGAATGTCCAATATCAAACTAACTTCACCGCAGTCTCTAATGTGAGGGGTATAACTGATTTAGGCAATAGTTTTGGGGGTTTAGATCAAGGAACTATAATAAATTAATTAGAATTTGTAAACCACCTTTAATGATCTTAAATTTATTTTGTTGATATTCTACAAATTCATTTTTGTCAATACCGTATTATATATTTAATCTATCAAATGAGATAAACTCAGTTCCTTCAAATACTATATGCTTTAGGTAGTCAAAACCTTTACTCTTACAGTGAGGAAAGTTTATCATGTTTTTTTTTTGTAGGATGTCAGGATTGCTCCAGATTGGTGTACGGCTGCACGGGATAAGTGATGACTCCGTCATTTTAAGAAACTCCCACCATGCTGTCGGATAAGAGCTGATATTGATATTTTTAAAGCATGCATGCTGTTTAATGTTTGAGCTAATAAATGACAAATCAGAACTCTTGATATCATCACATATTTTCTGTTCTTTGCCTGGCCAGGGCTCATCTAAGGTATTATGTTTTAACCATTTTGAGATGTATTGTAGCCTATTTGCTAAAAGTAGTGATGGACGTTAGGCAGATTTAGTCCTCTTTTATCTTTAGTCTTCAGTAGCATCTTGGCTTATCTTTCCAAATAAATTTTGAGATGGAGGAGTCCATAGATTTAAATCAGTCAAATGATGGTTTATTGGGGATCATTGAGAATAAATAATTAATTCTAGGTAAAACCATCATTTTAATTGAAGCAACCCTTCCCATAAGTGAATTTGGTAGAGATTTCCTTAAAAGAAGATTTTTATCTTCTTTAAAAGAGGGATGTGTTTCAGTTTATTAAATCTGGCAATTTAGACGACACTGCAATACCCAAATATTCAAAACTCCCTGACTGTAGTTGTAAAATCTAGGGGGTTCTGTAAAGAGCAGTTAATTAGCAGTACTGTAGATTTTGATCAATTTATAGAGAGAGACTTCTAGCAATTCTAGATTCTAGTAATCTAATTACTAGATAGAGAGGGTTTTTGAGTGCTGGACATAAAGTAAAACATCCTCCGCAAGACTAATTTGTTTTACTCTATATTCATGCATTTTATACCCTTAATATCATTAAAATGTCTAATTGTTGCTGCTAGTTGAAAGCCATCATCAGAATGATTCAGTGAATCCTGGTTCACTGCAGATCTAAGTTAGAGAACCAAAGTTCATCTTAAAGAATGTGGAACGAGATCAAAGTAGCTTGACTAATTTAGAACAACATTTGGTATGTGTTTCAACCCACTCACAATGCCAATCTGAGTTATACAAAACATTATTGGAGGAAATAACATTTTAAAGAATGATTTGCCCAGTAAAAATCAATAACTTTTAGGAAACTTGATTTTTATTAATGTGATTATTTTTGCAGGAAATAACTAGACTCAAATCAGTAACTTGAAAAGCTAGACACTTTAGCAGATGAAGACCAGGTGTGTCGGAGTGCGTACTAGTCGTGTTTACATTAGTGTTATGAGTTTACCTAAGTTACACAAAACACCATTAAATCAACATTAATCTTCCCTAATAATGATGTGCTAATGCTCATACCACTATCCGACAATGGCAGAGCTAAATGAAAACAGACATTGTTTAAAACGGACTGTAGTTGCATTTAGTTGGTGGTAGCACTAATGTTACCTGGGAGGCTAATGGGGCTATGCTAGCATACTTTTAAGCTCTATTTGGTCATAATGAGCAGACCGGACAACACAAACATTAATATCCCCTCGGTATATAAAACTCTTATGGAACTAAAGTTTGTTATAACCGTAAAAACAGACTCAAACATAACAGCAAACTTTGTTTTTGGAATGCTAGTGGACGGCTAGCCTGCTACCTCCAGGTCTCAAACCTCAGTCAAACCTTAAAACACCTTCCCTGCCTAACTCTGCCAAACCTTTGCCTCTGTGTCAGTTCGGTTGACTTTGGGCTGCCCGGTTGGACGAAGTTGCTCCAGGGTGAAGCTTATTGTCTGCCATGGGGCAAGGAAGTAGTTGGCTCAGGGGAAAACAGCTGTCATTTGGGAAATCAGGCTGGAAAGAACTTGACATGAGCCTTCGCTGGTCTGCGTTCAGCCTGTGGTGGGTGGGGATCTCTGCACAGCCTTTCTAGTGTGGCTGCGTCCTTAGGCTCCCTGCACAGCTTGAAGGGGTGGTTTTCAGATCCGCTTTTCTCCTGTCAAAGCTAAGGGAAAGTTACAAGCAGGCCGTTTCCATGGCAGTTGGCTGTTTAAATTCCAATGTTGGTTTCATAGAAAACAGACTTTACCTAGCCTGCAAATGTTCGTGGGTATCTGAACTCCGGTCGGATCCTCCGCAGAGGAAGATGGCTCCCCTATGCTGCTTAAAGCAGCGGGCGAAAAGAAACTGATTTTAGCATGGCCAGGGGGCTTTATACAGTGGACCTCCCTGCTGTGAGAACACTTGGGAGGGGGGACTGCAACAGTCCCTTACATTTATTGTGGCCTTAGATCAGCCTTAGAGTCTGATCTTAAATTATTTTCCTGTTGGGTGATTTTACAACATAACAACCCAAGACAGTGACAGATGGTTCGTTGATTTGCATCTGACTTAGAATGCGCCTAGGAACCTCCATGTCCTTAAAAACAGCAGCGCACCAACTGCAGGTTGCTCAAGTGTGAGCTGCCAGAATTGACAAAGACTCCCGGATAGGTGTTGAAACATTTTCAGAAAGAACTGAGTGAAAGGCCGGTTGCCTCTGATTTAAGCCTGTTTATTGTTAAAGTTTAAGAGTAATTTATCCTGAAAGAAAGCAGTTATCCACTCAACCATGCAGCACTAGGCATATTCTTCAGGTACCGTGTGTACGTGAATCATCTTGCATCTCTTGTCTGAAGACGTGTGACACAGACTGAGTGATGGCCACTAGTTATCGGTTAGCAGCTAGCATTGCTGTCATCAAATTTTCTTCTTCATCACTGGTTCAACGGTAGTGTAGTTAATGTTTTTGTTTGCAAAATATGAGTTTGTGAAGCTAACTTTATGTTTAGCTGTGCCCACCACTGGATGTATGAATGCAGGTGAAAAGAGAGGTAACATCAAAAGAAACAATGGTCTCACCTGGTGACAGTCTCAGGTGTTGGACTTTGGAAATGAAGTCTGGGGAGTTTTGTATGTGGTGTGGAGTGTTTCCAGCCAGCAGAGCCAAAATAGTTGTAAGATGTTTTGCAGTGTTTTATCTTGTAGGTGTTAATGCTGCTGACAATGGGTCTGAGTGCCACCCCTTCTTGGAATGGCCTCTGGATGCAGTTTAAAGTAGAGAGAGTGATTGATAGAGCTCTCTCTTTCCAGTTTTTAGTCTGTTATTTTCTTGGTTGTAGTAATTGGTTGGATCCCTTTATGGGGTCTCAGTGGTGTTACAATTAACTTGAACATTTCCATTGACGTAAACATTTAAATTTTTGGTACTCCTCAGTAGTTTTCCTGGTAGATACCTGTAATTTCACTGTATTTTTTTCATCAATTTTGTTTCATTAATATTGATAAAGTATAAAACTCACTGTAACTGCAAGCTAATAACCTTTTATACTGTTAATATATAATTTATAAAATATGACAATGTTAAAAATTCTAGTAGATGAAAAACAAATTATATTTAATTGATATAAAATATAAAAGGGTTTCTGGGCAATCTTCAATGCATCAAGAGAGAAAACGATAAATGGTAAATTTTTAACCCATTTTGTTGGGATGCGTGAGCCTGACTTTTTTTTCTTCAAAGGGAGGTGCAACAGACTGCACTGCATTACATAGCCTTTTTTCACATAGGGATAATGTTTTTTAGTGAAAGGTTAAAAAAAACTTTGCTTTACTAAATAAAAGCTGATGGCTTTATATGCTGTGGGTTGTTGTTTTAGACTTGTTTTATGCTTCAAGTAATGGAAACAGAAGTCAAAATCCTTGTTTGTACCCATAGAATTGGCCAATAAACTCACCCCTGATAGTATACCAATATATGTATGCTGTTTTCAATCACAGAATAAGCAGTTGCATTTAGCATTTCTTGCTGCTTGAAACTTCTGTGCCATTTGGTTGTCCCTATGATCCCTCATACAGTGAGGAAAATAAGTATTTGAACACCCTGTGACTTGGCAAGTTCTCCAACTGGAGGGGTCTGAAATCATCATCATCATGTCCACTGTGAGAGACATAATCTAAAAAAAGAAAAAATCTGGAAATCACAATGTCAGATTTTTTAATAATTTATTTGTGTGTTACTGCTGCAAATAAATATTTGAACACATGCCAATTAACAAAAATTCTGGCCCTCAAAGACCTGTTGTGCCGGGCATACACTATACAATATTTTCAATCGTGGTACTCAGATACAGCTCAGACTGTACGACGAAACCGCAGGGTTTAAAAGTTCACCGCTCACGATATGTGTTCTTACACTGTACGGCCCGACGCTCTGATGCGACCTGACTGCTCACATAGCGCGTTCAAAAACTACACGTCGGACTCAGCCCCGTAGAGAGATGGCACTATGCCGACTCGTCTACCGGAAGCCAAATTTCAACAGTAGAAGAAGAAAAAGGCTGATGCTCACTGTTAAATATGAGGCGTACTAGAACGAAACGCGCTGCCATGGAAATTCTACGAGTTGCTCCATGTCACACGTACCACCGTCATGCTTCTCTCCGGGAAATCACAATATTATTTTTTTAAATATTTGGTACTATTGATTTTAAAGTACTGGCCTTCTCCTGCTTAGCTCTGAAGGCCCATTTCTTACCCCGGTTTAAGATTTGACAGTAAATGAGAAAAACATTGATCAGAGGTAAACATTGTAATATGCATATTTAATTCATTAGGAATTCCCAACGGAGACAGAAGTTTACATTACCATTTCGTTGTATTCATTACAAGCTGACATCCTGGCGATGTAAAAGAGTTCTGTATGACTTTCACAACTCTGAACACATCTTTAAAAGGGTGACTCCCTTCCATCTCTTCAGGAGGGGGTGGTGTCAAATTTGGGTCTATCTGTTCGAACAAAGAGGCTGTTCTTCTCTGCAAAAGGTCAAGCCAAATGACCTACCCCCTGCCATAAAACCCAACTGCATGTTATCTTACCCTCAAAGAGGGAGACAGTCAACAACCCTGCATTCCTTTAGTTCTTCCATACGAATACAACTAAGATATTTATTTTCCTCAACAGTACAGTAGCCTTTGTTTGCAATTACAGAGGTCAAACGTTTCCAGTAGTTTTTCACCAGGTTTGCACAAACTGCAGCAGCGATTTAGGCCCATTCCTCCACACATATCTCCAGATCTGCCAGGTTTCCGCGCTGTCGCTGAGAAATGGTAAATAAAATGGCTTGTACTTGTATAGCGCTTTTAACTAGTCTTGACAACCTCTAAAGCGCTTCACACTATAGTTTAGACATTCACCCATTCACAAATAATTAATACAGTGCGGTCGTCCTGTCCCATGTGCAGAAAAACACCCCCAAAGCATGATGCTTCCACTCCCATGCTTCACAGTAGGGATGATGTTTTTTAGGATGCTACTCATCATTCCTCGTCCTCCAAACATGGCAAGTGGAATTAAGACCAAAAAGTTCTATTTTGGTCTGATCTGACCACAGAACTTTCTCCCAGGACTCCTCTGGATCATCCAAATGGTCATGGGCAAACTTGAGACGGGCCTGGACATGTGCTGATTTAAGCAGAGGAACCTTCAGTTCCATGCACAACTTTAAACTATGACGTCTTAGTGTATTACCCACAGTAACCTTGGAAGGAGTGGTGCCAGCTCTCTTCAGGTCATTGACCAGCTCCTCCCGTGTAGTTCTGGGTTGATTGATTTCTCCAACAGTTGATCTTTTTTTCACTAAACTGCTTGGCAATTGCTCCGTAGCCTATTCCAGCCTTGTGGAGGTCTACAATTTTGTCTCTGGTGTCTTTGGACAGTTCCTTGGTTGTAGCCATGTTAGTAGTTAGAGTCTTACTGATTGTGTGGGGTGGACAGGTGTCTTTATGCAGCTAACAACCTAAAACTGTAATGATCAGAGGCAGGGAACCCAGAATTCAACCAGACCAGCAGAGGTTCAGATCAGGTTCTTTATTAACAAAAATCAAAAACAGGGAAAAAAGCCAAAAAGACCATCGAACCAAAAGACGTCAGAAAAACAAACAGTCCAGCAGGGCAGGTAAAATCAGGAACAGACAGGCAGAACAGGATGGCTCAGGTTTATGGAGACAACAGGGTCAAAAATCCAAAAGCAAAACATACACTGAATATTGCAGGAGAAGACTCACCCGTAAAGTAATTAAGTAAGTAAGTAATTAGGCCAGACATCAGTGTTGAGGCTCAAAAGAAGAACAGATCAGAAACCAAACCTAAAACAATAACTGCAAAAGAAACCTTAAAACAGAGAAAACTAAACCGTGGCAGATCGCAAGTAAAGCTTATTACATAAACAGAATCAAAGTACAAAATCAACCCAAAACCTACACTATGGCACAAACCAAACTAAGATGCTAAACTAAAACAGAACTCAAAACTATGACAAAAACAGGTGCTTCTAATTTAGAATAATAAGTGGAGTGGAGGTGGACTTTTTTTACTGTACGAGTTTTTGCCCTTTTTGGGCCGATTCTTCAGTCGTGCGAGAATTTTTTCGATCGGGCCGAGTTTCAGCTTGATTGTGCGTCGTGTAGTATATGGGGGGTAACGAGGGACGATTCGTGGTACGTGTGACACGGAGTCAAACTACGGAGAAGCAACTCGTAGAATTGCCATGGCAGCGCGTTTTGTTCTAGTAAGCCTCATATTTAACAGTGAGCTTCGACACTTCTGCCTTTTTCTTCTTTTACTGTTGATATTTGGCTTCCGGTAGACGGGTTGGAGTAGTGCCATCTCTCTACGGGGCTGAGTCCAACGTCTGGTTTTTGAACACACTATGTGAGCAAAGCCACAGGGTGTTCAAATACCTCACTGTAGATGAAACATCTAGATCAGTGGTTTTCAATAAGTGAGGCGCGCCTCCCCTGGCGGGCGCCAATGAGTCACAGGGGAGGCGGGAAGAATGCAGAAGAAGAAGATATTTGTGCCTTTTGTTTCAGCGCGCAGGAACCAATCCAAGTGCGCAGTGAGACAACACGCGCTCGCTCAAAACCGGTCTGGCGTGCCCTCAACTCTGAAAAACTGCTCAACCCAGCTCACCTAGCGCTCAGTTCCATCTCTGCTCGCGCGCTCGACCTGCTCATTCAAAGCTTTTCACCAGCTGTGCGCTCGCTCGGCTGTTTCTGCGCTCGCTCGACTCTGTCTCTGCGCTCGCAACTTCAAAAACTGTCCACTCCACCAGTCAATCACAGACAGGTTTTTTCCCATCCAATCAGTGTATGCTTGCAAATACTGCATTCAGATGGATTAAATCAAAATGCTGCAGCCTTTGGCAGAAATTACTAAACATAAGAATGGGATTGAAGAAACAAAAAAAAAAGAAAAAGTTTAATATTTTTGCATAAAATATTTAGACTAAAATATTTGAGTTGCTAAGAGTTACTTAGTGAGGTGTGAAAAATGTTTTTGTCTCTTTTCTTTCCAGCTTCTGGGAGGTGATGCAAAAGTTTATTCTGATCATAATTATTATCATTGTCATCATTATTTAAACTTTTTATTTTTTTTGGAATCATTATTTAAAGAGCACTTTAACATAAGGCAAAACAAAGTGCCAAACATCAGAAATACATCAGATAAGAAATAACAAATGCTTGGTTGTTAAAATAGCAATAGGTTTAAATTGTGTATAATTAGCCTAAAAAAGTAAATCGGAATATGGAATGTGTTGAGGTCTGTTAAATTCAGGTTATCTTTTTTATTATTATTATTTCAGTTGACGTCTCCTGTTGACATGAGTTCAGTTTGACCTTGGCCTCTGTTTAGTTCAGTTTGTCTGCTGTTGAAAACAATCGTTGCTCTAATTTGCTCTAATTACAGTTAAATTTTAAAACTAGGCCCTCTGTCCATAATGTTTCAGTAAAAGTAGCATATAAAATGGAAATATTTGGATGGATATTTTATGAACAGGCCTTTTTTTATGAATGTACTTTGTTAAAATAAATACAATAAAAACATGTATTGGGCTATCAGTTGTTTTTGAAACAGCATTCCAGGAACACAAAAGAAAGATGCATTTACTGCAGGGACCTGTGTGGGGTAGGTTTGTGTTTTGGGGGCGGGGGGCGTGTGTGTGGGGGGGGGGGGTCATTACCCGACTAGATTCAGCAAAAAAACAACAAAAAAAATTTTTTTTTATGGTGACGGAGTTTGAATCAGGTCTATTACCTGATTCAAACTCCGTCACTCCATCGACAATCAGGGATACAATTGGGTATAAAATTGTGTAGCGTGTTCCTTGCTTTATTCCACAACCTCTTCCATGCCGAAATTTACAATTCAGAAAGATAGCAGAGGCCAAAATCCACACTATTCTATATCGAGGGAAACAGTACAGACAAATAAAACCAGTTAACCAGAAACAGCAACAGTAAGCAAAGTTGTATTATATATAACTAGTTGAGCACTAAGGAAAGTAAAATCTGACTTGTTACTAATGTCCTCGTGGTTGCCAGAGGTGACTGCTCATGCCAGCTGCTATTCATGCAAACTGACACACTCTTGGCCTGACTGACATTTTTATATGCAGCTCAGTAATGGTCAGACTTTGTTTAATACTGTGGATTGTAGAAGCACATTTGTCACTGTGACAAACTGGGAGTTATAAAAAAGGAACAAAATTGGTACAAAGCATCAATAGGTAATGCAGAGGAATGTTATAAAAATGTGCAAAGAGATTGAAATACTTTTCCAACTAAAATAAGCAATCTGGCAAGAGACAGTTGAAACCAAGTGAACATATCCAGGCCTACATAGCGATCTTTGACTGACAGATGTGTAGTAATGGAAAAGGGCAAATGCTAAAGGTAATTTGACAAAAAGAAGTGCAAAGATCACCACCAATAAAATCCATCCAAAGCCCTTTTACGACTAGAACTACGCAGAGTTGTAGTTCACTTGTTCACTTTGCCATCAAGCTTAGATAAATTGCTATCTAAGTCAATGAAATAAAAAAAAAAAAAATCACTGCTTATTCCTTATGTGCATTTTCAGGTTCTGGGTTATTACAACCGCCGTGGCATAAACCCTGAGACCTTTCTCAAAGAAATCAAGTTCATTGCCAGTGACCCTGATGAGGAACACTTCTTCAAAGTCACAGATGAGTCTGCACTGAAGGACATTGTGGATGCTCTTGGAGAAAGAATATTCTCTCTGGAAGGTCAATTAGCTATTTTAGTTGTTTTTTTTTTACTGAGGCTGTGTGAAGTGAGAGAAATAAGTATTTGAACACCCTGTGACTTTGCAAGTTCCCCCACTTAGAAATCATGGAGGGGTCTCAAATTTTCATCATCATCATCATGTCCACTGTGAGAAACATAATCTAAAAGAAAATCCGGAAATCACAATATATGATTTTTTAATCATTTATTTGTGTGTTACTGCTGCAAATAAGTATTTGAATAACTGTTAATCAATGTTAATATTTGGTACAGTAGCCTTTGTTTGCAATTACAGAGGTCAAACGTTTCCTGTAGTTTTTCACCAGGTTTGCACAAACTGCAGCAGGGATTTTGGTCCACTAAGGATGTGGAGGATGATTTCTAAGTGGGAGAACTTGCAAAGTCTCAAGGTTTCAGTGTCAGTGGCTCATTTCTGTTTTCTGTTTGTCTTGTAGGTGTTAGCAATCATGGTCAGGAGTTTGGTCTGCAGATGGCTCAAGCTGGATTCTCTTCACATTTAGTTAATGTAAGTTGCTTATATGGAAACAATTTTTTTCATAATCAGTGTTTAATAAAACAAAACAAAATCTTATTTTTAGCACAACTTTGGTCATATTTCCACCTTATTCCTGGCATGACTGTTGATGGATTGATTATTTGGGCAACTTCCAGTATGATAGGGTCAGCAGTAGCTGCAGTGAAACAGTTTCTTTTGGTATTCACTGAGCTGTGAGGGACCTCACATCCCGCCCCCTCCAGATCGCAGAGTGTACCACTCCACCCCATTCAGCCATTTCATGCTTGGGGACGTTGTAATGAATTGTGTGGGTTAATACACCCAAAAACGTAATATTTTCATTTATCTACTTGTAGCTTTGGCATCCTTCTGCTTGTATTAAAAAATTGTGGTGAAAAAACATAAAAGTCATGGATTCTCAAAATTGGCAACCTGGAAATCCATGACCTTCATTTGCAATTCTACAGCAAATACTGTGACATAATTGTTCAAAATATTGTATTAACATTTAACTTCCACAACGTCTAGCAGTGTGCTTCGGGTCATTGTCCTGCTGGAAAAGCAAAAAAGTCAAGTGGTTTAAGGGAATACATTTAAATGTGATGGAATGTCCTAGACCTCAGTCCAGTTGACCAGTTGCAGTTTTAGAACTGGCAAAAAATGTAGTGGCAAGATGTGGCGAGCTGAAGGAGACTTATCCCAAGCCACTTGCAGCTGGAATAGCTGCAGAAGGTGGCGCTACAAAGTACTGACTTGAGGGGGTGCATAGTTATGCATGCTGAAGTTTTCTGTTATTTTGTCCTATTTGTTGTTTGCTTCAAAATAACAAATAATCCATTTTCAAAGTTGTTGGCATGTTCTGTAAATGAAATGGTGCAAACTCTCAATCCATTTTAATTCCAGGTTGGGAGGCAACAGAACATGAAAAATGCCAAGAGGGGTGAATGTTTTTGGAAGGCTTCTGTGATTGACTGTGACTGTGATTTTAGGCACTTTAAAAAATTGAATGGATTGAATGCCGTCTGGCTTGTTCTTATTTTAATGGATTATCATTCAAAAGGCTAATATGTGGTTCTAAACTGTTTATGATGCAACCATGAACTGAAATAAAGTTATATAAACTATGAGACATAATAAATAGTTTTACATATTAGCTAAAGGCATGACTGAATAGAATGGTTCATTAGTTTGGTTTCAAAAACATCTAAGCTCTCAGCTGCAATGAGATCTGTAGTAAGGTTCTTCCACAGCTGAGATCCAAAATAAAAAAGGCTTTACCAGTAAAAGCACCCTAAATCAATTCTAAAATGGACAGGTAGCCAACACCAAGACGGTGTAATGTGAGCTCATTTTCTTGTCCTTGTCATCTTTCTAGCAGCTGAGTTCCTAAGTAGCTGTAGTGGAGATAAATTTATTTTAGGAAAACAAAAAGCTTTTATTAAAACAATTTATTTCATAATTTATAAAAATATGAACTAAAGTCTCTACAGTTGCAAGTTTACATCAGTAAATTTTTTTTGCCTGATCTTAAGAATTCATTGCCATTGTGTTTGAAGTTAGACAGTAAGTTTTTTATTTTTTTTCTTGAAATCTGTGCCAATAAATAAAACTCCCATTATCTGCTATCCATGATTTAAAGCCGCAGTGTAAAGATTTTCACACTGGCGCACCATCTATTGGCGCTCTAAATGAATTACAAACAACCTTGCTGTTAAGCGTGTAATAACTACTATGGAAGGCGTGGAGTATCATAAATGTGACAATGTCAGCATTTCCTCCATGTATTAGATACTGCTGATAGCTAATAGCAACGGGCATGGTGTGAAATGGTTTTTGGCACTGTTGCCAAGTCCGCATGTCTTTTTCTAAAGTTGTTTGTAAATTAATTGAGTTGTGGTATTTTGGGCTCTTTTCTGAACGTACAGTTGCTTATTTGGGCTCTAAAATAAGCGACTATAAACACGAGTAAGGAGACCCGCTTGCACAGCTGCCCGATGAACACTGTGAACTGGTTGATATCACTCCGCCCTTCTGCATACACACATACTCCCTGAGAGGGAGAGTTGGAGACAAGACGAACAAACTAACCGTCTCTGTCTGGAGGACAGAGTATTTGCTAGACTACGCTGCCCTGTTTCTGACATAATTTAGTATAACAGTAAAGTTAATTTTGGCGTTAACTTACCTGTCCAGCAGACTTTTATATGATAATGGCAGATGATCTGCCCGCCTGCATGGTGTCACAGCTAACAGAACACAAGACCAGGTTTACCTACTATAAAGATAAAAAAAGACAGCAAGAACATAAGTTTAAAATAACAAATAACGCTTTGAGTGGTCAGTAGGACTGGAAAAGCGCTATATAAGTTCAGTCTATTTACCATTTACCAAGATATTGATGTTATCCAGCAGCCTAAGCCTACAGCAGCATAACTAAAAACACAGCTCAGGATAACCTAAACCACTCTAACTATACATTTTGTTAAAAAGGAAAGTTTTATGCCTAGTCTTAAAAGTAGATAGGGTGTTTGCCTCACGGACCAAATCTGGGAGTTGGTTCCACAGGAGAGGAGCCTGATAGCTAAAGGATCTGCCTCCCATTCTACTTTTAGAGGGTCTAGAAACCACCAGCTGACCCGCAGTCTGAGAGTGAAGTGCTCTTTTAGGAACATGCGAGGTAATCAGAGCTCTGATATATGATGGAGCTTGATTATTAAGGGCTTTATACATGAGAAGCAGCAATTTCAATTATATTCATGATTTAACACGAAGCCAATGAAGGGAAGTAAAATAGGAGAAATATGATTCCTCTTGTTGATTTTCATGAGAGCTTTTGCTGCAACATTTTGGATCAGCTGAAGGCTTCGAACTGCATTTTGTGGACTTTTCGATAGTAAAGAATTACAATAGGCCAGTCTTGAAGTAACAAATGCATGGACTAGTTTTTCAGCATCACTCCTGGACAGAATATTTCTAATTTTGGCAATATTCCGAAGGTGAAAGTCTGGAAACCTGTTTAATATGGGATTTAAATGACATGTCTGGGTCAAAAATATCACCAATGTTTTGTACTTTCTTACCAGAGGCCAATTTAATGCCATGCAGATTGGGTGATTGATTGATTATTATTTATTTTATAAGGTCTCTGGATCAAAAACGACAACTTCTGTCTTATCAGAATTTAAAAGCAGAAAATTTAAGATCATCCAGGTTTTGATATCATCAAGATATGCCTGTAGTCCAAGTAATTGATCGGATTTGTCAGGATTTATGGATAAATATAGCTGAGTGTCATCAGTATAACAGTGGGAATTAATCCCATGCTGTCTGATAATTTTACCAATGGGAAGTTGGTTGCATAATGTCAATAGTTAACTCAACATTAATCACAAATTAATCGCATATTTTATCCTTTTATATCTGAAAGTGTAAAAGCCTATTTGGGTATTTTGATATGCAATTTTGCAATAAATGACACTAATAAAAAACATGCTTGTACAAAAAATATTTTTATTTTTTATTTTTCAAGCACTTTTCAGAAATGGAATGAAAACATCCTGGTACCATAAAATATTAAACTCTGGCCAATAATGGCTAAATCGCTAATCATAACTCCCTGATGTTTACACAGTGTGTGAAAAAATTTGTAAATAAATACCTGTTTTCAGGCCGAAATATTTTTTCTCCTCTTAAAGATAGACATGGTATTACGCATATACATATAAATTAATACTAATTTTACATTTCAATAAAGTCACAAGTTTTATTGTTCATTTTTTCACTTTCACACACATCTAATTCTTAGCTTTCACATCAACAACAATAATTTCTTTGTATATTTTTGTGTGCTGTTTATAGACACGTTCATACACACAATTTTTTTTAAAGCCTGGATAAAGGTTTTAATTTTCCAGGTCATTCCAAAGTCTTACACTTTGCTTGCAACTGGGGCAGGAGCTTAATACCCTTGAAAGAGAGCTGTTTAGCACAGCTTGCATGTGCTGACACTGTAACTCCAGGGTAGTTTGTCAAATACAAAGAAAACAGAAAACACAGTCTGGAGAGTGCGGTATATATATATATATATATATATATATATATATATATATATATATATATATATATATATATATATATATATATATATATAAATTCCATTATATACTACTTTTTGAAATAAATACATAGATTGATAAATAAATCAATATATCTTAAAATAAACAAAATCATCTTGAATTAAATAAATAAAAATTAACCTGGAGATAAATGGATAAATTAATATATAATATATGTTGCAATTTAGTCTTATAGATGCAAGATCAAATTAACTGAATTGAAATTAATTAAACAATGCATTTTATTGCTTAATTAAATATATGAAATGGCTTTGTCCAAGAATATTCTATGGAGCCAGATCGGTCTCGATATTCACAAATGCACAAAAAAATCCACACACACACACACAGGACAAGATCCACGCATGCAAAGCCCGATTCATGCAAGCACAAAAAAATCCACAAATGCACAAAAAAATCCACACACACACAGGACAAGATCCACGCATGCACAGGCCCGATTCATGCAAGCACAAAAAAATCCACGCAAGCACAAAAAAATACACACGTGCACAAAAAAATCCACACGTGCACAAAAAAATCCACACATGCACAAAAAAATCCACACGTGCACAAAAAAATCCACACGTGCACAAAAAATACACACATGCACAAAAAAATCCACACAGGCACAAAAAATACACACACAGAACAAGACCCACACATCCACAGCTCTAGGCTTTAAACCTCACAGCATTTGTGTGTGGATTTTTGAGACTGTCCTGCCGTCTCGGGATTCACACAAGCATTTTTTTAAACAGAGAGTGGTTTGCAACCAATCAGAAGCCTCCCTTGTATAAGCCAATCACTGGAAAGTACTCCACGTGGGGTGACTTACTCATAAGCCAATCACATTCAACCTGTTCAGGAAGCGCGTACTATGAGCACAATGTGCTCTCAAGCTTCAGCGGGCAGCAGCCGTTTGTCTCCCTCTCTCTCCGCAGGTGTTTGCTCATGAGCGGAGGCGCCCAGCTGCAGGGGTCTGCCTCCACCCCCCGGCCTCAGAGGCGACGTCGAAAGCCGCCTCTCTGCTCCCTTCAAGTCGCTCCGGATCCGCCCGCAGCGCTCCTTGGTCTCTGAGCTCACAACATCTAACTCCGCGGGCCTCTTCCGTCTGATCTCCAGCCGGCCAGCAGTGATTCCCTCCGAGCTCTAATCGGCCTCGCCGTTACCTGCTTCTCCTGTGCTCTGACGATTCGCCTCTGGCGCCCATGTCCCGGCAGCCCTCTGGCGGATAGTGCGGTAAAGTTGGATATTAAAGCTCCGTGGAATCAGCGGCCTCTCGCTCACGGTTTATCCGGCTGATGGACCCCGATTTCGGCCAGCGTCTCTCAGCTGCTCCCTCCTCTCACACACTGTGGGAACCAAGCACTCTTGAGAAATAAAAATCAATAAATTCCATCTCTTGTGATCAGCTAAGATAAAACGAATATAAAATCATGCAATAAATAACATCTGTAAGGCACACTTGTTTTTATTCCAATTTAATCTTGTCAGGGCTCAGCAGGCAGACCCGTGCAGCTTTGCCGGCTCCGCGCTCTCCTCCTCTCCTTACTCACAGGTGACAGCAGTTGACCGGTGAGCGGGACTGTCACACCTGCAGCGTGTTCAGCGGCGTCTCAGCGCACTATAAGATCAGCGCACGGACAGCGGGAGGATGCCAGAGTGTTACCTTGTCGCGGTATGCCTAAAGGCCATCAACCACCTCCTGAGCTTCAGACCCGTGAGTTTTTTGATCCCCGTTTTGGATCTAATCCTTGTCTCGTGTGTTTTCTCCAGTGCTCTCGTGTTTTTGGAACCTTTCTCTCGTGTGACTCTGCGCTGTGAAGACCAGGCTCCCGAATCCACAACCCGCTCAGATTCTGCTCTGGCGACCTTCCCCTCAAACTCGCTTGGTGGTACCAAGTTGGGCACGAGTTTCCCCTTCCCGGATTCACCCTGGTCACTCCTGGTTCATTCCGGATCTCTGGACCCGCCGGCGCTGCTCGGACCCTGCCCAACCTCCGTTCACCGGTCACTCTGTCATCTGCTTCTCAAACATCAGCTGAGCCCATCTCACTCCCCCCGGCTTAGTTCCTAGAGCTCCGTGGTAAGCGTACGTGTTTAGTTGTACTTTCCTTTAGCGTTAGTCTCTGTTAACCGTTTCCCCTTTACCTCACAGATCCCGTGTTACCTGCCCGAGTCGGTCCCTGCGTTTCCCCGGTTCTGAGATCCTCCCTGAATCCTAGCGTAAAGATCAGTAAAAACTGCTTCCTGTTTGCCGGTGTTCTCTGCATGTGGGTCAGACATCTGCAACCAAACATGACAAATCTATGTTAATTTTTTAAAGATATTTGTAAAGACAAAAGTTGGGATTTTTCTTCAATAGCTCCCTGGTCATGTGACTCACTGACTCAAAACCTGTGTTAAATTGTTCTATATTAGCCTGATGGGCCACACATTTTTATTCCATTTTAAGCCTTTTTATTTTTTAAGATTTATTTATAATTAAATATTTCTTCAGTAGCTTCCAGGTCACTGACTCCAAATCTGTGTGAAATTGTTATACTACTTTAGCCAGATGAGGCACAGCCTTGATGTTGTTGAAACAAAGGACAGTCAAAAAAACTGGGGGCTTGCAGGAAGCACACATTGTTCTTCAACATGTCAAGTCATCAAAGATTAATCAACAAAGGAAAACAACCAAATATTAAGAATTTTTTATACATATATATATATATACACATACACATACATATATATATATATATATATATATATATATATATATATATATATATATATATATATATATATATACACACTCTGGTTTCTGGGCCTCCATTTACAGACTGCGTTAGTGTATGACTTGTCAATGTGTAAATTTGAAGCATAAATATGGACAAACTCCTGGCAGTCTTGAAGTATTAATTTATAGATGAACACCCTAATCTGTGAGAGGAAGATCTAATGTATTACTATAAAACTGAACAGGTATCTTTTGTGTTGTATTTTAACAGATCCAGTGAGACAACTTTGAAAAGATGGTTCCATTCCCGGTGTCTTAGAGCACAGAGCATGAAAATGTAAAGAAAGGCAGCTGGAACTGTCCATTGTGCAACTAATATGCAAACTTTATACTCAGTTCAATGTTCAAAATAAACACTTTAGAGCAGGGATTCCCAAAGTGTGGTGCGCGCACCCCTGGGGGTGCGCGAGCTGCCACTAGGGGGTGAGCGAGCTGAAATCTGTAATGGCGGTTTGACAGTGTTTTTTCCCCCACACCATAAAGACGTGTAAATAATCATTTCCTTTGTGGAAACAAAAATCAAAACAGCAAATTTAATAAATAAATAAAATTTATTGACATGAAAATCTGTTTATTTTAAAAAGTGTTGTTCTACACTTCATCGTAATATGAATTTATCTTCTTCTACGCATTGTGCCTCAATGCGTAGAAGAAGCAGCTTGTGCCCCCTATTTGATTCATTCTTGCAAATATGCTCAGTTAGCTGAAACCAGGGAATCGGAGGCAACAGGTGAGTGAATTGCAAACCATTGACAAATGTCTCTCCAACTCTTTCCTCGCTTCACGTCGTGTATGTCAGTAGAGGGACAATTGAATTCGGGCCAAAAGTTTTTAAAATCTTAAATTGAGCGACCAGTCTCTCTTTCGATCGCGCAGCGCCTCCAACCAGCGCTGCTCCTGTTGGGGTGACTCTGAACCTCTACCAGCACTGACGCGCATGACTCGCCCACCCCGCTGCAGCCTCCGCGATTTATTGACTCTTCACGCACAGAGCTGCAATACGTTTCATTGAGAGTCAGACAGGCGCAGTTCATTTTACAGATGCGGTTTTAGCGCATATTCAGACAGGAACAAACCGGCGGTGGGGCTGAGGGGAGCTGATGTGTTGCCCTGGGCGTGTTTACCTGCTGAATGTAGCCGCTGTAAAAGTTTTTTTTCTCTGATTAATAACATATTTATGGAGCGCTCTGTTGTTGTTACTCTGGTCTGCAGTTCTCTCTCTCTCTCGAGCGCGCGCTCGTCGTCGGACACAAATCAAAGTTCTTCGTGTTTGTAAATTGTGACTCAGATTAAGAAGCTGGTGCACAAAAAAGTGAGAACAACACAGGTAGATCATCAGTTTAATCCTTTGCTTCAGAGACGTTTCAGGTTGTGGAGGTGTGGCCGATCTGGGCGTCTCTTTCTTTCTCTCGCTCCAGGCTGAGCCACTGATGCACCTGCAAAAGCCTCAGGATTCTGTTGTGGATGTTGCAACTTTATTGCAGTTTAATTCAAATTATGTTCTAATTTTATTCCCACAACTTTTGTTAAGATGGTTGAATTGATGTAACTGCAACAGAATTTTTTCTTTTTTTGTGGTGGGGAGGTGCGCCAAGCCGGTTGGGACACTGAAGGGGGTGCGCGGCTGAAAAAGTTTGGGAACCCCTGCTTTAGAGTAATGTCAATGAAACTGTCCTTTGTTTCAACAACATCAAGGCTGTGCCTCATCTAGCTAATGTAGAACAATTTCACACAGATTTGGAGTCAGTGACCTGGAAGCTATTGAAGAAATATTTAATTATAAATAAATCTTAAAATATAAAAAGGCTTAAAATGGAATAAAAATGTGTGGCCCATCAGGCTAATATAGAACAATTTAACACAGGTTTTGAGTCAGTGAGTCACATGACCAGGGAGCTATTGAAGAAAAATCCCAACTTTTGTCTTTACAAATATCTTTAAAAAATTAACATAGATTAAAATGGAATAAAAACAAGTGTGCCTTACAGATGTTATTTATTGCATGACTTTATATTCGTTTTATCTTAGCTAATCACAAGAGATGGAATTTATTGATTTTTATTTCTCAAGAGTGCTTGGTTCCCACAGCGTGTGAGAGGAGGGAGCAGCTGAGAGACGCTGGCCGAAATCGGGGTCCATCAGCCGGATCAACCGTGAGCGAGATGCCGCTGATTCCACGGAGCTTTAATATCCAACTTTACCGCCCTATCCGCCAGAGGCGAATCGTCAGAGCACAGGAGAAGCAGGTAACGGCGAGGCCGATGAGAGCTCGGAGGGAATCACTGCTGGCCGGCTGGAGATCAGACGGAAGAGGCCCGCGGAGTTAGATGTTGTGAGCTCAGAGACCAAGGAGCGCTGCGGGCGGATCCGGAGCGACTTGAAGGGAGCAGAGAGGCGGCTTTCGACGTCATCTCTGAGGCCGGGGGGGTGGAGGCGGACCCCTGCAGCTGGGCGCCTCCGCTCATGAGCAAACACCTGCGGAGAGAGAGGGAGACAAACGGCTGCTGCCCGCTGAAGCCTGAAAGCACATTGTGCTCATAGTACGCGCTTCCTGAACAGGTTGAATGTGATTGGCTTATGAGTAAGTCACCCCACGTGGAGTACTTTCCAGTGATTGGCTTATACAAGGGAGGCTTCTGGTCGCAAACCACTCTCTGTTTAAAAAAATGCTTGTGTGAATCCCGAGATGGCAGGACAGTCTCAAAAATCCACACACAAATGCTGTGAGGTTTAAAGCCTAGAGCTGTGGATGTGTGGGTCTTGTTCTGTGTGTGTGTGGATTTTTTGTGCATGTGTGGATTTATTTGTGGATGTGTGGATTTTTTGTGCACGTGTGGATTTTTTTTGTGCACGTGTGGATTTTTTGTGCACGTGTGGATTTTTTTGTGCTTGCATGAATCGGGCCTGTGCATGTGTGGATCTTGTCCTGTGTGTGTGTGGATTTTTTTGTGCATTTGTGGATTTTTTTGTGCTTGCATGAATCGGGCTTTGCATGCGTGGATCTTGTCCTGTGTGTGTGTGGATTTTTTTGTGCATTTGTGAATATCGAGACCGATCTGGCTCCATAATATTCTTTGAATAAGAGTTTTTTGAATGAACTCCATGCTTGAAAGCTTGTCAGTAAACAAAACTATTCTATTAGAATGTGATGATTACCAGGATGCTCAGAGAGAGTTTTGTTCTTTGTTTTTTATTTGTTCAGGTTCTTGCAGCTGATTCTAGTCCTGTGTTGGGTTACCTAGTATAAAATATGCAATGTCAGAATCTAAGCAGTATGTTTACCATGTTACACACATAGCTTATTCTTACAGAAAATCTCTGCATTTTACATGTGACAGGGTGCCAAGAATGAAAATCCTTTTTTGTTGTAGCAGTGCTTGGACTGAACCCTTCAAACCCCGTAGCACCTCGGTATCTGCTTAGTGCCCATTGGAAGCAGGACCGTTTTTTATCACTTCTATATGGCTTTTATTATTATCTGAGTTTTTAAACATACAAAAAAATTTAGAGGTCATTATGTCTTTGTATAAATGAATGTATTGTAGCTATTAAAAGAACAAACTACCACAAGTCCCCACCACTCCTCCCAAACAACCTCCCTCACACATGAGCAAATATCTCAAACAGTTAAATGCGGGTTGTTCTGCAGACCATAAAGTTAATCAGCAAACATTCTATAAGTTGCCTGGCCACCATTTGAGATAAGATCCACCACTGGTGTGTCATCTGCAAATTTTAGGATGTTATTTATGGTTTGTGAAGGTGTGCAGTCGTGTGTGTGTTTAGGGATTTTCTTTTTAGATATTTTGGTTCTTCTTCATTCAGGTGAAATCATAATCTACTAGATTCCATTTAAACTGAAATAGTGGAAACACGGAGCTCTTTAATAGAGTCCAGATGGTTTTCCTGAACTTTAAGCTGCCTACAAACCATTGAGACATGACCCTGAAAAACACACTGCGGAACTGTTCCAGTTCCACATCTGTGGCACAGGCAAAATATGGGAAAAAGGTTAACATAGCTACCTTAAATATACATTAGGTATTGATTTGGACATTGGTACAGACTTTTTTGTCTTTTGCTTTTTTTCCTCTGTAAATAGATCCATTACTCTGCAGATCTAGATCTAGACTATATACATCTTATATTTGCTGCCAACTATGTAGTCATTCACAGTGATCCCTAAATCATGTCTTTACAGATCCAATGATCTAATACACTGAGTATCTGCAGTATAGGCTGCCAGAATATGAATTCATCTGCTTACATGGGTTTTTATTCTGTTCAACTGAAATTGTAGAGATGTTTGGGGTTATTTTTGTTCCAACATTGCATGCAGATTTTCTGATACCTGCTCAGACACAAGAAACTTTGTCATACATTTGTCATACATTTGTCAAGACATTGGTGACAGATGTGCAAATGTGCATCCCAACACCCTGTGTATAAATCTAACATTTTGTTTTCAGGATGGTGTTCTGCTTGGAGCAGTAGGTGCCTATGACTGGAATGGTGCCGTGCTAAAAGAAACTAAACGGGGTAAAGTAATTTCACCAAAATCTTCTTACAAGGATGAGTTTCCAGAAGCCCTGAAGAACCATGCTGCCTATTTGGGTAATTTCAGTTACTCTCAATTGATCTTATTCAGGGTTATTGGGAAAATTAAAAGTTATTCAGGTATTTGTGATTAAAAAAATTACACAACTGTTAAAATTGTTAAAGTTAACAATGCAAGTTCTGTATTCAAATTCAACATTAGGCTCTTCTTTATACAATGACTGAAGCAGACATTTATGCTACCATTGTAGTTGCCCGACATGAACCCTATTAAAAGGGTCTCTGGGCTGTAACATTCAACCCCAGGAACATTAGTGAACTAGAGTTCTTTGCCCATGGTGTTTGGGCTTGTATTTCTCAAGAATGCTCTCAGAATCTTGTCTTTGGCCATATACTACATTTGCAGCAGATCATAAAAGCAAAAGACAGCTCTACCGATAATTAAAGATACTTGACATGAAGTGGCTGAAAAATTTAGATTTATGGTTGTGATTATTAACTTTACTTAAGAAACCATCTCTTGATCAAGATGAGTAAGTAAATTACAGACCTATATCTAATCTTCTTTTCATATCTAAAATTCTTGAGAAAGTAGTTGCTAATCAACTTTGTGAACATTCACAAAGTAATGACCTACTTGAGGAGTTTCAGTCAGGCTTCAGAGCTCATCATAGCACTGAAACGGCTCTGGTGAAGGTCACTAATGATATTCTCATGGCCTCAAATAATGGACTTGTCTGTACTTGTCCTGTTAGATCTCAGTGCTGCATTTGATACAGTTGATCACAATATTCTCCTACAAAGACTTGAGCATACTGTAAGGATTAAGGGGAAAGCATTAGGCTGGTTTAAATCGTATCAGACAGATTACAGTTTGTTCGTGTTAATAATAAATCTTCTTCAAACTCTAGGGTCACTTGTGGAGTGTGGAGTGATAAATCCAATCAATTACTTCAACTGCAGTCATGTCTTGATGACATCAAAAGCTGGATGACTTTAATTTCCTGCATTTAAATTCTGACAAGACAGAAGTTGTAATCTTTGGACCAGAGTCCTCAAAAAATAATCTTCTTAACCAATCACTTAATCTGGATGGCATTAGCTTGGCCTCTGGTAATAAAGTAAAAAATCTTGGTGTTATTTTTGACCAAGACATGTCATTTAAATCCCATATTAAACAGGTTTCCAGAGTTTCCTTTTTTCATCTCCGGAATATTACCAAAATTAGAAACATTCTGTCCAGGGGTGACGCTGAAAAACTAGTCCATGCCTTTACATGGACTATTGTAATTCTTTACTATCAGGAAGTCCACAAAATGCAGTTCAAAGTGTTCAGCTGATCCAAAGTGCTGCACCAAGAGTTCTGATGACAATTAACAAGAGGGATCATATTTCTCCAATTTTAGCTTCCCTTCATTGGCTTCCTGTTAAATCAAGAATAGAATTTAAATCAGAATCAGATATACTTTAATAATCCCAGAGGGAAATTACTGTTCCAGTACAACCGCCATCACATACATCACAAACATTTCAGGGGGAATGATTTACTGAGGCCATGCTGCCAAGGAACCGCCTTACGCAGTGCCCACAGGGCGCTGCCATTGACTCTGTGGAAAGATAGGAGCCGCACTAGGAAGGGAGAGGGAAAAACACATATATCACACTTTATCCTATTTCCAGGATACAGTTTGAGATATCAGAAACCTCAGTACGAAAAGCACATATCACGAGACACATATAAGCAGAAGGTTAACATTGGAGACTTGTCGCGTGTAAGTTCATGAGATATATGTGTGTCAGTTGTGTGTGCGTGTTTTGTGGAGTTGTGTTTGTCCATGAATGCTGTCCAGCGGGCCATTGTCCTTGATACGATGGAAAGTTTTTATCACTGGCGCCACATCTTAACACATTCACAGATGTCTGCGGGGGAGGAGGAAGCGGAGGGGAGTAGTTCTGGGCCCTCTAACCATAACATCCAGGGGAGTTTTAGATAGTGGAAAGCCTAATCCAAAAACACAATTTGTTATAAGAACAAGCTGCACCAACTTTTCCATCAGCTTTGTAGTCCTTTTGTCACTGGTCAAATCATCATCCAAATTTGCGTTTTACGTCCAGATTTTATCCCATCTCGCCTTCGAGTTCAACCACCGTAGCCAGCCTGCTTACGGCTCAGCTCGTCCAAGTTACGGTTCTGCTCGTTCACAGCCTAAGTGATCGCGTCATAAGCGGCGGGCAGCCTGATCATGGCCATATTTGCCACCGACACTCTCTGAAGTTGCAGATACATCATAAATCCTCCGAATCCAAAAAGAAGAAATCCAAGTATCATGAATCCAAACATGTGTACGTCTTCCACGTCCTCGACTGACAAAATCGAAAGACACACCGTATTCCACTTCCCCCACGGGTCTAGGGTGTATCCCGCGAAATGAGTCCCATCAGGACACGCAGGGTCCCCCTTTCTCTGCCTTCCAGTTGAAAAAATTTGATCAATAGCATTTAGAGACTAGCTGACGAGATCCATAATTTCCAGAGCTTCGGTTGATCTGAAGAGAGAGCACAAACAGACAAAAACCAAGCAGAAGCAGGAGTGGGGGGGGGGCGCAAGGAGCAAGGAGCTGGAGAGCAGGAAATGGTGACCATCTCAGAAGAGAGAGAGAATAGAACAGAAAATTCTTCTTCTAACGTATAAAGCCCTTAATAATCAAGCTCCATCATATATCAGAGCTCTGATTACCCCGTATGTTCCTAACAGAGCACTTCGCTCTCAGATTGCAGGTCTGCTGGTGGTTCCTAGAGTCTCTAAAAGTAGAATGGGAGGCAGATCCTTTAGTTATCAGGCTCGTTTCCTGTGGAACCAACTCCCAGTTTTGGTCCGTGAGGCAGAGTGTCTACTTTTAAGACTAATCTTAAAACGTTCCTTTTTGACAAAGCTTATAGTTAGAGTGGCTCATGTTACCCTGAGCTACCTCTTTAGCAGGGACGTGCAGAGGGGGGGGGGGGGGGGGCGGAGGGGGCTTGAGCACCTGCCCCTTTGCCCCTCGATGCCCAAAGTGCCCTTTTGTCAGTGTTTTTTTTTTTTTTTTTTTATGTGTGAGTGTTTGTGTGTGCATGTCCAAAAGCAATAATAATTTAGATCTACCGTGTCACGGTAACCGTGGCCGGTTACATGATCCACATAACGTGCCCTCACTCTGCCCTTCTTTTCCTCTCGCAGCTCCGCAGCCTCTCGCTGCCGCTCTGCCCGGTCTGTCCTGCCCCTTTAAATCTGCAGCACACGTGACTGTGCTCTGCGCTGTTTAACTCCACTGTCACTGATTGGCTGTTTTCTAGTGCGTGCGTGTGCGTGCTTGCTAGGAGCGCGAGATTTAAGTTTCGATTCATACTGGGATACTGCGGTTACCACAATTAATACTAGACTACGAAACTAGTGCCAGTTAAGAAACTAAATATTATCTGCACTAAAATAGGGGAAAGCCGCTGAGTGCAGTTCTTTAAAGAAGCAGGAGAGACTGTGTTGATTTGTGGAACTTGAGAAATGTAAGTAACCAACGGTAGAATCTCAAAATAGCATCTAATTCTGAAGTATAATACATTTATCAACAGAAACCTAATCTGTTTTATAAAACTAAATATTCTGTGCCAGGCAGGAGTTCTGAAGACTGCTGGAAAGATGGAAAAGCAAAGACTGTAGGCTATTATAAATTCTGATTCTTAGCCACAGCTGCCTGAAAAAGAAAAGGTGAGGGTTTCCCTTTTACCATATTTTGTTGCTATTATTGCTTTAATTTTTGTTGACCCTTTGATGCAGTTCAGGTATAAATAGCAGGTGATATTTGTTTTACATGATATACAACACAACAACACTAGATGCTGCCTAAACAACTGCTATTTGTTTAGACTTTTGCTTATTTATAATAGCGTAATTAGGATTCCAAAAAATTATAGTGCTATTTATTTCACTATTTCTACTTTTAGACCGTTAGTAGTGTTCCAAAAGGAACACTTATGTTAAAACACTTACCGGAAATGACGGGATGACGTGACGAACGCAACACACGTGACCGCGAATTTTTCAGACCGCCAAAAAATATATGCTGGCGTTTTTTTTTATAAAAACAACAATCGTTTACATTCACAGCATGTTGAAATTACATCGCCTCCGACGTCAACGCAGGATCCTCCAAATATTGGCTGAACATGAGGTATGTTCGTGTATTTTACAAACACCTATCGAGTACAATGCCTCGTATTACCACCATTACTTACATTTATATGATTGCGGTGTCGCAGCTCCGGCTGTCTCGGCTGAATTGTCCGCCATTATTTTCAAAATGGGAACATCTTTCCGACGTCCTTAGTCCCTCCCTTTCCGCTTTGTAGTCAAGATGGCGTCTGTTTAGTGCGAGTAGGGTCCATCGTTACACACTGCATTTTGTGCCCATTTTTAGGGGGTCATCCGGGTACTTTCAGTGCACTGACTTTTTGTGTTATCTACACTACCTACTTAAAACTAAGTGTTCGAAGTGTAGAAGTAGGCGGAATGAGACACAGCCCTCGTGTCACATCCTTTATGAATCCTTTGTTGTATTTATTGATGCTTGCAAACCAGGAGTGTTTATCCTTTTCCACATCAGGTAATATTTCCATCACTGACTCATGCAGAGAAGTTGTCTCCTCACGTAGCTGAATCAAGATATTAAGCTGAGTTTGCACCGGTGAAACATTATCATCACTCTTCATTAGTTCTTCTAAAGCACTGATGACCCCTTTCATTTTATTCACTCTTACTTGACGTTATTTTTGGAGTTTCTCCATTTTACACCCCAACGCCTTTTCAGTGAGAATGACTTTCCTTTTAACAGTTTCAGGATCATTTGGATTTAAACCAGATTTTAATTCACTCATATTGACATCAGACAGTGTGTGCGCAACAGAAGAACTAAACATGTCACATTCCACATTTGTGTCAAAGCCACATCCAACTCAGCTGCTTTGTTTTGGCACAAATCTTATTTCCATAGGAACAAGCCAACATGGCTTCCAAATCCCGTCTCCAATTCAAGCTTGAGTTAGAGCAGTAACTGCACCAACATCCAACTTCACTTTGAGTTGCACAAACAAACAATCCATATTTCCAACAGTTTTCTGGTCGTGAGCAATTTGGGAAACATCAAACAGTAGCCACGGCGTCCATGCGCATCCACTATGCAGTAGTAACCAGCATCAGCTATGTCCAAGCAAGTATAAACTTCACAGCAGGAATATACTGAGTTTCAAACACCATGGGTTGTGATGTGCTTCTTCCTTTCATTCAAGGTTACTCACGGTCACCATCTGAAGTGGTTAGGTGGTCCATAGTGCACAAGTCCAGTGAAGCTTCGGAAGAATCTGAAACTTAGGCTTTTTCTGTTGACAATGTAGTGTGACTATCACAAACTAGGTTAGTTACTGAGGGAAGGACATAGTTGTCTGTCTGACTCGCTGACTGAAGGAGGAAACTTGGCTCCAATACTGGTTGAAGGGTGTTTATTTTTCTTCTTCTTGCATAATACACTTTGACAAGATTGTATATAGACTGGAAAGATACTTTGGTTATTGATTTGTTACTTTGCGGTCAACAGAAAATATCGGCCCCTATGTCAACCCTCTCTGTCACAAACAAAAGAAAAAACAAAGCTCCATGGGCAGACACAGGTGATAATTATCAGGCCATTATCCACACCCAGCCACACCCACATACACACACGCAGACATATATACAAACACACAGGCTCCCTCTTGTGACCAGTGCTAAACACATCCATGCCTCTACAGGCTTTATACGTTAGGAGAATTTTAAATTATATTCTCGATTTAACAGGAAGTTAATGAAGGGAATCTAAAATAGGAGAAATATGATCCCTCTTGTTTATTTTCATCAGAACTCTTTCTGCAGCATTTTGGATCAGCTGAAAACTTTGAACTGCGTTTTGTGGACTTCCTGACAGTAAAAAAATACAATGGTCCAGCTTTGAAGTAACAAATGCATGGACTAGTTTTTCAGTGTCACTCCTGGACAAAATATTTCTAATTGTGGCAATATTCTGGAGATGAAAAAAGGAAACCCTGGAAACCTGTTTTAAAATGGGATTTAAATGACCTCTTGATCAAAAATAACACCAAGGTTTTTTTTTTCTTACCAGAGGCCAATTTAATTTTTGAGGACTCTGGTCCAAAGATGACAACTTCTGTCCTGTCAGAATTTAAATGCAGGAAATTTAAAGTCATCCAGCTTTTGATGTCATCAAGACATGCATGCAGTGGAAGTAATTGATTGGATTCACCAGGATTTATGGATAAATATAGCAGAGTATCATCAGCATTACAGTTGAAATGAATCCCATGCTGTCTGATAATTTTACCAATCAGAAGCATATAAATATTAAAGAGAATTGGCCCAAGGACTGAACCCTGTGGTACTCTACAAGTGACCCTAGAGTTTGAAGATTTATTATTCACATGAACAAAATGGAATCTTTCAGACAGATAAAATTTAAACCAGCCTAATGCTTTTCCCTTAATCCCTACAGCATGTTCAAGTCTTTCTAGGAAAATATTGTGAGCACTGAGATCTAACAGGACAAGTAGACACAAGTCCATTATCTGAGTCTATACAAATAAATTTCCATTGTCTTGCCTTTGTCTTGAATAAATGGAATGCTGCATTATTTGTTAAGCCTGAATCGATATGAAATGTTAAATAGAAAGGAAAAACATTATTCAGTGAGCAAAATTTCCTGAACTTAGTTTTAGACATCTATTCAAACTAGTGTGTGAAAACCTTGAGAAAACTATTTTCAAATCTTATTTCAGGTTATTCGGTTGATGCAGTTATTTCATCTCGTGGGGCTCAGCTTTATATAGCTGGAGCTCCAAGGTTCAACCACACTGGCAAAGTCATCATTTTCAGCCTGAACAACAATGGAAACCTCACGATCCTCCAGGCACTTCTGGGACAGCAGGTCTTCTGCACACACATGCACGCACATGTTGTTTAATATGCATAGCTAGTATTTTCCCCATGATCAACACTCATTCACATTAAACCATAACATCACATGTTGGAAAAACTCCAAAATTTACAGTAATTTTTCAGCAAACTGAAACTCATTCTTCAAAAGATAATTAAATAATAGTAAGGTTTTACGACTTCAAAACCATTACAAGACATTGCATTTAACACAAAACTTATGACTACCACTTGATGGAATAAAAATAATCAGTTTTTGTAGGGGATTTCATTTCTAACTCATAAGCAGCATTTTTTTTCCTTATGTGAGAGACTGATCCTTATTTATTTTGAAAGCAAAATGTTTCACCTGTTTTTGACATCACATACTGACCAAATGTCAGTCTTGGTGTAATTATTATCTCTCATTCTCAACTTTAGGTCATAGTTTAGTCAGGATGATGACTAACTTTCATAGGATGTCTTTTTTAGTTTATTTTGAGAAAAAAGTTAATGCCGCAACAGATCTTCTGAATGTAAAAACTCACCAGTTTGGATTTTGGTGTTTGGTTGAGGCGATAGAATGCCCTTAGTGCATATAGGCATTCCAGGATATAAACAGGTTGATGAATTAAGTTCTAAACTAAAAAGAAAATTGTCTTCCATTTCTTAATTTAATTTGTTTCTTCTGTGTTCAATCAACAGATCGGTTCATATTTCGGCAGCGGACTGTTATCAATGGACATTGATGGAGATGGCCACACTGACTTTCTTTTGGTTGCAGCACCCATGTACTATAATGAAGGCTGGGAGAGAGGAAGGGTTTATATATACTCTTTGTCATATGAGGTATATCCTCATCTACTGTGTTAGAATTGATCCTAACACCCTGTTGACCTGTGAAGAGCGGCCAGTTTAAATGCCTTAATATTAAAGGTATAGTGGACGATCTTGTTTTGGTTTGAAGTTCCGGGGGTATCATCTTACATATTGGTTGTCCCACATACTGATCATTGTGACGTGCTCACCTAACGCCAATGTGTGTGCTCGTTGCTTACCAGTTTCCTCTTGCTGTGCATGTACACTTCTAGTATTTACGTATGTATCCAGTGAGCTACGGTTTCAGCCGTTCATTGTAGCTCCACTGCTCTCACCGTATACTTTGAAAATGGCTGAGAGTTGCAAGAAACAAACTGTCTTAAGGTCATGAGAAGAAGAGGAAGGCCTCAGTGGAAAGAAATAAGACCAGGGTGTATTTGAGAGACTCTTTCAATCGATCCCCCACAGGGGGGGAAGAGCAGGATGATCTTGCACATGCACAGTTATTCAAAAAGTGATTTGAGCATTTCTTACCTACATTTCCAGGCAAATCGTCCACTCTACCTTTAACTTCCACTGTTAATGATTATATGTTCGCATATTTGTGAAAGACATGGCTCAAAGATGTTTATTAGGCTATGAGGAAACAGAGCTTTTTATACAAAACAGCAAAAGCAAATGACTTTGTGACTATTAGTACAACATTACAAACAACAATAGCACAGTTTGCTGCTCAAATTTACTTGTGTATAGAATTTCCTTCTGATGCATGTGATCCAAGTGTTTTTCAGCTTACAAACTTGTATATCCCTAGGCATTCTTCATATTTCAAGGAATACTTGAAGTGTCCCACCATTCTCAAAACTCTCGTCTGGGTTCGGCACTGGCACAAATAGCTGACATGAATGGAGATGGATTTAAGGAGCTTGTGGTGGGAGCTCCTCTAGAGGATGACCATCAGGGGGCAATATACATTTTTCATAGCCAGGACAAGATGATAGCACCACAATACAAACAGGTAATTAGCTTTGGAAAAACTCCCAAACATGCTGATTGCTTATAATGTTGCAGCAAAAACAGACATGAGTCCTCGTGAATTATTGATGACAATGTGATCTGTAGTAAGACTAGGAAGAAGGCATAAGAAAGTTTATAGTGACATGTTCTGAAAACAAGAGAGAATAATTGTGTGTGAATGAGAGGAACAAAGGCAAAACATTGAGTTAGTAGATGAGTCTACATACCTGGGTGCAACATCCAAAGCAAAAAAACAATATGTGACACGAGCAATAACTGCATGAGTAAAAGAGAAGGTTTACAATATAAATGTCAACAATCAAGAATCTTAAATTTTTCATGAGACAGACAGAATGCACAGATTACACATAACATCCAGACACATCAAGACATAATCTTTCCAAATCTTTTTTCCCCTCCTGAAATTAAATGATTGGACTGACCAATAACACTTTCTGTGAAGCTTAAGGGATGCAAATAGTCCTTAGCATCTAACAAGACTAATATTCAAGTCAAAAAGTCACATAGTAGTCCTTTTGGCAGGCAATATAGATTACTGTGCAGTTGCATGAATGCATCACATGAACACTCCATCAATTGAGTCACTCATGTACAAAGCAAATTTCTGTGCAATAGACATTCCGTGAGAAACGAAAGTGTGCAAACAGACATTAGCATGTGAGAGACAGTATGATGATTCTCATCGGATCACGAACAAGTGGAATCAGTAGTATGTTTGTAACGTGTAACAGACTATGAAATGGGCTGGTGGTTTATTTCATTCTCAACAGGGGGTGATAGTCTTTTTTAAGTCTGTTAGTTAGGTGGGTATGATTTGTGACAATATGTCTGGCCCTTTTCATTACCCATGCAGCATAAACCTCGTCTAGATCTTGTAGATGATATCCCACAATCCCCTGTGCTGACCTCACAACCCGTGCTAAATCCTTCCTCTCCTGTGCCGTGCAGCTCCCATACACTAATGTCATGCAGAGACACAGAGTGCTTGCAATTGTGACTCTATAAAGATTTCAGTAAAGTCAAATTCCAGTCTGTTTCAGTTTCCTGAGAAAGAAGAGCTGTTGTTGGGCCTTCTTCACCAGGTGGGAGAAGTCCCAGTCATAGTCCAGAAAAGGTCAGAGGAAATGTGAATGGCCAGGAAGATTATGCTGTCTACATGCTCCACTACCTCCCCATGTATGCAGAGAAGAGAGTGTTCAGTCTTCCAGGACCTTCTGTAGTCCACAATGATCTCTTTGGTCTTGTTGGTGCTCAAGATGAGGTTGTTCCTGGAGCACCACTGTGTCAGATTGTGGACCTCCTCTGTGTTGTGGGTGTCATCATTGTTGGATATGAGACCCACCACAGTGCTGTTGTCCGCAAACTTCACAGCTATGTTTGTGGGGTGGATAGCAGGGAAGTTGTGTGTGAAGAGAGTGAAGAGAGGAGGGCTAAGAACACAACCCTCTGGTGTTCCAGTGTTAAGGATCAGTGGGGCAGATGTGTGTTTCTCTATCCTCGCCACCTGGATCCAGCTGGTGAGGCAATCATTGGTTCAGGAACAGTGCGTTGCAGATAATCGCAGTTTGTGCAGCTTCAGGCCAGCATGTCTGGGAGCATGGTGTTGAAGGCTGGGCTAAAGTCCACAAATAGCATGCTAACATTGGTGTTGTGATGCTGTAGATGAGTCAGAGCCATGTGAAGTGCCAACAAGACAGTATCCTCTGTAGAGTGATGTCTACTAAGATGTATGATTTCCAGACAGTTGTGCTAATGAAAACACATAAGGTGGAACTGTATGTGTCCAAGATGCAGATGTATTTTAATCAGGAATGAACAAAACTGATACAGTTAGAAATGAGTGTAGTAAAATAACACAGACCATTAGGTGGTTAAAGTGTGAAGAAAATAGAAGAAGAAACCCAATGAAATTGTTCTTTTTTGTTTGTTTTTGGTCATTTGTAACTTTGTACTTTATGGAAGCTTTTTGCTTGACTTGTGAGTTAGCGTGTGTTATGGTCTGCCAATCAGGTCCTGTCTCTATTGATTCTGTTTTTGGTACTTTCCCCATTGATGGGCTTGTTGCATGGCATGTGGTGGCTTTCCTTTGGGTATAACTTTGGGGGGCTCCTGGCATTGACAGTTGGGACCCTGTGCAGCTTTCTCGGTAGTTTCCTGGAGTGCCACTGTCTGGTTTGAGGGTTGGGATGAGGGATCTTTTGGGCCCCCTCTATGTTGGACATATCTCCAGCTCCACTATTTGGCCGTTCTGGGGTGGGGTATGGATTAGTCCAATTGTGTGACATGTGCAAGTGTTTGGCTTTGGTGTGTTCAGATCGACACCCTGTGCTTTCCTCTGGCAATGCTGGTTACCCGTTTTTGATGTCATCTGGGATTTGGATTGGCAAGCTTCCCATTGGTGTGAAAAAACAGGATTGATTGTTGTGCTCACCCTTTTCCTGACTCTTGGTTGTCAATTCTATTCTCAGGCTTTGGGACTAGACTTGTGGAAAAAAATAAATATGTCTATGTATAATTATCACTGACATGAGGATCAGAATGTTATATTTCCTATAAAACATAAGAGCTCTGTGTCAATCATGTTACATGTTAGTGATATTAATCTATGACAGTGTATAATATAATATATCGCAATATAAAAGGTAGTGATAGCTACTGATCTTCATTCTGCTCTACCAGCGTCTGCCTGGAGCTGGTTTTTCTGCAGGCCTACAGTATTTTGGCCAAAGTCTTCATGGAGTTCTTGACGTCAATGGAGATGGGCTTGTTGATTTAGCTGTGGGAGCACAAGGAACTGCCATCATTATCTGGTAAGATTAGAGGATGTTGTTCACAGTGTTACTATAATGATAAAAAAACTACTGAATGGCTTTGATAGAATCACGATGATGTGCACAAAAATAAATTAATTGCACAGGAATAGCACAAAAGAATCTATATAACAATGCCTTACTGAACTGGTTTTCAAATAAATCAATAATGCAAAAAAGATCTATAGAGTCTTGAACATCACCCTCCTCCATATCTACAGCCGAATTACTTCAACAATAATGAGATGTCCCAAACAGGTTTGAGATGGTGGATTAGATAGATAGATAGCATTAACTTTACAGCTTCATCACACATTCTCTCTAACAACTAGATCACACTATTGCATACCAGATATGGGGTTTGAATGACATTTGAGGACACACTGTCTCAGGTAAATAATGCCTTCCTACACATCTGATATTAGAGCTAAGACAGGTTTAGCTGGTGAGCAAGTTTAGTCATGTCAAAAGATTCTGGTACAATAGTATCATAACTCTGAAATACTAAAACAAGAAAAATATTAAAAATAATAATAATAATAATAATTATATATAGACATGGGTGGAGTTGCAATCCATCTATTTTAGAGAAGTCCAGATTGAACATCCAGTCCAGGGCCATCAAAAAGTTAAGATGAGGACCTAATTACCAATAGTAGCACATGTACGAGTGTCGGGTCAGAGAAAAAGCATCAGATATGTGTATGCAAGCACAGGTGGAAGCAGATCGGCATGAATTTAGTTAGAGTTAGCTGTAGTCTGACTTTTAACTGAGAATGAGCTGATAGTGAAGCTACAACAAGTACCATGACTATTCAAGCTGTGGTCTGATACATGTCTGTTCCCCTCAGCTTGAAGCAGTCATGTGATTTCATCTGGAATCAAGTAGCAGCTTTGACCCATAATCAAAGCCTCTCTGTGTCTATCAAACATTATTTTGAGGCTGAAGAAAATAGTTGCTCATATACAAACAAGTGAACAAATATTAAAGAAGAATGATCCATTTGTAGTCAGAGTAATGGTGAGCAGCTAAATAAGACAAGATAAAGAAAGAACCATTTTCTGTCAGCTTCCACCTAGAATGGCATCATATTGATTTGACAAATATTTTGTAATTTTGTGCTGTGAAATGTGAACCCTCAAGTTTTACCTGTTGAGTAAACTTTAAAATAATTTTACATGTTAAATATAATACAGATGATCAGCACATGCATGTTGTTGCAGCCAGTTTATTTCTACAACTACACAAAAGAAAGTGAATGAACCTGAAGTGCTAAAGGTGGAAAATAGCTCCTTTAACCAAAAGTTTTAAGAAAATCTGTTCAAAACTGTTTTCATCTATTAATTTTGTATCTCCTTCTGTCTTTTCTTTCATGTTTCTGTAGAGGGCTATAGTCAGAATGAATTAGAACCAGAAGGAACTTTATTTCGCCAACTTTGAGGGTACAGCCAAAGAATTTAACTTTAGATTCCAACGATCATGTAAAGAAGCAGGCAGACAAGAAACAGTAAGCAGACAGCAACTACAGTCTATAACAGAAAAGACATTATTCAGGGGAAAAAGGTAATAACAGGACCAGTATATACAGGGGATTTTGCCCCTCAGTAGAATAGCTGGCTACCCTGACTATAAAGCTACTGAGATTGCGGTAAGGCACTTCCTGTGTTGTGTGGATTGTGGCTTTGTGTTCCAGACTCTCTTGATTTTATCTTAAATCTCTTTGCTGTGACATCTCTCTGTTTCTAACACTTAAGCACGTTTAAAACACATTCTCTGTTGCTGCACTTCACGTTTGGGAACTCCTCATGTTTCACATGGTTTACTTTTTCTTGGCGTGGTAAGATGTAGCTAGCCTAGTCTAGCTTTAGCTTTAACCTTACTATTACTTCCACACCTATCCTTCCCTTAGCTTCTCCATCTCTAAGTCTATCCCTCTCTCCTGCGCACTCTGTCTGATGTACAGTTATTCCTCTATCTCCTTTAGTGATTATAGTGAAGGGTCCATCTCTGTGGACCCTTAGCTAGCGCGGATCCACAGAGATTAGCTTCACGTAGTTGTCTCCCAGCAGTGCCCGAGCAACCTCGTTTTCAGGCCGGTTGGGTGACAATACACAGGAAGCATAGCTCTAGATCCCAGCCCCTGGGTCACCACCAACCCGTCAGTGTTTCTAACAGATTTTTTCCACTCAGCAACACACCGGCTGAGAAGCTGACTCTGGTAATTGGCAGTTCCATAGTCAGAAATTTGGCATTAGAGACAACAGGGACCATAGTAAAATGCCTGCCAGGGGCCAGATCAGGCGACATCAAATCCTACCTGCAACTTCTGCTAAGGGTAAGCATATATGGAATATGCTGGTGAAGATTCTCAGTCATCCAGGTCATGGTCATTCCAAAAAAGTTAAAAAAACAAAACAACGGGATTTTCCGAGGTTTGAAGACGTTTCGCTTCCTATCCAGAAAGCTTTCTCTGAAAAACTCAAGAGGATTTTCTCCAAACACAAAATCCCAGTACATTTCAAACCAAACAGGACCCTCAGACAGAGGCTGGTGCATCCCAAGGACAAAACCCCCAAACCTAAGATGAGCGGAGTGGTGTATGCAGTTCAGTGCAGTGAGGAATGTTCTGATCTTTATATTGGAGAAACCAAACAACCAAAGACGCATGGCTCAACACAGGAGAGCTACCTCCTCAGGACAAGACTCTGCTGTCCACCTACACCTTAAGGACAAAGGACACTCTTTTGAGGACCAAAATGTTCAAATTTTGGACAAAGAAGACATTAAATAATAAACATTAAATAACTTTAAACAGTGTATAATTGCACAACAGCCCAACATCTCCCACGGCTCCTGTTGCCCTTACGCCCGATGACTCTGATTGTGCAGTTGGTGCCATGTGTGAACAGTGGGTTGGTGGTGCCTGGAAGCCCTTTGCCTTTTTTAGCAGGAAGCTTTGGGATGCTGAGAGGAAATACAGTACATTTGACAGGGAGTTACTTGCCCTTTTTCTTGCGACGCGTCATTTCCAGTTCCTGCTTGAGGACTTCTCCGCTTTTGTGGACGACAAGCGTCTCACGTTTGCCATGGCAAAGGTTTCAAAACCGTGGTCGGCACGGCAGAAGAGGCAGCTTTCTGCCATTTCAGAGTTTACCACTAACATTGAACACGTTGCTGGCAAGTGTAATGTGGTGGCTGACTTCTCTGTCCAGGGGGCAGGTTAGTTCTGTGCATTTGGGAGTGGACTACTCTTCAATGGCTGCCGACCAGCTTACAGACACGGATGTTCAGGCTTTTAGGATAGCTGAGTCCAGTTTGCTTTTGTAAGATATCTCATTTCAGGACAGTGGCATAACCCTTCTTTGAGACATTTCGTTAGGCAGGCCTCGCCCCTTGGCTCCTGCTTGCTGGCACTGATGTGACGCGGGTCATTCCCTTTTGCACCCGGGAGATAAAGCCTCTGTTAAGTTGGTGGGGGCAAAGTTTGTGTGGCCTGGCCTCTGGAAAGAGGTCAGGATGTGGGCTTCCTCGTGTGTTGCGTGTCAACGTGCCAAGGTGAAACAACACACCAAAGCCCCTCTGGAGCAATTTCCACCTACCACCGAGGAGGTTTGAACACGTTCATGTGAACCTGGTAGGTCCATTTCCCACTTCTTGAGGATTCATCCATTTCCTGATTATAATGGATGGGGCGTCTCAGTGGACTGAGGCGGTTCCCTTGTCATCAACCACCTCGGCAGATGTTACTTCGGATCTTCCTGGGTTAAGTGTGCCACTTGACCTGACTCCTGACATGGGTCCTCAGTTCACCTCTGAGTTGTGGACTGGAGTGGCGGATAACCTGGGTGTCAAACTCCATCGCACTACCGCTTACCACCTGCAGGCCAATGGCCTTTGCGAGAGGTTCCACCGTACCATGAAGGCCGCCTTACGGGCCTCACTGGTGGACGACAGCTGGGTCGACCGCCTACCTTGGGTCCTGCTGGGCCTGCGTTGGGCTCCTAAGTAGGACCTGCAGTTTTCTTCTGCTGAACTGGTCCTGGGTCAACCTTTGAGGGTGCCAGTGTTGTTTCTTTCTTGTATATCTGGTTCGGTTGTCGATAAGATGAGCAAGCCAGGTTTCCTGGTGGATGCAAGGTTTTTGGCCCCAGTGGTGGCGCATCACTGCCTTCAACAGTCGCATGTGCCAAAGGACGTAATGTCTGCCAAGTACATTTTTATCCGCCATGATACACACCGTTCTCCACTTCAACTTCGTTATGATGGTTCATTTTGTGTACTAGAGGCAGAGGCAAAGGATTTTTGCTGGTTTTGCTCCTCATTCTCAGGCTCTGCCCCCTATTTCTGTTGTTTCCCTGTCAGGTGGGCAGTCTCACCGCAATTGGAGCTATACCCCTCCCTCACATTCACCACCTGTGGTCACCAAGCACAGCTGTAGCGGCCGCCTTGTTAAACCCCCTAAGTGGTACTACTAGTGTAGTATTTGTTTTTGCACTGTTGTTTAGTTTAAGATAGTTGTATTGTTTGTCATTGTATTATTTGCCATTCTGTGTGTTAAGGGGGGTGTCAGGTTTGACCGGCAGAGGCTCCACTTTGAATATAGAGGCAGGACCATAAATAACATCTTAATGTAATGTAATGTAATGTAATAATGTAATGTAATGTCATCTTTATTGTCATTGAAACATACATTGAAACGAAATTTGTTCTCTGCTTTTAACCCATCACTCTTGGGGAGCAGTGGGCTGCCATGTGTGGCGCCCGGGGAGCAATCAGGGGTTAAGGGTCTTGCTCAGAGACCCAGAGTGCTGGCGCTGGGGATCGAACCAGGTACTTGCATCCTTCTCTGAGTGCAAGCGCGCTGCTCTAACCACTAGGCCAACTACTTGAGAAACACATCGTCATCCACAAAGAGTGGCTATTAATTGACCCTGACGTGCACAGCGCCGGCGAGGAAAATGCAAACATACCACAGCCTCTCCTGTGTTACCTGAACCTGAGGTACAGCTAGACTTTGAAATTCCTGATAATATAAGTGAGCTGCAGCACCAGGAGAGAAGTCTGGCTGATCTTATTAAGAGAGGTGAAGAAGGTGGAACTGCAGAGGAATTTCACATGCAAAATGGCACCCTCTACACGAGACATGGAGAAGTACAACAGCTTGTTACCCAGAAAAGCCAGAAAAATAGTGTTAACTTTGGGCCATTCAATTCCCTGGGCTGGCCACCTGGGGAAACATAAAACCATAGCCCGAATCCAACGGTGTTTCTACTGGCCTGATCGAGAGCGCCTCTTCAGCCTCTTTCTATTATAAATATGCTATTTGAACGTTTTTATGCATGGATGTTGTGGGTCCAGTGGAGAAGAGCAAATCAGGTAACCGATTTATGTTGGTTATCACTGATTATGCAACAAAGTATCCAGAAGTGTTCCCCCTGAAATCTGTTAAGGCTAAAACTGTTGCTTCTTGCCTGGTTCAGTTTTTTTCACGAGTGGGGTTCCCCAAAGAAATACTGACTGACCAAGGGACAAATTTTATGTCCAAATTACTGAAGGATGTGTATAAACTGGTTGGCATCAAGGGACTGAGAACCACCCCATGTCACCCGCAAACTAGAGGGTTACACGGGAGTGGATTTTCACTCCTGTCCCGTCCCACTGACAAAAATTGTGTCCCGTCCCAATCCCGGGCCAGAGTAGGAAAAAAAAGTCCTGTCCCGTCCCGTCCCGCTCCTGGTAAAATTACTCCCACTCCCATCCCGCTCCCACTCAGAATGGCTCCCGCTCCTGCACCACTCCCATTCTTGTTGTCTTCATTAAGTTTTCTGGCAATACATTAAACCTGAATGTATATGAAGGGTCAGTTAAATTCCTGTTTTAGCTGTAGTAAAGGCCAGTTAAAGTAAAAGGAATAATAATAAATAAATAATAAAAGTAACAAACAAGGAAACAGACCATGCCTATCTTAGTTGAATAAACAAAATGTACAATGTTGCCTTTTACTAATTCATTAAGTAATTGTTTCACATGAACAATGAAGTTACTTTTATGTTTCAAATTGCTGAAACTAAAGAATAATACACCTAACAAGATATCTATACTCAATTAAGAAAAAAGTGCATAAAGGCATTACTGTCACAATTTAGATAATGTACCTCAATGGTTCATAAACTCAGTTTAGTAAAAGAAAAAGTTGAATATCATTCAAGCATATTAGTATTTTTCCATTTGCAATAAAATGTCCATGAACTAATTAGGGTTTACTATCAGAGCCAATACATTCATCGAACATTAAGCACATTCTTAGACAGACCTCTCAACTTTTATCAAAAATTGAGAGTGAGATTATGTTAATTTTCGGGGGTGGTGCGGAGCTGGAGGCGGAGCTAACTGGACCCAGGAAAAGCCGGTCCAGTCAGATCCGTCTCATTTTTATCCGACCAGACATGGAAGTAGACATGTTTTACTTTTGTTAAAGGCATACTATGCAACATTTTTCAGTTAATTAATGTGTTCCATACCGTTTTGGATGATTAAATGAGTCATTTCAGGTCGAACAAAGGTTTTCTCGGCCGCCCTGGGGGTCTGTGGGGGAAATACCGCACTTGCAATGCAAGAGCCCTCGGCTCGCACACACAGAAGTCTCGCTTTACGGCGAGAACTCCATGTGTTTTTGCCCTGCCATTCACTATATGCACGCGCGAAAGCAACAACAAAGAACCGCGTGTTAACGTCAAATAAACATGCAAGCATATTGAGTTTTATTATTATTATTATTTATTTTATTTATTTTTTTATGTTGGCGAGACGCTACCGTGGCGGCTGCGGCTTGGCGAGGCGGCGGCTGCGGCTTGGCTAGGCGGCGGCTGCGGCTTGGCTAGGCGGCGGCGGTAGCGTCTCGCCAACATAAAAAAAAATAAAAATAATAATAATAAAACTGGCGAGGCGGCGGCGGCGGCGGCGGCAGCCGCGGCTTGGCGAGGCGGCGGCTTGGCGAGGCGGCGGCTTGGCGAGGCGGCGGCTTGGCGAGGCGGCCGCCGCGGCCGCCTCGCCAAGATAGCGCTGCGGGAAGCTTGATGTTCATACCTTCACTGTGTTAGTCATTGTTTGTACTGCCGTTTTTTCCACTTTTCGTTGCGTTCGCCTGTCTGCTAAGCTCAAAACAACCGCGCCTGTCTTGACGGAGAAACCAGAACAGCTGAGCATCTTTACGACAGTGCACTTTTACTTTCGCCCTCTGGGGGGAGCCTCGCTGGAAAATCAACCCCGGTTGCATAGTATACCTTTAAAAAGTGAAAGAGAAGTGTTAACACGTTCAGTTAGTGGGTTAAAACAGAAAAAAACACAACTGTTCAAATAATAGTAAATAAAATAATAAAGTAATTTTAAGTTATTGGCCGTATTATTACACTGTTGCACATTGAAAATGAGTCCAGGAAACACGTTTTACAAGCAGGGTACTGAGCGTTAACACCGTGACATTTAACTCTCCTCAAGTTTGTTAATATTTACAACTTTACAGTCGCTCTGTGAGTTTAATATATAAGTCCTTACTTCTGACTTTGCGTTGCAAATCCAACCTTTCCAGGTTGAGTTCGCCACTAGAGGTTGTTCACCCCCCCATTCTGTTTTGGAGCGCTGGCGGGAAAAATAGACCGGAAGCACTGTTGGCTTCTGGGTCGTGTAGTTCTTTTGACTTGCATTATAGTTTAGGTTTCTTGGAAAAACTACAAAATGGCGGCGGCGAACCTACATTTTTGATTTTCTATTTTATTTAATATTTTGGCATCGATCCTAGTTTATTGTACCTGCTATTGGTTTACTCCCGCTCCCGTTGATATTTAATCCTGTACCATCTCAATCACGTGATATTTACTAATGTTGACTCCCATCCCGCGTGATTCCCGAAAAAATTTCAGTCTCTACTGCAAACTGACAGTCTCACAGAGAGTTTTAATCAGACTCTTAAGAACATGCTTCGGAAGTTCATCAATGAAGCTGGGTCTGATTGGGATCAGTGGTTCCCTTACCTCTTGTTTGCATATCGGGAGGTACCCCAAGCCTCTACCGGGTTTTCCCCCTTTGAGTTGCTTTTTGGGCATGAGGTGCGAGGTCCCCTGGCCCTTTTGAAGGAAAGGTGGGAGGGGGAGAAACCTGCAAAAGAGCCTGTTAATACCATTTCTTATGTCCTCCAGATGAGAGAGAAGTTGGAAAAGATGACCTCATTGGCTCAGGAACATATGCGCATCTCCCAACAGAAGCAAAAAACCTGGTATGATCAAACTGCTCATGTGAGAAGTTTTGAACCAGGTCAAAAGGTATTGGTGCTGCTACCTACTAATGACAGCAAGTTTCTGGCTCAGTGGCAAGGTCCATATGAGGTTGTTCAAAAACTGGGACCTACCACCTACAAGATCTGTACTCCGGATCAGAGACGCAGTACAAGAGTTCTGCACATTACCTGCTAAAGGAGTGGGTCTCCAGGCCGGAGGGGAAACAAGATGTATTTTTCATCAGAAGTGTATCAGATGAGGAGGTGGAGGAACAATACCTGCCTCTACCATCAGCTTCTGTTCTTGACCTGAGTCATATTTCCCTGGAGCAGCAGTTGCAAGTGAGAGCCCTTTGTAACATCAATGTGTTTCATGATATCCTGGACGTACTGATTATATTAAACATGATATTCGTCTGAAGGAAAATGCAGTTGTGAGACGAAGAAGCTACAGGATCCCTGAGCGTCTCCTTGGCCCTTTAAAAGAGGAGATTGAGTTAATGCTTACATTACACTGTCCTGACTTTGACCAGCCATTTATTTTGCAAACTGATGCATCTGGGCGTGGGCTGGGTGCAGTGCTGCTTCAAGGGCCTCCAGGGGGGCGTCATCCTATTTCTTTTATAAGCAGAAAGCTCTACCCAAGAGAAACTTGATATTCCACCATAGAAAAGGAGTGCCTAGCTGTGAAATGGGCTTTGGATTCGCTCAAATATTATCTGTTGGGGACACGGTTCATCCTCGAGATGGATCACAAGGCTCTGAAATGGCTTGAAAGAATGAAAGACTCAAACAGCAGGATAACCCGCTGGTACCTGGCGATGCAACCATTTCAGTTTGATGTCCATCACATCCCTGGGAAGCTGAACATTACTGCTGACTACCTGTCACGCTGGCCCATGGAGTTTCCAGAAGAGGGGGAGTGTGTGGAGGTTCCTCCATATTTTCCTCAGTGTTAGTATTTATTCAAATGTCTTCACACAACACATTTTTTGCATTAGGTTGTTTACTATTATGGGTGCACACATTTAGTAAACACCTTTTTGTTTATTTCAATCATTAATTTCTCTGTTTTGCTGAGTTTGAAGGACTGGCTGGGGGAGAGGATTGGTTGAAAGGCAAACCAGGAAATGGAAAAAACCATCAGACTGCTGGAAGCAGGGGACTTGATGTTAAAGAATTTACCTCTCTCTCTCTCCTAACAGCATAGCTGCTAAAACATCTGTGGTGTTAGGTTGTTTTGTTAGTTGTGTTGTAGTCAAAATATGTTGGTTTGAATTAGTTATTTATGTTTATGCATTGTTGTCTTTGTCTCATCTCCCACCCCTCCTCGTTTGTGTAGGCTAGCCTTTGTGTATAAATCCCCCTGTGTGTTCATTGTGGTAGGTCAGTTTTTTGGTTTGTTATATTGAGTTAGGTGTGCCTTAGTTGATTTCTTTTGGGCCCATTTTGTTATATTTTTGAGATTTGATGTTAGAAGTTCTCTGTGAACAATTTTTGGAAAAATAAATAGAAAATACTTTTTTATATATGCCTTTGTCCTTGTGCCTTACTGGTCGGACCTTCACATAAATAATATATCATAGCCAGATAATATAATAGGGAATTCATTGCAAAGCTTTCTGATTACAAGATAAGCATTATTTCCTACTGTATTCATGTGCCCTCTTTCTGATGTAACCGGGTGGTGTATTTGTTGAGAACAGTGTTTACATGAAGTGGCTGTAAATTCCCACCCGTTTCGGGCCCTTGAATGCATCTATGCCCCGTTTCCCCACCTTCACTTCCGTTTTGCAGCATTGTTGGGCTCATTAGTGTATATAGGCACCAGGTGTGCCCGCCAAGCTAGGATTGTCAGGTCCGTGGTTGTGTGCAGTTCGATCTCAGTTGGATGACCACTGGCGCCGTGCCCGTCGGGCTGCTGCACCAGAACTTGGGATCATGGATATTTGTGCTGCTGGATGCACTTCAGTGGTTTTTCACTGCAGCGTCTGAATGTACCCGTTTCTGTGGCTGATTAAGATTGCTGCTGTTGCATATTATGCTCTCACCAAGGTGCATTTGTTTGTTATGCTCTGGGTTAATTGGCTAACAGGTCGTCCTTTAGAGCTGGAGTTGTAGCACAAGCAATATAGAACCAGAACGATTGTGCATATTTCTTTTATTTTATGAATTAGCTGATTGGGCACAGCTTTATAGGACTGGGTTGACGCAATGTGAAATTTGCTTTTCTTTTGTTATTTAACATTATTTTGTGTTATTAATTTGCATTGCTACTAATTTGGTTTGCAGTTGTTTTTGTTTAAGTCTCAGATTGCTTCTTGGTTGTCCTGGGTTCCTGTGCTTTATTGGGTTTTAAATTAGAATAATAAAGTCTATTTTTTATATGGTAAAAGAATGTATAAATTGTTATGAGCTACTGCACCCGGTCGGCGGTGAAACACCCTCGGTGGACCCAGCCCGTTTTACCCTTCAGGAGACCCCCACTTAAATATTACTTTGGATGCAAGACGCATGAAACAGAAAAGTATACTTCAAGTTATTTTATCTACTAAAGACAGAGAAACAGTTACAGACACATCAGCGCTGATGGGCTCTTGATCGGCAAGAAGCCCCGATTGCTCATCACACAAACATAAAGGAGTTTAGGTTCACACCCATGCAGGGGCCGTACACATCCAAACTGTGTCATCAGTAGAGAAACTGTCACCTCTGGGGTGTTATCTGGTAGATTTTATGCCATATCCTTGTGTCCGTTGCTATCTAAGTGTGGTATGAACTTCTGGGTTAAGCAGTTCGTTCCACTGACCCAGTTGATATCTTAACAAAATAAAATATGTTTTGTATACTATTTCTGTTTCATCATTTTAAGCCAGACCTACCTGGGTACATTTAATTGGGAGACCCAAGGCCACTTGATATTATTTGAGAGGTCTACCAGTGGGCTTTAGGGCCACGTCCTCTGTCACAATCCGGGTTCCTCCCCCGTGTTACACTGAAATAACAGAAACGTAATATAAAGATGCTGGAAATAAAAAGTTACGCCGCAACTTCCTCGTGAACCGCTCAGAAGCATTTCTTTATCTTCTTCCACTTCAAAATCCAAGCTGCTGTCTGAAGATTCTTTGACTTCTCCATCACTGGTCTGCCAAATTTCCTCCAAAGCTTCCCAAACAGTCACTTTCTTCTTCTGTGCTATTATGTATTTGATTATCATGAGAGAAAAGAAACAACAGGGAAAAGATTCATGAACAAACGGAGCAATCTGCAATTGCGACCATATGTAAACCGATCTGAGTGCAATGCAGCTGTGTCTACAGATTTTATGCACGGAGCATGCCTTTGTTATGCATGGTAATTGCGTCACCACAAATGGTCAAACAATTACCTCCGACCCCTTGTTGGAAAAGTAAGACCCTGGAGTTTCCAACGACAGCAGCCGTGGCGGGGTGGGACAAAGATTGGCTGCATGCTGTTGCATATTTCTGGCAGAATCGATATGTCGGATTATACTACTGTAAAACAAAAAGTGTTTGTTAAAAATTTATTTTGCGACTTGTTTTAGAAACTTTAAAGCTCCATTTTGAAAGGCATGTGGGTGAAAAAACGTCACTGTGTTTCACCCATATCAAAAAATACCTCAAAATGTGCATCTGTCTGCTTGCCCCGAACTCGGGCAGATCGGGTAAAAGAAGCTAATGACGTCCATTTAAGTGCAAATTGTGGAAGAACCACAATACTAGTACCATTGGACCTCGGTGCAGATTTGATACTGTCGTTCACTCCATTCTCTTAGAGTGCTTGGAAAACTGGGTCCCCCTTTCTGGAACAGCACTCAACTGGTGTAAATCCTACTTAAAGCACAGGGACTTACATCGACTTTACAGAAACAAAATCACATGTGGGGTCCCCCAAGGGTCCATCTTGGGTCTACCGTACATGCTTCCTCTTGCTTAGATCATAAAAAAACATCAGTTACCATAACTATGCAGATGACACACAGCTCTACATCACCATGTTACCAGGTGAACAGGAACAGGAACCCATTCCAGCGTAATTGCTTAGAAGAAATCCCTGCACGGATGTGCCAAAAAATTTTCTTCAGTTGAATAAAAACAAAACTGAAGTTATAACTTTTGGACCAACAGAGGAGCAATCAAAAGTTAGCACACAGCTTCATTTGCTTCAGCTAGTAACCACCGATCAGGCCTGAAATCTGGGTATAGTGATGGACTCAGACATGAGCCTCCAAAAGCATCAAAACACAATTACAAGGTTGGTCTTCTATCACCTGAAGAACATTTCCAGGATTAAAGGACTAATATCTCAGCAGGATGTGGAAAAACTAATCCATGCGTTTATCTTTAGTAGAATTTATTACTGCAACGGTGTTTTCTCCCAAAAAAGTCAATCAGACAGCTGTAGCTGATCCAGAACGCTGCTGTCTGCGTCCTCACTAAGACTAAGAAAGTAGAGCACATCACCCAATTTCTGAAGTCCTTACACTGGCTCCCAGTAGACTTTAAAATACTCATATTAGTCTATAAATCCCTGAATGGCTTACCATCTAAAAACATCACAGACTTGTTGTCAGTGTATCAACCCTCCAGACCACTAGGGTCTTTTGGCTCAAGCCTACTCTGCATACCTAGAACCAGAGCCAAACATGGAGATGCAGCATTTAGTTCCTTTCAGGGTGCTGTCTGACTGCTCTGGTTCTAAGTCTTTCTCACAGGTGGTGTTGGTGATTGTGGGGGCGTGCCCCACACCTGCGGCTCATCGGGAGCAGAATCTGCGGCCTTCTTCAGAGCTGTGACAGATGGAAGACGCCGGAGCCTTAACCAGTCGTGGTACGACAAGGCCGACCAAGTCCTGGATACCTATTCGTGAGTCTGTTCTGGTTTTCCCGCTACATTGGACTTACTTCTGTTTTTTCCTGTTTTTGCTACAGTTTTGCGAGCTTGGATGCACATACCTGTTCCAGAGATTTTGTGAAGAGTGATCCGTGGATTCCTTTGCTCTATTTTTCGCGCTGGCTCTCCTCCTCAAACTTGTTGACAAATACTCAGCCGGGGTGAGGCCCCCTTCCCGGATACCCACGGACGCTCGCCTGCTCAGCCCTCTGGTCACTCCATCTGTCTCTTCAGCCTGCGGTAGTTGCCTCGGGTTCCTCGCCAGACTCCATCTGCCGCCCTCCAATCACCACCCACACATCAGAGTAGACAGTAGTACCTTGACCATAACCTCCCCAGTCCGACACTCACCGACTAAGGGTAAGCCGCGCATTATCCACAATTCGCTGTTCTCGTCATCTTCTCATTTGGTCTCCTTCCTTTACAGTCAACCCCACCCCGACGTTCAGGCCTCGATCCCGGCATCCAGTCATAGCTCCGTGTATTTGCTCTGTTCCTTTAATAAAGACTCTTAAAACTGAGTGCTGGTCTCCCTAATACTTTCTGCATGTGGGCTAAAGTGCTAAAAAACATGACAGAAGAAGGCTCCAGCCAAACAAGCCCAGCGGAGGTATTCGGGAGACAACTAGCCGCTCAACACGAGCAGATGCAATCACTCGGGTTAGCCGTTAGCTCTACTCATGAGCAGCTACAACAGGTAGCCGCTCAGCTTACCCATCTCACTAACTCCCTAACTTCCGTGTTGTCGCAACCTGTCAGTCAAGCTGCCACAGCTCCGGCCTTCTGCCGACGTTAACCCGGAAGTAGTGGCTTCACCGCCACCTATCGAAGGATTATCCCCGAATCCCGAAAGGTTTACCGGCGAAAGCGGCGGCTGCGGTGGATTCCTGTTCCAATGTAAGTTGGTATTTGCTCATTCTCCTAGTCAATTCCCTTCAAACCAGATTAAGATCTCCTATGTTCTCCGGTTGTTGTCAGGTACAGCTCTTAGATGGGCCGAGGCTCGATTCCCTGAATGCAACGCTTTCAATTGCTCATTTTCCCAGTTTGTGTCTGAATTTAGAACAGTGTTTTCGGCTGAGTCTAATTCTGCTCAGCAGTCTCGTGATTTGTTAGCCTTAAGGCAGAGGGGTCGCAGAGTATCTGACTTCTCTGTGGATTTTCGCACACTAGCCGCTGCCGCTGAGTGGCCCGATAAGCCCTTAAAGGCAGTGTTTTTTACAGCTCTCAACGGGGAGCTGAGAGACGAACTGGCTCGGATCGACGAGCCCGAATCATTTGAAGAATTGGTAGCCCGAGCTGTCCGCCTGGATACACAGCTAAGGAGTCGAGGGAGAAGGGTTCCAGACAGACCAGGCAGACTGGCTGGACCTTCCCTTGACCATCAGGGGGCGCAACGACAATCCGCCTCGGCTTCTCCCGAACCCATGCAGCTGGGTCAAGTTAGGTTATCCGCAGAAGAGAGGCAACAGCGGGTAGCCGGGGAGCTGTGTCTATATTGTGGAGCTAAGGGTCACTTCGTTAAAGAATGTCCCGCACGGCCAAAAGAGCGAGTCCGCCGGTTGTAATGGGGAAAGCGGCGGACGTTAAGAATTCAGTTCCCCATAAGGAAGAAAGCGATCAGATTAGGTCACGGCTTTGTTTACCACTGTCATTGAGGACGGGCAGGGACAGTTTGGAGATGTTAGCTTTGGTGGATTCGGGTTCTGATTTTAACCTGATTGATCAAAGACTAGTTGACCAACTTCATATCCCCACAGAAGGACTGCCTGATCCCCTAGAAGTTTCAGCCTTAGACGGTCAGGGGCTGACCAAGATCACACACCGTACCAGTCTCCTCGAGGTAATCATTTCCGGTAACCATCGTGAGAAGTTTTTTTTTTTACGTTTTCCCGGTTAGACGTACCCCTGTTGTATTAGGACTAGCATGGTTAGTGACACATGTTCATTATCTGGGGCCTTGAGAATTTCATTAGTGACCTTCACCCGAGGTGTTTAAGTGCTGTTATGAGCTCTGAAGCCTGAGTGAAACTCTTCTTTGAAAATGTTGACATACTTGATTAGTAACTATTTTCTCAAGAATAAGATACGATTATCAAGGATAAGAAAAGAAGATCAGATTTAGGTCTGTAATTCAAGTCATCTTGATTAAGAGAGGGTTTCTTAAGTAAAGGTTTAATGACCTTACTTTAAAAGCCTGTGGTACATATCTATTTACTAAGGATAGATTAATCATGTCTAAAATGGGGGCATTAATCAAAGGAAATACTTCCTTAAATAACTTGGTTGGGATTGGTTCTAACACACAAGTTGAAGGTTTAGAATATGAAGCTAAAATTTTAGATAACTCAGAAAGCTCTATTTTGTCTAAACAGTTCTAACACCGATCAGGTTCTAAAGATGCCTCGAACGCGGCCCCACTTACCGTGGATGAAGTAATCATGTTTGGAAGGATGCCAATGATTTTATTTTTAATAGAATCAATTTAATTTTTCAAGCATCTTATAAAGTCATTACTGGTGAGAGCTAAGGGAATGGATGGCTCAACAGAGCTCTGACTGTATGTAAGTTTGGCAACTGTACTAAAGAGAAATCTATCATTATTTTACTCTCCTCTATTAATGATGAAACATATGCTGCTCTATTTGAAGGGTCTGTTTATACAAAACTAAACAGTTTTTCCACATTACGTACGATTCCTCTAGATGTGCAGAGTGCCATTTTCTCTCCAATTTACCAGCATTATGCTTCAAAGAACACAGCTCTAAATAAACCAGAGAGCCAGCTTCCTATGAGTAATTACCTTCTATTTCGAGGGGGCTATATTGTCTAATGCAAAACACAACAAGGAAGTAACACCATCAACATAAGCATCAATTTACTAAGCTGAAGAAATAACTGCTTTTTTCTGCTAGGCATTTGTGTGATACTGAGTAAATTAAAAGGGGGACAGACTCTTTAAAGTTTGACATTGTGGAAGTCGGCAAAGGAGGTGAGAAAAGGTATGTGCAGATTCAACTTCATTGATGGTAAATTACCTTCCTTTTCAAGGGGTCTACATTGTCTAATGCAAAACGCAATGAGGAAGTAACACCAACAAAAGCATCAATTTGTGATCAGGAAGAAATAATATTGCTGCCATCTGCTGGGTATTTCTGTGATACAGAGGAATATAAACTCTTCCACACCAAATCAACACCAACTTTAGTGAACTTTCGTATGCATAAAGAAAATGCTGTGGAAATAATTACTTTGCTTTAGCCTAAACTTTCTTCTCTGAATTAAAGTTTGAGATTCTTGACATCAGGATTCTTTCATTGTGAAACTGGTAATTTGTGTGGATTGGTGAAGCAACTCAGTATACAATAATCCACAGAATCTGCAGTGCTATTTGTGACCTGAGAAGCCTGTACATCAAATTCCCTGATGAGCAAGCCAGCTGTAATGTGCGGGTCTATATAGACACTTCCTAGAAGGGATGGAGGATGCTGTCATGTTCCCTTAAAGTATCAATCTACTTCTGATGCTGAGGAGTACAGGAACTGTAAGAATTGGTTTTCCATCAATGTACAGGTGTGTATGCACCCTTTTCAAACATGGTTGTCCATTGGAAAGCTGCAACTCATGAGTCTAGGATTTTTGTCAACTCTTCAATCTGTGTACTAATTGAAAGATGACATCATAGTGGACTACTACACGTTGACAGTGGATATGAAATTTTGCAGCAAGATTTGCAGCAAAATTAAGTAACTCAATGAATGCTGATCTCAATTACATTTTGTGGTGGCAATACTCACAGTTTTGCCAAATGAGATAACATTCTTATTTTTAAAATTTATATACTTACATTATTCAGCATAGCTCTTTTATGCATATTATTTTGATTGGCACTTTCTTACAGTTTTATATCTAATTCAACCCGTAAAAATCTCATTTGTATGTCATTCTATTCTTTCAGATATTAAATCGGTCACATACAACATTGCAAAATATCTTGCAACAATTCTGGCTCTGCTGGTTGGAAACACCCAAGACTGGTACATGGGGAAACTATTGTTTCCACTGATGTCACAACTCTTTTCACTTGCATTCCAACATCAGAGGCAGTGAACACTGTCAGGACTCAGTTGGAACATGATGAATCACTAAAAGACATAACCAATTTAACACCAAACCAGATTTGTGATTTGTTGGACCACTCTCTCAATGACATATTTCAAGTACAGAGACAAGTTTTACTGACAGAAAATGGGTGTGCCATGGGATCCCCAATGTCACCAATTGTGGCTATTTTGTACATGAATGAGGAGGAGAGTGCGGCACTCAGTGCTTACAAACACCAACTCACTGGTTTAGATACGTGGATGACACTTGATGAGGCATTTACCAACCACATCAACTCAGTGGACAGCGACATCAAGTTTACCAGAGAGGATGCCAAGAAAAACATGTTGCCTTTTCTGGACTGTGTGGTACACTTGAGGAAGATGAGTGTCTCAAAACTGAGGTTTACCGGAAGCCCACACACACAGACCAATATCTGCATTTTGATTCACATCACCCACTGGAGCACAAACTCTCTGTTAACAGAACTGTGAGTTACCAGGGTGAGAACATTCACTCTGCCACAGAGGAGAAACAAAAATAACACTAGTATGTCAGGAAATCACTGCAAGCCTTTGCTTACCCAAAATGGACCTTTGTCAAATCAGCCAACAAAGTTGGCAGAAAAGAACAGCACAGCATTGAACAAAGAAGAAAGAACAGAGAGACACAATCCTTTTATGGCCTTTGACAGGGATCCTTTGGGAGCTGTGTTATTTGGGATAAAAGAAGAACCATCTCCAATAATACTACATGTCCCTCCTTCTTTTGCTAGGATCATATCCAAAGCCAGTCTATTTTGATAAGCCACTAAGGAGGTGGCCGAAAGTAATGCTTCAAAACTATCATGAGTGAAGTTGGACAAACGCTGAACGTTGTAATGTATATAGTTTATCCGATCAACATTTTTATTTGGGGTGATCCATATGAATATAGATTCAAAACCAGATGAAATCTGATCAGCCAGCTTGTATTCATCAGGGACTCCATGAGGGATTCCTGTTGCATCAATCCACATAGGGGAATTGGCAAAAGGTTCCAAAGACCATGTGCTGACATGATTATGAAAAACTCCCATTGAGGAAGCGGGCCAGTCAGCTTCAGATATGACTTGTATAGGAGAGAGTAGGGAAATTAGGGCACATCTCCCCCTCCAGTTAGCAGGGAGCCACCCCCATAGGATGTTATCCCCACCATACCATCATACATCAGCCCTGTTTACTAGTAATTTACCAGTAGTAACATCACCAGTCAAATCACAAGTATTCACACAGTATTTTATTGGTAATCGGCCCACCAAAACATAACCAGCAGTAGCATTACCGTTATTAAAACAGGTCACCTTAGTTAACATAGTGGGTTGGAAGATGGGGGGCGTGGTGTTTTGTGGGGCTACAGGAAAAAATCACAACCAGCACAAATGGAACACGTATTTACAAAATATTTACAAACATCAGTGCGGAAAGGGTGCCGCCATTTCCAACTTATCAGTCCAATGAGCTTATGACTGGACCGGTGGCCCCTGTGATGTGCTTCCTCACAAAGTAGCAACAAAAGCACTGAGGAGGCTACAGGTCTCCCATCATGTGACCTCCACACACCAGTTTCTTTGTTTTGTGTTGCTCCTTTCTCCATCCATGCCTGTTTCTCCTGAGCAGCTTTTTGCATGTCAATGACCTCCATCAGTCATGTTTCAACCAGCTGTGTTGTGGCCTTTACAGCTTTCTTATAACCAGCCACTGCCTTCGTGGCGGCATCAGCAGCATTTTTTCCCAGAACAATTTTAGAAGTACCAGACTGGTGAGCTGCACTTTTAACAACGGTTACCTGTTCAGGTTTCGTCAAAGCTTCTTTCAAGCGCAGCATTTGGTCGATGTGTTTAACAGGTTTTCCTCCTGTTGTGGTTAAAAAATCCTTTCTTAACCAATATTTTAAGTATTTCCATTTGCAACCTTCAGGGTGAAATGGGGATGTATGTTCGCAGATAACTGATACAGCATTTGCAACTCCTCTGGTAATTTCGCTTCAGCACTGACCCCTTTTGACCCGATATAAATATTGGACCAACTCACCCACAACTGAGGATCATCAGAGTGGTATTTGTCCTGCAAAATTTTATCATCATGTTCCATGTGTCCTGATATCTGTCAATGTCATGCACCTGTTCTGGGGATCGTAAATAGTTCAGTGTAACATGAGGGGGGTCTGCTGGAAGAGAGTAAGAACGAAGAGAAGTTATCCAAACATCCCAGCATTTCACAACGTCTAACAGAGAATTGTCTGCAGGATTCAAAACATTTCCCCACCACACAAGCATTTTCCACTCTCCACCGACCACTACCTGGTGGTGAGCTGGCTCCGATGGTGGGGGAGGAAGCCGGTTAGACCTGGCAGGCCCAAACGTATTGTGAGGGTTTGCTGGGAGTCCCCCATGAGACGGAGCTTTAACTCCCACCTCCGGGAGAGCTTTGAACACGTCTCGAGGGAGGCGGGGGACATTGAGTCTGAATGGACCATGTTCCGCGCCTCTATTGTTGAGGCGGCTAGTCGGAGCTGTGGCCGCAAGATTGTCGGTGCATGTCGCGGCGACAACCCTCAACATGCTGGTGGACACCAGCGGTGAGGGAAGCCATCAAGCTGAAGAAGGAGTCCTATCAGGCTTTATTGGCCTGTGGGACTCCGGAAGCAGCTGATGTGTACCAGCAGTCGAAGCGGCAGGCGGCTCGGCTGGTCACTGAGGCAAAAACTCGGACGTGGGAAGAGTTCAGAGAGGCCATGGAGAAAGACTTCCATACGGCTTCCATGCACCCTCAGCAGGATCCTGGAGGGTGCATGGGAGTTTGCCCAACCAGTCTACATGTGCTTTGGATCTGGAGAAGGCATTCAACCGTGTCCCTCGAGGAATCCTGTGGGAGGTACTCCAGAAGTATGGAGTACCGGGCCCTTAAATAAGGGCTGTCAGGTCTCTGTATGACCGGTGTCAGAGTCTGGTCCGCATTGCCGGCAGTAAGTTGGACTCCGCCAAGGTTGCCCTTTGTCACCGATTCTGTTCATAACTTTTATGGACAGAATTTCTAAGCGCAGCCAAGGTGTTAAGGGGATCCGTTTTGGTGGCCTTAGGATTACGTCTCTGCTATTCGCGGATGACATGGCCTATGGCGTCATCAGGGCGTGATCTACAGCTCTCACTAGAGCGGTTCGCAGCCGAGTGCGAAGTGGTAGGGATGAGAATCAGTGCCTCCAAATCCGAGACCATTGTCTTGAACTGGAAAAGTGTAGAGTCCCTTCTCTGGGTTGGAGAGGATGTGCTACCCCTAGTGGAGGAGTTCAAGTATCTTGGGGTCTTGTTCACGAATGAGGGGAAGATGGAGCGGGAGATCGACAGGCAGATTGGTGCGGCGTCTGCTGTGAAGCGGGGGCTGTACCGGTCCGTTGTGGTGAAGAGAGAGCTGAGCCAAAAGGCGAAGCTCTCGATTTACCGGTCGATCTACGTTCCTACCCTCATCTATGGTCATGAGCTTTGGGTCATGACCGAAAGGACGAGATTCCGGATACAAGCGGCCAAAATTAGTTTTCTCCATAGTGTGTCTGGGCTCTCCCTTAGAGATAAGGTGAGGAGCTCAGTCATCCGGGGAGGACTCAGAGTACAGCCGCTGCTCCTCCACGTTGAGAGGAGCCAGTTGAGGTGGCTCGGGCATCTGGTTAGGATGACTCCTGGATGGCTCCCTGGTGAGGTGTTCCGGGCACGTCCCACCGGGAGGCGACCCAGAGGGAGACCCAGGACACGCTGGAGGGACTATGTCCCTCAAGCTGGAGGGACTATGTCCCCCTTGAGGGACTATGGCCTGGGAACACCTTGGGATTCCCCCGGAGGAGCTGGCCCAAGTGGCTGGGGAGAGGGACGTCTGGGTCTCCTTACTGAAGCTGCTACACCCGCGACCCGACCCCGCATAAGCGGAAAACAATGGATGGATGGATGAATGGATGGATGGATGGATGGATGAATGGATGGATGGATATTGCATATAAAAACAACTTGTGCTAACCTGTGGTGATGCTTTTCTCACCTTCAGCATTCTTGTTAAAGATATTTTTATGACTATAATTTATTCCTTTAGTTACTTTTTGATTAAGTAGCGCAGCACTCCATCTGTCTAGGTCACGTGGTGTTGTGCGGATTGAAGCTAAGATGACTTTCGAACCGGAGAAGATCAACATCTTTAACAAGAACTGTCAGCGAGGCGGGAAGGAGGTCACTTGCATGTCAGTTGCAATCTGTCTGAGGGTATACAGCAGGATAAAAACCAAGAAAGATAACAGAAAGGAAGTTGGTGAGTGATGCCTGCACATTTTCTGTTGACTTACTGATTCTGCTGTACTTTACAGGTCAATTTCCTGGCTAAAGTGTTATTGTTAAATATTCCAATCTTCAAGTGTGAGATGGACAGACACACCATTGTGAAACCATTCTTCATTGCAAACCCTAGCCATTTTCAATTCCTAGTAGTAATCAGATGTTTACATACACTAAGGGGCTTTGTGGAAAAGGTTGGATAAGTGTGGTTTAGCCAAATGAGTATTATAAAACAGCAAAATGTACCAGACCTCTGGTGTCCTTTTTTGGGGGGCAGATCCAGGACCAACATTACAAACGAGCAATGTTTACAATAGTCTTTATATTGATTTATGCTGGTGAAGATTCTCAGTCATCAAGGTCATGGTCATTCCAAAAAGAGTTAAAAACAAAGTAACTGGACTTGTTTTCTGTAGTTTGAAGACGTTTCGCTTCCTATTTCTCATGAGAAAGCTTCCTGGATAGGAAGCGAAACATCTTCAAACTACGGAAAACAAGTCCAGTTGCTTTGTTTTTTAGTCTTTTTGGAATATATTGATTTATGTTTGGTGTTTGAGTGCTAGGGTTGCGTGGTATATGGGATAGATGGTAGAAATGATATGAATTTGGCCTATGGTAGAGATTTGCGCTCTACTGCCCTATGTCATCACACTTGCCTAAACAGGGTTGCAAGCACAGAGAACACAAAAGAACAAGCGATGGAGTGACATAACGAGCCATCACAATGTACTTGAGCAAAGATATGGTCCCTTTCTATAAAGTGGAGTACAGCGGGTATAAACACAGGGTTCTTGCCAGCGCATTTCAGGGTAATGGACTGTTACGCTGAAAGTTGTTAAAGTTACGCTGAAATTAGACTGTTACAGTCAGTACGACATGTATGTTTGAGAGGAACGTAGAAAAGTCAGCAAAGTTCTTGAACGTGGATCAGCTCACCTATAAATCTGTAAAATATTTTTTATTAGCTTGACAAACAGCTCCCTTTGAGCTGCACAATGCAACACTCCACTGTGGGAATACATCCAGAGAAGTCGTGGTACAACACACCAGGGCGCACACCAGTCTCCCAAGACATCAACACACACGCTCGCATGCACACACGCACTCCCGCCGCAGGCCACTGAAAAGAAAGTCCTGGTGGGGAGATGATTAAAATGTGTATATGACTCACAGAACTATTTTTTGGTACCTGCTTTTAGTGATATTTAAAGAGTCATTATTATAATAATATTAATATGCAGCATAAAGTGTTGGGTTTCATTATTACTACTGTTTTATGCTAAATAAATGCTCTAAAATTATATTATCTTTGCTTTTTATGAACATTTTCAACCTTAAATCTATACCACGATATGTACTGTTACCGTGAAGGGATTTGATTTATACCGTAATATGAATTCAAGATCATACCGCCCAGCCCTAATGAGTGCCAATACATTATTTGATTGTTCTTCTCTTGTAAAGGTGGCATTGCTGAAGACATCTGTAAGTCTGACTTAACTGAACTATATTTCAAATGATATAAAGCAACTATTTCAGGAGACTACAGTCTTATAGCTGTTATGTATAAAACCTGGATATGATGTGACTAGTAACGATTAGTATCTTATAACCTCTCATTTTCTTTTTCTTTTTCTTAAGCTGTTTGGTACAGTTTGGTTTTTGATGAGAGGCGGTTCACCCCCCGGGCAGTCCTGGATGAATCATTTCGACTGCAGCCCAGAACTCTTTTTTTGCACACTGGAAATCAGAAATGCGAACGCCTTGGCTTTTCTGTGCAGGTCAGAACAAACCCTTCTGACACAACATATTCAAAGTAATTAGTTTTACTTGGTGTGAATCCTTAAAAGCAAAACAACCACTCACATAAACAGGACATAGCAGATTATGGGCGACCTATAGTGGTTGTTATGGAGACAGGACTTCAGAACCAGGACAAGGGGCCCGTGTTAGACCCAGACTGGCCAATCACCCTAAGAACTGAGGTGAATGTCTAAATTATTTGTGGAATCTATGCGAGTGTACTGTGCTGTGAAAAGTATTTTACCTTTTACATATTTTCTGCAGTTTTTTTCACACCTAAATCTGATCATCAAACCATTCTTAATATCAGTAAAAGAGAACTTGAGCAAATACAATTGGATATTTTCAAATGATGATTTCATTTAACATTTCCATTTATAATTGTATTTATGAAATGTTTTTTGGTACAACTTGCTATAATTCATTGAACCATACATTTTGCTTTCTGCCAGAACATCCTGAAGGGATGGGAGGGAATGTCCAGCCATCAGTTCACTTGAGTGATATAAAAAAGAGAAAATATTTCCCTTTATAGTCCCACAGAGGGGCAATTTGTCTCTGCGTTTTAGAGGTGGGTAATCCAGGTTCAGAAAGTAAAAAGCCTGAACAGTTCCATCCATCTGCATATCCAGATCCACAGCACAAACAAGGACTAAGATTTAAAACAGACCCTAGTCCTCCAGGCCCGTTGTTCTGCAACTTTTAGATGCAACTCTGCTTTCACACACCTGACTCCGATATGACCTCATTAGTAGACCTCTGCGAAGCTGGACTACATGCTAGTGAGCCAGTTTAGCCATTTGATTCAGGTGTGTGGGGCAGGGGACACATCTAAAAGTTGCAGGATTTGAGTTTGAGACCAAGTCTAAAATGACCTGGTTATGTGAACAGGTTGAAGGAAAACTAGGCAGAGTTTTTACTTTCTGAAGCCAGATTTACCCATCTCTGTTGCATTTAACCCATCCCAGGGTACAGTGGGCTGCCACACTGGGTTGCAGAATATGGGATTAAGGGTTTGCCCAGGGATCCATGGTGGCAGTCTACAGAGATCGAACTGGATTCTTGCTGCTCACAGGCCACCACTCCCTATTTATGCAGCACTTCATGTTCCAAAGCACACCAGCAATCCATCTCTGGATAGCTATAAACATACACATAAAATGTGTATGGTTATAGCTGGTTGTCTAGGTGGTGTCCTGAAAACGACATGGGCTACATTGATAACTGGCGAACTTTCTGGGGAAAACGTGGTCTGATCATTGAACCATACAGGTGAGCTGTCTTCTCTGGATGATGTCTCAGATAACAGAACGCCAGACCAGATGTACCTACTATGAAAAAAAAAGAGAGAGAACAAAAAGTTAAAAGCAGAAATTATGACAAGCAATGCATAATTGAAGAACAGTAGAACTCGATAGAGTGAGAAAAATAGATCCTGATGTCCTCCAGTAGTCTAAGCCCATAGAAGCACATCCCCATAGGTAGGTCAGGGTAACACAAGTCACTCTAGTTATAAGCTTTGTCGAAAAGGAAAGTTTTAAGATTAGTCTTAAAAGTAGACAGAGTGTCTGCCTCACGGACCAAAACTGGGAGTTGGTTCCACAGGAGAGGAGCCTGATAGCTAAAGGATCTGCCTCCCATTCTACTTTTAGAGACTCTAGGAACCACCAGCAGACCTGCAGTCTGAGAGCGAAGTGCTCTGTCAGGAACATACGGGGTAATCAGAGCTCTGATATATGATGGAGCTTGATTATTAAGGGCTTTATACGTTAGAAGAAGAATTTTAAATTCTATTCTTGATTTAACAGGAAGCCAATAAAGGGAAGCTAAAATTGGAGAAATATGATCCCTTTTGTTGATTTTCATCAGAACTCTTGCTGCAGCATTTTGGATCAGCTGAAGACTTTGAACTGCATTTTGTGGACTTCCTGATAGTAAAGAATTACAATAGTCCAGCCTTGAAGTAACAAATGCATGGACTAGTTTTTCAACATCGCTCCTGGACAGAATGTTTCTTATTTTGGCAATATTCCGGAGGTGAAAAAAGGAAACTCTGGAAACCTGTTTAATATGGAATTTAAATGACATGTCTTGGTCAAAAATAACACCAATATTTTTTACTTTATTACCAGAGGCCAAGTTAATGCCATCCAGATTAAGTGATTGATTAAGAAGTTTATTTTTTGAGGACTCTGGTCCAAAGATTACAACTTCTGTCTTGTCAGAATTTAAATGCAGAAAATTTAAAGTCATCCAGCTTTTGATGTCATTAAGACATGCCTGTAGTTGAAGTAATTGATTGGATTCATCAGGATTTATGGACAAATACAACTGAGTGTCATCAGCAGTGGAAATTAATGCCATGCTGTCTGATAATTTTGCAAATCGGAAGCATATATATAGTAAAGAGAATTGGTCCAAGGACCGAACGCTGTGGTACTCCACAAGTGACCCTAGAGTTTGAAGAAGATTTATTATTAACATGAACAAACTGGAATCTGTCCGACAGATAAGATTTAAACCAGCCTATTGCTTTCCCCTTAATCCCTACAGTATGCTCAAGTCTTTGTAGGAGAATATTGTGATCAACTGTATCAAATGCAGCACTGAGATCTAACAGGACAAGTACAGACACAAGTCCATTATCTGAGGCCATGAGAATATCATTAGTGACCTTCACCAGAGCCGTTTCAGTGCTATGATGAGCTCTGAAGCCTGACTGAAACTCCTCAAGTAGGTCATTACTTTGTAAATATTGACATAGTTGATTAGCAACTACTTTCTCAAGAATTTTAGATAGGAAAAGAAGATTAGATATAGGTCTGTAATTTACTAACTCATCTTGATCAAGAGAAGGTTTCTTAAGTAAAGGTTTAATAACAGCTACTTTAAAAGCCTGTGGTACATATCCATTTGCTAAGGATAGATTAACCATGTCAAAAATAGAGCCACTGATCAATGGGAATATCTCCTTAAACAACTTGGTTGGTTTGGGTTTTAGATAGCCCAGAAAGTTCTACTGCTTCTAAACAGTTCAGACACTGTGCAGGTTCTAAAGATTCCTCCAACGCTGCCTCACTTACTGAGGACGAGGTAATCATGTTTGGGAGGATGCCAATTATTTTATTTTTAATGGCATCAATTTTATTTATGAAGAATCCCATAAAGTCGTTACTGCTAAGAGCGAAGGGAATGGATGGATCAACGGAACTGTGGCTCTGGGTAAGTTTGGCAACCGTACTAAAGAGAAATCTAGGATTATTTTTACTCTCCTAAATTAATGATGAAAAATATGCTGCTCTCACTCTGCGAAAGCTCTTATTATGCTACAATAGACTGTCTTTCCAGATTAGGTAGGATTCCTCTTGGTGTGTAGAGCGCCATTTTCTCTCCAATTTCCTAACATTGTGCTTCAAGGAACGCAGCTTTGAATTAAACCAGGGAGCCAGCTTCCTGTGAATTATCAGATTCTTTTTCAAGGGAGCTACATTATCTAATGCAGAACGCAATGAGGAAGTCACACCGTTAACAAAGGTGTCGATTTGTGAATGGGAAGAAACAGCATTGCTGCCATCTACATGGCATTTCTGCAATACTGAGGATATTAAAAGGGAGACAGACTCTTTAAGTTTTGATACAGCATTATCCGATAAAGATCTGCTATAATGGAATGCTCTTTTGGGGGTGGAGAACTCAGTTAGATTAAACTCAAAGGTTATTAAAAAATGGTCAGATAGGACAGGGTTGTGAGGAAATATTGTTAATTTTTCACAATCAATGCCATATGTCAGCACAAGGTCTAAAGTATGTAACCAGGAGTGCGTCGGTTTATGCACATTTTGAACAAAACCAATTGAATCTAGGATAGTTTTAAAGGCTACACTAAGGTTATCACATTCATTGTCAACATGAATGTTAAAATCACCCATTATAATAACCTTGTCAGTGTTTAACACCAAATCAGATAAGAAGTCTGACAGCTGATCCAGAAACTGAGTGTAAGGGCCTGGTGGACGATACAAAACAACAAACAGAAGAGGTTTTATTGCTTTGCAGTTTGGATGAGGGAAACTGAGGGTTAAATGTTCAAAAGAACTGTAGTTATTAATTGGCCTGGGACTAATTAATAAATCAGACTGAAAGATAGTTGCCACTCCTCCACCTCTTCCCACAGATCTGGGAATGTGGAAATTTAAATAACTGGAGGGAGTTGACTCATTTATACTAACGTAGTCCTCTTGTAGCTCTGTATCTGATTATCGGAAATCAATTCATTAACTAACAAAGTCTTTGGAGGGAGAGACCTTATATTTAATAAACCACATTTAATTGTTTTATTTTTTGGTTCAAAGTGAGCTGTATTGATTTTTATTAGATTTTTATGATTTGTTCCTTTTAGATCAGTTTTTGATCTAAGCCAGAAGGTTCGCCAGTTATCAATGTAGCCCACGTCGTTTTCGGGACACCACCTAGACAAGCACCGGTTGAATGACGACATGCGGCTAAACATGTCATCACTGTTGAGATCAGGCAGGGGACCAGAGAAAATTACGGAGTCCGACATTGTTTTAGCAAACTCGCACACCGAAGCAACACCAACTTTAGTTACCTCTGATCGGCGTGACCGGGTGTCATTGCCGCCGGTGTGAATAACAATCTTACTGTATTTACGCTTATCCTTAGCCAGTAGTTTTAGGTAGGATTCTATGTCGCCCGTTCTGGCCCCTGGCAGGCATTTAACTATGGTCCCTGGTGTCTTTAGTGCCACGTTTCTTAATATGGAGCTGCCAATAATTAAGGTCGGCTCCTCAGCGAGGCTGTCGCTGAGTGGGGAAAATTTATTAGAAACGCAGACGGGTTGGTGGTGATCTGGGGGCTGAAATCTAGAGCTATGCTTCCTACGAACCGTCACCCAGCTAGCCTGCTTAACCGGCTGTTCAGGTGCTGCGGTTATTGGTTCGGTACGTGAAGTTACTCTTTGTGGCTCCGCGCTAGCAAAGGAGCGGCTATCAGCCAGTTTTTCAACAGCACACAGTCGGGTCTCCAATTCTGACACCCTCGCCTCTAAAGCTACAAAAATACTACATTTATTACAAGTACCATTATCACTAAAGGAGGCAGAGGAATAACTAAACATCTGACACAGAGAGCAGGAGATAGGGGAAGACTTAGACAGAGACGGAGAAGCGGAGGAGAGAGTAAGGGGGAAAGCCATTGCGGAGCTAAAGCTAGGCTAGGCTAAAGCTAGCCCCCTTTTACCACACCACAAATCAAACCGTGTGAAACACGAGGAGTTCCCAAGCGCAATGTGCAGCAACAGAGAATGTTTTACAAGTGCTTATGTGTTAGAAAATGAGGTTACAGCAAAGAGATTAAAGATAATAGCGAGAGAGTCTGGAGCAACAGACCGCAAATTCACACTGTGACAACAGGAAGTGACACAATACGCCTTACCGCAAACAGGAAACAGGAAGGCGGAGTCAAATTCAGCCACCTATGAAGTCACTTTTTAAGTTGGAAAGGTTCCTCTCGGTCCCTATTGACCTAATCAATTTGACACTGTGTCAGAAGACAGATAACATGTTGGTCTTACTTTGGAGCACAGATAGTTTTCGTTGGAGGGCGTGGCAGTGGCGACATTGGGAAGTGTGGCGTCACGCTATGGCCATATATTTGGCTTTAATTTCTACATAGTTCATCGTATCTGCACTAAAATCAATGTGATCAATCCTAGACAAACCCCACACAGGATTCCGCTCCAATATTTGGTGGGCGTGGCCTATCTCCTCCAAAGTGCCCCATAGCAACACTAAAACAATCGGCTCTGTTGTGAAGGACTAGGGACTTTTCACATGACCAGGTAGACTTTTTGCTGACTGTCCGTGCGTCCTGTGCGTGCAACCCTCGTGGCTACATCTGTGGAGTTAACTGGGGTGCGAGTCTGAGGGCGCATGCGCACACGCCAGTGGCTGGAGAGACAGAGAGGTTAAAGGATCCCTTGTGTGCTGTGGAATTTGAGCCATTTGGACGTTGTTGTGTGTTCATAAACCGTAAGTTTTGGCATTCCTTGTTGTGAGTGAGCTGTTCATGCTAGTTTGTGGAATGTTGTAATTAATATCCGCGTATGTCGCCGAAGTTTGCGTTTATAGCGTGTAATGTGCTTACCGCGAGCACCGCGATTAAGTAAACAGTGAAGCGTTAACCCTTTCCTGTCGTGTAAAACGGAGGCGTTAACCCTTTCCTGCCGTGTAAAACGGAGATGAAGCTTCTAATGGGATAATCTGTTTATATTACGCCGTAGTATATTTCTGTAGTAATGTCTATTTAGCCATTGCCCACGTGTGTTCATATATCGTTAGCCATGGTTATTAATGTTGCAGTCACCATGCATATGTTCTAAGAGGCACTGTTATATTCTGTTTACTTATAGAAACCACAATTCAAAATTTCGAAGTTACAACTCAAGATACAACTTCAATAAATACTCTAGACCTGTTCATCATGTCAGCATTTTAATCAGATGCACCACGGTGGCTCCTACAGACTTCATACTAGGATCAATAAAACAGGCTCCAAGCCATTCTTCGTCTGAGAATTATGAAATTTGGTACACACATGTAACTTTTCAGGACCTACAAAAACATTTATTGCCGCGATGGTCCAAACCCTATAGGAAGTTGGCCATTTTGAATGAAAAACGCCATTTTGTCAGTTTCACTCGTGTCATATTTGAGCGAACTCCTCCTACAACTTTGAGTTACAGACTTCAAAATCTCTCAGGTTTGTCATCACCCATTGGGGATCAAAAGTTATCAAAAGATTTTGGCTGCATGAAAGTATGTGAGCGTGGATAAGCCTCAAAATCTGACTTCTCGCCATGAAAGATGAAATTGTAATAACTTCAACACACTAGGTCTCAACAGCACCAACCTTTCTGTGAGTCATCTCACATAAGTTCTCACAACAGTCATGTGCTCATTTGATTACATCACATTAACCCCGTCCACTTAAAACGGGAAATTCCCAGTTTCACTGGTGGACTTATTCAAAACTTTCAAGCATAGTGTCAGCTGTGGTGCAATTATACACTGTTTAAAGTTATTTAATGTTTATTAAATAACTCTCTGTTACGTATTGTCTGGTGATAATCAGCTCTTAAGCTGATATCAAGACAATGGTTGAAAGGGATGAATTCAAGCACTAGCGATCTTTTAACAGCAAACTCTGCACACACATAGAATAAAGGAGTGACAACTTCTTTTCAAGTTCAAGAATTTAGTAACAGAAATAAAATGAACATCCAGAGAAGATCTCTATATAATACTTTTTATCTGAAATAACACTATATTTCGATCAATAAATCCTCTCTACTAGGCTAGTGAAACTTAACTAAACTACTAAGCAAAATGAAGATAAAAAGGAACTAAGGAACTATTTACATATAAAGGTAAACAAAAGACAAAACAAAAGTGGTTGATCATAATCAGAATAATTCAATGAATCCCATTCACTGCAGATCTGATTCAAAAAGCATGGAATGGAGTTAAATTATCTTAACTAATTTAGAAAACATTTGGCATGTGTTTTAATCCACTCACTGTCAGGGATTGTAGGATCCGAACCCGAATTCAGCCACACACAGAGCTTTGTGTTTTAAGAGTTTATTGAAGAAGGTGAGTTGTGGAGGATGTGAAACAGAGTCTTTGCCGGTCTTGAGCAGGTGAATAATGAGTGCAGGAGCTGGAGGTCTGGAGAGCGCTGTAGAGCTGCGAGACTAGGGAAAGTTGATGCTCAGACAGACGTGGGAGAATCTCTGACTGAGGAGGGTTTAAGTAGTGAGGCTTGCAGGTGGAAACAGTCCAGGATGATAAGTTGCTGAACAGGTGCAGATGATTAGTGGAGTGGAGACAGAGTTGGGCGGGAGAAGGAAGGTGCTGGAAAGGTTCAGGGTGCAGTAGGCAGAATTGCACCCTGACACTCACAATGCGAATCCTGAGTTAAACAAAACATTATTTGATGAAGCTGGTGAAGATTCTCAGTCATCCAGGTCATGGTCAATCCAAAAAAAGTAAAAAACAAAGCAACTGGACTTATTTTCCTCAGTTGAAGACGTTTCGCTTCCTCTCCAGGAAGCTTTCTCAATTCAAAAAGTCTGGAGTAATGTGGAGTGCCAAGCTTTATACTCCTACAAAACAAAGGCCTTGTAATGGCTTAGATAACATGCAAATTTATCAGAAACAGGTCCACCCCTTAGTAATGGGCGGTCGTTAAAGTCATTAAGTCAGCAGATTGAACCGAAACTGGTCCACTCCTCTGTAACGAGGAGTCATTAGGGTTGTTATTGGCCTGGCTTAAAGGAACGATGTTTTGATCCCCCATATGAGGGTGAGAATTGAGGTGATGATTGGCCGGAATTAAACCTATAGCTGGATTGTAAGTTTTTGAGAGTTGGAACCTAAGGCCTCCTCCTCTGTTTAAGGTTGGTTTTTCTCTCTTAACGTAGATGGCTTCCTTCACGCCCCTTTCAAACCATCTGTCTTCTTTGTCCAAAATGTGAACATTTTGGTCCTCAAAGGAGTGTCCTCTGTCCTTGAGGTGTAGGTGGATAGCAGAATCTTGTCCGGAGGAGGTAGCTCTCCTGTGTTGATGCGTCTGTGGAGAGGTTGTTTGGTTTCTCCAATATAAAGATCAGAACATTCGTCACTGCACTGAACTGCATACACAACTCCGCTCATCTTAGGTTTGTCATATTTCTATCAATGTGACTCAGAGGAACGCAATGACTGAAACAAATGTAGGTTTTAAGAAGGTTTATTGAAAAAAAGGTAGGATCTGGATGGATCTTTCAGGGAATCAGAGGTCTTGTGGGTTCTGCCGGAAAAGATGGAGAGGATGGTGAATAACTTGAGCTTGGTATTGTGAAGAAGTTGTTTGGAAAGAGGACTCACTGAGGCGGTGGCTTGGGTTTGGTCCAGGTGAGGGGTGCTGTGCAGACGTCCGGGTTTTCGGTGCAGGTTTTGGTCCCTCCTCGGTGTTGTGATTGGTTGGAGGGCGGACAGGCAGGCGAGCGCAGGCAGGAGGGCTAACGGAGTACAGTTGGTTCCAGTTCGGTTCTGAAACTGTTTCCAGGCTGATCTCAGACGAAGGTGAAGCGAGGCTTCCAGGCTAGATGCAGATGATCGAGGTTCTAAGGTAAAAGATAACAAGAACAGGGTAAGACAAGGTATCAGGTTGTAACACGGAGAACACTTGGATTTGGTCTGTACCACGCACAAGCGCAAACGAACTGACGCCCTCCTCCTGGTTCCAGCTCCTTATAAAGGGTGGTAATCAGCTCAGATGTGTCACACCTGCCCGTCCAGCCCTGCAGAGGAGGAAGAGGAGGGAAAGACAGGCCTGCACCTAGACCACAGAGTATGACAGCAGCACCCCTTAACGGACGCCCCCTGGCGGCCGTCTGCTAGATGAGGCCTCAAAGTCAGAAATAAGAGTGGGATCTAAAATAAAAGAACTAGGGACCCAAGACCGTTCTTCGGGACCATATCCTTCCCAGTCAACCAGATACTGGTACCCGCGACCCCGGCGTCTGGAGGCCAAAATATTATTGACAGAAAAGGCAGGATGGCCATCCACAACCCGGGCGGGTGGAGGGGGTCTGGCAGGTGGGTTTAACTGGCTGGAGATGACGGGTTTGATTTGGGACACGTGGAATGTAGGGTGGACTCGGAGATGTGAAGGAAACTTGAGGCGGACAGCAGGAGGACTGATGATACGCTCAATCTTGAATGGGCCGAGGAACCTGGGGGCCATCTTCCTAGAGGTGGCCTTTAACGGGAAGTCCTTGGCAGAAAGCCATATCTCTTGTCCGGGGTTGTACGTTGGTGCAGGAATGCGTCTACGGTCGGCGATGTTCTTGTTTTGGATGGAGGTGCGTTCGAGTGCTGCCCGAGTCTGGTCCCATACCCTTCGGCAACGGAGGAGATGTGCTCTGACAGATGGGAGGATAGATTCAGGAAAAGAGGCGGGAAGGAGAGATGGTTGATACCCAAGAGAGGCTTCAAACTGGGAGACACCGGTAGCAGTGGAAACATGGGCGTTGTGGGAATATTCCACCCAGGGTAATTGTTGGCTCCATGTGTGGGGATTATGTGAGCAGAGACAGCGGAGGGTGTTTTCTAGTTCTTGGTTGAGTCGCTCGCACTGTCCATTAGACTGGGGATGGTAACCAGAAGACAGGGAGACCTTAGCACCCAAACCCCTGCAGAAATCGCGCCAAACCTGGGAGGTGAACTGTGGGCCCCGATCTGACACGATTTCTGTGGGGAGGCCATGGAGTCTGAAGACGTGGTGAAAGAGTAACCGGGCTGTCTGATGGGCTGATGGGAGTTGGGCCAGGGCAACAAGATGGCAAGCCTTAGAGAACCTGTCGATTATTGAGAGGATAACAGTCTTGCGGTTAGATGGAGGAAGGCCGGTCACAAAATCCAGGGCTATATGGGACCAGGGGTGACTGGGTCTAGGCAGGGGCTGGAGGAGACCAACAGGAGGTCTGCTAGAACCCTTGTTCTTAGCACAAGTAGCACAGGCAGACACAAACTCTGACACGTCCCTGTTAAGGGACGGCCACCAAAAATACCTCCTGATGAGGGCGATAGTACGGCTTGAACCTGGGTGACCCGAAAATCTGGAGGAATGGCCCCAGCGGATAACTTGGGAGCGACGGAGGTGGGAACATACAATCTACGCGGAGGTCCACCTCCGGGGTCTGGTTCTCTTTCTTGAGCTTGTTTTATCTGTTTCACTATGTTCCAGGTGATGGAACCCACAACACATGATTCGGGGATGATGGGCTCAGGTTCCTTGGTTTCTTCAGTGGTAGTAAATAGGTGGGAAAGTGCGTCAGGTTTGGTGTTTTTGGATCCAGGGCGGTAGGTGATGGTAAAGTTGAATTGTGAGAAGAATAGAGACCAACGGCTTTGACGGGAGTTTAATCGTCGGGCGGACTGGATATAGGCCAGGTTTTTATGGTCGGTCCAGATGATTATTGGCTGTTCCGTTCCCTCCAACCAGTGACGCCACTCTTCCAGTGCCAGTTTAATGGCCAGGAGTTCTCGGTCCCCTACGTCATAATTTCTTTCTGTAGGAGAGAAGCGCCTGGAAAAGAAGCCGCATGGGTGGAGTTTGTTGTCAGAGGTGGACATCTGGGAAAGGACTGCCCCAACTCCAGAATCGGAGGCATCAACCTCCAGGGTGAATTGGGCTTGAGTTGCCGGAACGCCTGGTCGGCTTCTGTTGACCACTGGAAACTCCTCTTGATGGAGGTGAGAGCGGTGAGGGGTGAGGCAATGACGCTGTAGTTTTTTATGAAGACACGGTAGAAGTTTGCGAATCCCAGGAAGCGCTGAAGTTGTTTGCGGTTCTCCGGAGTGGGCCAGTTGACCACTGCCTCGACTTTGCTAGGATCCGTCTTCACCTGCCCACCCTCAAAAATAAAACCAAGGAAACTGATGGTCTTTTGATTGAACTCACATTTCTCGCCCTTCACAAAAAGACGGTTCTCCAGGAGGCGTTGAAGGACTTGGCAAACGTGTTGTTGATGCTGCCGGGGTTCTTGGGAGAAAAGCAGGATGTCGTCCAGGTAAACGAAAACAAATTGATTAATAAAGTCTCTAAGCACATCGTTTATAAGTGCCTGAAAAACGGCAGGGGCATTAGTCAGCCCGAACGGCATGATTAAATATTCAAAATGGCCAATAGGCAACTTGAAGGCAGTCTTCCATTCATCACCCTCCCTAATCCTGACTAAGTGATAAGCGTTGCGAAGTTCTAACTTAGTGAATATGGTGGCCCCCCGAACCGTATCAAAAGCCGATGCCAAGAGGGGAAGAGAATACTTATTCTTAATGGTGATTTGGTTTAGTCCTCGGTAATCTATGCAAGGCCGTAAAGACTTGTCCTTTTTCTCTACAAAAAAGAAACCAGCCCCAAGAGGTGAGGAAGAAGGTCGGATTATGCCAGCCTTCAAAGAATCATTAATATAGCTCTCCATAGCATTTCGTTCAGACTGCGATAACTTGTAAAGACGAGCAGATGGCAGTGGAGCCCCGGAAAAAAGATCTATAGAGCAATCGTAGGGACGGTGGTGCGGAAGACAAAGAGCCAGGTCCTTGCTAAACACACGCTAAATATCGTGATATTGGGGTGGTATGTTAGAAAGGTCTGTGGTAACCTTAGGGGAAACAGGACTGATCGGGGACTGAGGAACGGCTGAGTGGAGACAGGTAGCCAGACAACTGGAGCTCCAGGTCTCAATTTGGGAGTCTCTCCAGTTTATTTGGGGATTGTGAGCAGCTAGCCAGGGATAACCTAATACAACCGGGGAGTGTCTGGTGGGAAAGATAAAAAAAGAGATTGACTCGTGATGATTACCTGAAGTGATAAGTTGAAAAGGAAGTGTCTGTTGAGTTATAGTGGCTAACGGTCTGCCATCTAAGGCTGTAACTGAGACTGGTGTGGGTAAATTACGGACCGGAATCTGTAAAATCTTAACCAGAACTGGGCTTATGAGGTTTTGCTCGGAACCAGAATCTACGAGGGCGGAGACAGAATGTCGAGCGTCTGGTAGGCAAATAACAGCCTGTAATGAGAATCTGGGGCCGGGGTCTTCAGAGCATGCGCCCACCAGTATCCCCTGAACTACTGGCGGGGCCATTCTTTTAGCCGAATCGGGCAATTCAAACGAAAATGTCCCGCGGCCCCACAATACATACATAACCTATCCCTGATACGTTGGTCCCTTTGTTCAGCGGTTAGGTGAGCGCGCCCAATTTGCATGGGTTCCTCGATAGGTGGAGTTTCAGAAAGCACTAATCGGGGTTGGTGTGACACGCATGGTGTGCTGGAGCGTTGAGCCAATGGTCGGGCTTGGCTCAACGCTCGTCTACCCGGATAGCGAGCTCGATTAGCTCCTCAATGCTATCTGTGGTCTAGGCCTGCACCTAGACCACAGAGGTTTGGGGGTTTTGTCCTTGGGATGCACCAGCCTCTGTCTGAGGGTCCTGTTTGGTTTGAAAGGTACTGGGATTTTGTGTTTGGAGAAAATCCTCTTGAGTTTTTCAGAGACTCCAGCAACATATGGGATGACGATGTTTTTGCGTTTATTCTTCTCACCATTATGTTCTGCAGCGGGTCTTTTGGGTTTTCTTGCTGATTTGACAAAAGCCCAGTTAGGGTAACCACAGGTTTGGAGAGCATCTTTGATGCGTTTCTGTTCTTTGTGCTTCCCTTCTGTTTTAGTTGGGACATGCTCGGCCTGGTGTTGTAAGGTTCTAATGACCGAAAGTTTGTGCTCCAGTGGGTGGTGTGAGTCAAAAAGAAGATATTGGTCTGTGTGTGTGGGTTTCCTATATACTTCAATGTTGAGGTTTCCAATCTCCTTCCATGTTCACCCAACAGTCGAGAAAAGGTAGCTTGTTGTCGTTGGCATCCTCTGTGGTAAACTTGATGTTATTTATCCACCGAGTTGATGTGTCTTGTGAAAGCTTCCACCTCTTTTAACTGGATTTTGACAAAGGTGTCGTCCACATATCTAAACCAGTGGCTTGGTGGTGTTCGTCTGAAGGTTCCCAAAGCAGGAACACCACCAAGCCACTGGTTTAGATATGTGGATGACACCCTTGGAAACCAAGGAACTGAGATAGCGTGATGTGTAAACGGTCGTCAGAACCAAACTCGGCTTGGTTAACTGATTGAAACTCAGACCGAGCTCGGCATGGATCGGTTTAACAAGGATAGTGTAAATGGGGCTATAGAAATTAAATTTAATTGAATTGACCTAAAAAAAGGACTACAACAAACTGCTGGTAGACTTATTAGGCTTAGGAGGTGATCACTTTTTCATATAAGGTCAGGTTGGTTTGGATCACTTTCTTCACTTAATAAATTAAAGAATTTTTTGAAAACTACTTTTTAAATTTACCCAGGTTATCTTTGTCTGATATTAAAATATGTTTGATGATCCAGAAAACATATTTTATTTAAGTGTGCCAGAAAAGTGGAAAATAGAACAAATCTGTAAGGTTGGCAATACTTTTTCACAGCACTGTAAAACAGTAGTTTCTTACTAAGACATTTTATTTGCTGTCAGATTTGTTTCCTGCAATCCTTTCACTGATTTTTCATGTTGTTTTTGATTGTTTGTCTTTCTTTCTCCTTAATGTGGCTTATGGGAAGTCTCTTAAGTGTTACTATTAAAATAATTTTCTTTATAGGTGTTGATGCTATATATATAAATATATATATATATATATATATATATATATATATATATATATATATATATATATATATATATATATATATATATATATATATATATATATATATATATATATTATGTATTGTATGTATGTATATATATATATATAATTGTTGTATAATTATACATGCAGCTTCCATTCTGGAATGGATGTGAGGAGGATACCTGCACTCCTGACCTCATCCTCCACGGTCACACTGACCTTTTAAATGTTCTGTGAGTAGTTGAGTCTGTTTTGCGTATTTAAACACACATTAAAATCTATTGAAAATCAAATGTATCTGTTTGCCCTAAAGGCAGGTTTGCAGCACAAGGAAACATGCTACCTACTCACTCTGCAACCATCAAACAGAAAATGAAAAGAAAATGTTTGTTGTTGAGACTGGACGAAGGAAAATTATTCTGTTTGCTCACCTAAAGAACCAGGGAGAGAATGCATACCGAACTACACTTGATATTTCCACTAGCCCTAACCTGCTATTCTCCAGTCTCTTAGTGAAGGTAATCAAATGTTTTAATATGTACCAGAATTAATGGTGGCTTTGTGTCTCAGAATGATGTGTACCTTTCCCTACAGGACCAATCAGATATCCAGATTGAGTGTTCAACTGAGAACAGACCTAATTCCAGGAGGAGCTGTAGTATCAGTGCTCCATTCATGAGGTCACTGTCTCAGGTGGGTTAAATACGGCAGGAGGACTATTATTCAAAGTGTTTTCCATATCTGGCTTAAACAACACATTTTATCTTTATTTTGAGTGGCAAAACTATGTAAAAATTAATTAGAATATACAAACTGGTAATTCTGCTTGTATACCCGAACAATTTGGAGCAAAACATGCACACTGTAGCTAACCGTTTACACAATGCCAGTCTCACATTTGTTAAACAATAGACCTGTTCTGGGTCTCCCCAGGTTCTTTTATCTGATAATGTGGTGTTTATATTGTAGACTTCTGTAATTATAAAAAGACTCTTCAAACCAGAACTATATTTTACCATATTTAATCTAAAAGGCAGAGGGACGTTTACAGTTTCAGTACTGGGTTCTCATAACAACACAACGCAACCGGTACCTGAGAACCCCATTTGTTCTCTCACACAGACATTAAATAGGAAGCATTTGCCCACCCATTCAGGGGCGGGCACAGTATGATATCAGTGTTCTGTTCATCACATTGGTGGAGAAGATCATGCTGTAATGCAGACGTGTCCTTGCTGACACATTTTCCCCTAATCAGTCATTCCAGTCTAAGTATGTCAGACTCTTTGCCTTCAGAGTCCGTTTATCTGTAATTTCCATGGCAACCGACTTTGCAGTCCAGTCTCTGTAATCTCATAATTTTAAGCACACTTTAACACTTTAAGCTAAATGAAGGTGGAAACTGGAAATTTAAGAACACCCCAGAATGCTCATTCTAGTTATGAGAAAATAAACAGAGGAAAAACTATAAGAAGGTGGCTGGAATACTAGTAAGTTGAGTATAAACACAGCCTCGAAGATCTGTTGTGTAAGAATGTTCCCTGGACAAAATTCTATATTTGACCTCTTTTGTTCAAGAGAACACAGTATATGGAGGAAGCAAAGTTCATGGTTTAAGGGGAAAAAAATTACAAAATCAGCTGGAAACCTCACCTTAAATATGTTTTGACTAAACTGTCTAGAAGCATCTCGATTCTTTGTGAAGCAAAACATTTTCTGTATTATAAAGCATTACACATTCTCTACTGTTCGCTGATTTTACCAGACCTGATCTATTGTCTGGGGTAACACCTACAGGACCTCACACAAACCGCTCTGCACCCTGCAGAAGTCTTTGCTTGTCACTTTATACATTTTGTATTAAATCATACTGTATATTCTTCAGTGATGCAATCAAGGCGTTGGTTGTTTGTACGTGTAATACATTATCGGTTGGTTTTGCTGTTCTCTTTATATCTCCCTTTGCAGGTGTAGAAGCAAACTTAGAGGTGTAAGGGTGCTCTGTTTTCCCTGCTCTAATTCTGCTCCACAGGTGGTTCTAGTTGGCTGGGGGGCGTGGCCCACACCTGACATGACAGAAGAAGGCTCTGGCCAGAAAAACCCAGCAGATACCTTCGGACGGCAGTTAGCCGCACAGCAGGAACAACTACAGGCGCTAGGTTTAGCAGTTAATTCAACGCATGAACAGCTCCAGCTAGTAGCCGCTCAACTCAGCCAGCTGACGGCGTCATTTACTTCGGCGTTAGTTCCGCCTGTCACTCAGGCTTCGGATACTCCGCCCCCTGCACCTCTAGCAGCTGAAGCGTCTGGGGAAGATCCGCTCCCAGAGGGTTCGTCACCGAGCCCGGAAAAGTTCTCAGGTGACAGCGGGGATCGTGGTGGTTTCATTTTCCAATGTAACCTCGTCTTTAATGGATCCCCTCGCACATTTTCTACTGACCAGGTTAAGATTTCTTACATATTACGTCTCTTAATCAGTAGAGCCCTTAGATGGGCAGAAGCTCGTTTTCCTGATTGTGATTCGTTTGGTTGTACCTTCCAGGAATTTATTACTGGGTTTAAGACTGTTTTTTCGGCGGAAATAGACTCTGTACAGCAGTCTCGGACTTTACTTTCGTTGAAACAACGAGGAAGACGTGTATCTGATTTTTCTGTTGAGTTTCGTACTTTTGCTGCTGCTGCCGGTTGGGAAGCCAAGCCGTTAAAGGCAGTATTCTTTCAGGCTTTGGATGAGAATTTAAAGGATGAGTTAGCCCGAGTCAAGGAACCTAGTACTTTTGAGCGTTTGGTCGCTTTAGCTATTCGTTTGGATTCCTGCTTACGTAGTCGTAACTGGGGCCGGTCTGAGAGACTCGTACGGTCTCTAGGTTCACCACCGCAGTTATCTGGTCCCCAGCAGCCGGGGGTAACGCCACCGTCACCTCCCTAACCCATGCAGATAGGCCGTGTTCACTTAACAAGCGAAGAACGTCAGCAACGGTTCTCAGGGAATCAGTGCCTGTATTGTGGTGGTGATGGTCATTTCGTCAAGTCTTGTCCGGTGCGGCCAAAAGACCGGGTCTGTCGCCTATAGCGGGGAAGGCGGCGGACAGTCATGTTAATTCCTCCCCCTCATCTTGTATTGACTCAGCGTCATCCCGTTTCTGCCTACCGGCAACGTTAGTTTTCGACGGAGACAGTTTTAACATCTCAGCTTTAATAGATTCTGGGTCTGACTTTAACTTGATCGACCCCTGAACCGGGAGATGACATCGACCTCACTCGTCCCAGAGCAGTATCATGATCTGCGATTAGTGTTCAGTAAGAGTCCCTCCGCATCGCCCTTATGACTGCGCCATCGATCTGCTACCTGGGGGCTCCGCTACCCTCCAGTCCCCTCTACAACATCTCGAGATCTGAACGTCAGGTTCTCGAGAAGTATATAGGTGAGTCACTGTCGGCTGGATTAATCCGCCCTTCCTCTTCTCCTTTAGGTGCGGGTTTCTTTTTTGTAGGAAGAAAGATGGATCCCTCCGGCCTTCTATTGATTACCGAGGGCTAAATCAGATAACAGTTAAGAATAAATACCAGCTTCCCCTGTTGTCTTCAGCCTTAGAACCAGTCCAGAATGCTGTTATCTTCACCAAGCTTGACTTGCGTAACGCTTATCATTTGGTCCGGGTTAGAAAGGGAGACGAATGGAAGACTGCTTTCAAGACTCCATTAGGTCATTTTGAATACTTGGTTATGCCTTTTGGGTTATGTAACGCCCCAGCGGTTTTCCAAGCCTTGGTGAATGACGTTCTCTGGGATTTTTTGAACGTTTTTGTCAGGATTTGTCTTCTGAACCCGGGTTGAGCACACACACACAGAGAGCACGTTTTGACAGTTTATTGAAGGTAAAGAGTGCTGGAAGGGGAAAACCTAAGTCTTTTATTGGACTGGAGGAGGTGGTACTGGAATCAGTGCGGCTAGTCAGGTTAGCAGACCACTGGAGACACCATGGCACAGAGCGGAGCTTCCCCAGAGCAGCTTGTCAGGTTAGCAGACCACTGGAGCCACCATGGCACAGAGCAGAGCTTCTCCAGAGCAGCTTGTCAGGTTAGCAGTTCAGAGGAGACACCTGGACAAAAAGCAAAGCTTCTCCAGGAACAAGCAAGAAAATACAAAGACTTACACAGGGACTGGCATGGAGAGGGTGTAGAACGATGACGGACCGGCAAAGGAGTGACAGCAGAGTGAGGCTTAAGTAGGGAAGCTGGCAGGTGAAGTGAGTCTGGCTAATTAGTGGCTGGCAGGTGTGACTAACTGCAGTAGAAGGCTGAGTGGGAGTGGTAGGAGGAAACTAACCAAAACAAAAGCCAGAACCTAACTAAACCCAGACAGGAGTAAATAAAAACCCAAATCAAAACTAAACCCTGACAGTTTTAGTATTCGTTTATTTAGATGATATCCTGATTTACTCCAGCAGTCTAGAACAGCATCAACAACATGTCTGTCTGGTGCTACAACGCCTCTTAGAGAATCGCCTTTTTGTGAAGGCTGAGAAATGCGAGTTTCATCAGCGCTCCGTCCCTTTTCTCGGTCTTATTTTGGAGAGTGGGTGAGTTAGGTCCGACCCAGAAAAGATAAAGGCAGTAGTTGAGTGGACTACCCCGGATTCTAGAAAACAGCTCCAGAGGTTTTTAGGGTTCGCTAACTTCTATCGACGCTTTATTAGAGACTATAGCCGGATAGCTTCCCCTCTGCACGCCCTCACCTCCATTAAGGTTCCGTATGTCTGGAGCCCGGAAGCCGACACTTCCTTTCACGAACTTAAGACCAGGTTTTCACAGGCCCCCATACTTATTCATCCCGACCCAGTTAAACAATTTACCCTCGAGATCGACACATCTGATACCTGCCCCCCAGTATTGCCCCGGTCAGAAGGTCTGGTTATCATCCAGGGACGTTCTAACCATCCGCCAAGAAACTTGCCCCCCGATTCACTGGACCCTACGAAATCGAGTCTGTCATCAGCACAACCTCTGACCGTCTGCGTCTGCCTTCTCACTCCCGAGTACACCCTACCTTCCACGTCTCCCAAATCAAGCCTGTTGTGGACAGTGAGCTTTGCCCTCTGGCCGAACCCCCTCCACCCACCCAGGGCAATCAGGAACCCCGCATCCTCAGGACCGTGGACGCCCGTCGACGAGGTAAGGGGTTCCAGTATCTCGTCGATTGGGAGGGTCGCGGTCCTGAGGAGCGGTCATGGGTTTCTAGCTCAACCATTATGGACAAGGATTTGATTAATAACTTTTGGTCTTCGCACCCTTCCACATCTTCGTCTGGGCCGCCAGGAGGCGACCGTTGAGGGGGGGTAGTGTCAGGGTGCTCTGTTTTCCGTGCTCTCATTCTGCTCCACAGGTGGTTCTAGTTGGCTGGGGGTGTGGCCCACACCTGCGTCTCGTTCGGAGCGGCTTCCTCTGGCTTCTTAAGGAGAGCTCAGACAGATGGAAGACGCCAGAGCCTTCACACAGTCGTGGTACGACGTGGCCTCTGACCAAGCTCCTGAACCTGAACCTGTGAGTCCTTTTTCACACTCTGAACTTTGACTAACGTTGAGTCTCCTGCTTGTCTCTAGTTATTGCCTTTGGATTACTCACCGGTCTCGAAGTCTCGTTCGAAGAACCAGCACCTCAAGAATCCCTAACGATCAGATATTGCTCTGGCACTCCACTCATACTCCCTGGATATTACCCAGTCGGGCTTGAGACCCTTTCCCTGGATTCTGCTGGTGCACTTACTCTGGTCATCCATCTGTCCCTCTTGTCTGCTGAGGCGCGCTCCGGATCCCTCACCAGCTTACCATCTGTCCGCCCTCCAGCTACTAGCCACCGCTCATCCACTGAGAGCTTCGGTCACAGAGTTTCCCTGTCACTACTTCCCCGGTTAGGTTAGCTCGACTAAATGGTAAGCGACACAGCTTCTGGTAGATTTTCCCTGGTTCGATCTCTAGTAATAATTTCCTCTTTCTTCCGCAGTAACTTCAGCCCTGACGTTCAGACCTGGACCGATCCTCCAGCTTGTCGATCCCATGTAGTCTGTACCCTCAAATAAACATGTTAAAAGTGTGCTTGTCTTCCGTTCGTATCTGCATTTGGGCTAAACGCTTGAAAAACATGACAAGATGTTATGTTGTCCTCTCCCTTTCGTCTCCTCTTTCTGTTTCACCTTTTCTCCATTTTGTCTCATTTGTTTCTCTACTTTTTTTCCTCTTTTACCTTCCCGTTTCAGTCTCCATTTAACATGAAATACTTCCAGCATAAAATATAATAAAGCTTCTTGCATATATAAATCAAGAGGAGCATTATGGCGAAAGCATTAAGACCCCACTTGTGAAAGTAAAATCTATTGGGCTCTTTTTGGCATTAAGACAACAATTCTTATTGCCACATTGCTAGATAGGAGTAAGTGGAAACCTCCTGCATTTTAGACCACCCTCGGGCATATCAGCTCCCCTTTTTAGTAACCGCTGTCAAGTTAATTAGAGGTTGAAAATAGGATATTCATGCTCTGCAGCTTCTGCGGTGTCTGCCTCATGTTTGAGCTGATACACGGAGGCTGATCTGGAGCTGTAATTCCTTTACCTTCCTCCTCAGGAGTGCAGCAGTCAGACATGCTAGTGTGACTTGGTGCATCAGCTGGGGGAAATTTGTTCGCCTATGGTGTGCTCTGTTTGGAGAATTTGAATTATGTAGAAAGACAACCTACATAGAAAGACAACCTGTTTTCGGTACTGACCGTTTTTGAGCAAAGCAACAAAGCTAACTTTCCCTGAGACGGTCTTTTGGTATTCAGTTTTGACATTCACACGGCCTCATCAGTGCACAACAAATCCCATCATACCCCCAAAACTTCAGAAAATTTTTATTTGTTATCAATTCAATTCAATTTTATTTATATAGCGCTATACTGAGCAAGCATAAAGCAACAGTGGGAAGAAAAACTCCCCCATTAACGGAAAACCTCCGGCAGAACCGGGCTCAGTATGAACGGTCATCTGCCTCGACCGACTGGGGGTTACAGAAGACAGAGCAGACACAACAAGAGAGACAAAAAAGCACAGAAGCACACATTGATCCAGTAATCTGTTCTACATTAGATGGTAATAGCGGGTGAGCTGTCTTCTTTGGATGATGTCACAGTTAACAGAACGCCAGACCAGGTGTACCTACTATGAAGATAAAAGAGAGAGAACAGAAAGTTAAAGCAGAAATGACAACACGTAATGCATAATTGAAGAACAGTAGAACTCTATAGAGTGAGAAAATTAGATCCTGATGTCCTCCAGTAGCCTAAGCCTATAGCAGTAAAACTATAAAGGTAGTTCAGAGTAACATGAGCCACTCTAGTTATAAGCTTTGTCAAAAAGGAAGGTTTTAAGATTAGTCTTAAAAGTAGACAGGGTGTCTGCTTCATGGACCAAAACTGGGAGTTGGTTCCACAGGAGAGGAGCCTGATAGCTAAAGCATCTGCCTCCCATTCTACTTTTAGAGACTCTAGGAACCACCAGCAGACCTGCAGTCTGAGAGCGAAGTGCTCTGTCAGGAACATACGGGGTCATCAGAGCTCTGATATATGATGGAGCTTGATTATTAAGGGCTTTATACGTTAGAAGAAGAATTTTGATTTAACAGGAAGCCAAAGAAGGGAAGCTAAAATTGGAGAAATATGATCCCGCTTGTTGATTTTCATCAGAACTCTTGCTGCAGCATTTTGGATCAGCTGAAGGCTTTGAACTGCATTTTGTGGACTTCCTGATAGTAAAGAATTACAATAGTCCAGCCTTGAAGTAACAAATGCATGGACTAGTTTTTGAGCATCACTCCTGGACAGAATGTTTCTAATTTTGGCGATATTCCGGAGGTAAAAAAAGGAAACTCTGGAAACCTGTTTAATATGGGATTTAAATGACATGTCTTGGTCAAAAATAACACCAAGGTTTTTTACTTTATTACCAGAGGCCAAGATAATGCCATCCAGATTAAGTGATTGGTTCAGAAGTTTATTTTTTGAGGACTCTGGCCCAAAGATTACAACTTCGGTCTTGTCAGAATTTAGATGCAGGAAATTTAAAGTCATCCAGCTTTTGATTTCATCAAGACATGACTGCAGTCGAAGTAATTGATTGGATTCATCAGGATTTATGGATAAATATAGCTGAGTGTCATCAGCATAACAGTGGAAATTAATCCCATGCTGTCTGATAATTTTGCCGATCGGAAGCATATATATAGTAAAGAGAATTGGTCCCTGGACTGAACCCTGTGGTACTCCACAGGTGACCCTAGAGTTTGAGGAAGATGTATTATTAACATGAACAAACTGGAATCTGTCCGACAGATAATATTTAAACCAGCCTATTGCTTTCCCCTTAATCCCTACAGTATGTTCAAGTCTTTGTAGGAGAATATTGTGATCAACTGTATAAAATGCAGCACTGAGATCTAACAAGTACAGACACAAGTCCATTATCTGAGGCCATGAGAATATCATTAGTGACCTTCACAAGAGCTGTTTCAGTGCTATGATGAGCTCTGAAGCCTGACTGAAACTCCTCAAGTAGGTCATTGCTTTGTAAATGTTCACAAAGTTGATTAGCAACTACTTTCTCAAGAATTTTAGATAAGAAAATAAGATTAGATATAGGTCTGTAGTTTACAAGCTCATCTTGATCAAGAGAATGTTTCTTAAGTAAAGGTTTAATAACAGCTACTTAGAAACCTGTGGTACATATCCATTTACTAAGGATAGATTAATCATGTCTAAAATAGGACCACTGATCAAAGGGAATACCTCCTTAAACAACTTGGTTGGGATTGGGTCTAACATATAGGTAGAAGGTTTAGATGAAGCTAAGATTTTAGATACCTCAGAAAGCTCTACTGCTTCTAAACAGTTCAAACACTGTGCAGGTTCTAAAGATTCCTCCAATGCTGCCTTACTTACTGGGGATGAGGTAATCATGTTTGGGAGGATGCCAATTATTTTATTTTTAATGGCATCAATTTTATTTATGAAGAATCCCATAAAATCATTACTGCTAAGAGCTAAGGGAATGGATGGCTCAACAGAGCTGCAGCTCTGAGTAAGTTTGGCAACTGTACTAAAGAGAAATCTAGGATTATTTTTATTCTCTTCAATTAATGATGAAAAATATGCTGCTCTATCTCTGCGAAGGGTCTTGTTATACAACAATAGACTGTCCCTCCAGATTAAGTAGGATTCCTCTTGGTGTGTAGAGCGCAATTTTCTCTCCAATTTCCTAACATTGTGCTTCAAGGAACGCAGCTCTGAATTAAACCAGGGAGCCAGCTTCCTGTGAATAATCACCTTCTTTTTCAAGGGAGCTACATTGTCTAATGCAGAACGCAATGAGGAAGTCACACTGTTAGCAAAGGTATCGATTTGTGAATGGGAAGAAACAGCATTGCTGCCATCTACAGGGCATTTCTGCAATACTGAGGATATTAAAAGGGGGACAGACTCTTTAAGTTTTGATACAGCATTATCCGATAAAGATCTACTATAATGGAACCCTCTTTTGGGGGTGGAGAACTCAGTTAGATTAAACTCAAATGTTATTAAAAAATGATCAGATAGGACAGGGTTGTGAGAGAATACTGTTAATTCTTCACAATCAATGCCATATGTCAGCACAAGGTCCAAAGTATGGAGCCGAGAGTGCGTCGGTTTATGCACATTTTGAGCAAAACCAATTGAATCTAGGATAGTTTTAAAGGCCACACTAAGGTTATCACATTCAGTGTCAACATGGATGTTAAAATCACCCACTATAATAACCTTGTCAGTATTTAACACCAAATCAGATAAGAAGTCTGACAGCTGATCCAAAAACTGAGTGTAAGGGCCTGGTGGACGACACAAAACAATAAACAGAAGAGGTTTTATTGCTTTGCAGTTTGGATGAGGGAAACTGAGGGTTAAATGTTCAAAAGAACTGTAATTATTAATTGGCCTGGGACTAATTAATAAATCAGACTGAAAGATGGTTGCCACTCCTCCTCCTCTTCCCACAGATCTGGGAATGTGGAAATTTGAATAACTGGAGGGAGTTGACTCATTTATACTAACGTAGTCCTCTTGTAGCCAGGTTTCTGTGAGACAAAACAAATCAATCTGATTATCAGAAATCAATTCATTCAGTTTTTGATCTGTTAAGTTTTGGCCGTGGGAAAGACACCGTCTCAATAGGATAATCGGTGGGTAGAGCTGCACCATCCAAAGTGGGATGAATACCGTCTCTCCTGATCAGACCAGGTTTTCCCCAGAAAGTTTGCCAGTTATCAATGTAGCCCACGTTGTTTTCTGGACACCACCTAGACAACCAGCGGTTGAATGACGACATGCGGCTAAACATGTCATCACTGGTCAGATCAGGCAGGGGACCAGAGAAAATTACAAAGTCCAACATTGTTTTAGCAAACTCACACACCGAAGCAACACCAACTTTGGTGACCTCTGATTGGCGTGACCGGGTGTCATTACCGCCGGCGTGAATAACAATTTTGCGGTATTTACGCTTATCCTTAGCCAGTAGTTTTAGGTAGGATTCTATGTCGCCCGTTCTGGCCCCTGGTAGGCATTTAACTATAGTCCCTGGTTTCTTTAGTGCCACGTTTCTTATTATGGAGCTGCCAATAATTAAGGTCGGCTCCTTGGCGAGACTGTCGCTCAGAGGGGAAAATTTGTTAGAAACGCAGACGGGTTGGTGGTGATCTGGGGGCTGAAATCTAGAGCTATGCTTACTACGAACCGTCACCCAGCCGGCCTGCTTAACCGGTTGTTCGAGTGCAGCTGTTGGTTCGCTACGTGAAGTTACTCTTTGTGGCTCCGCGCTAGCAAAGGAGCGGCTATCAGCTGGTTTTTCAACAGCACAGAGCCGGGTCTCCAGTTCTGACACCCTCGCCTCCAGAGCTACAAAAATACTACATTTATTACATGTACCATTATCACTAAAGGAGGCAGAGGAATAACTGAACATCTGACACAGAGAGCAGCAGATAGGAGACTTAGTCAGAGACGGAGAAGCCATTATGAGGCTAAGGCTTGGCTAACGCTAGGCTAGCGCCCTGTTATCACGGGAAAGAACAAACCGTGTGAAACACGAGGAGTTCCCAAACGTGATGAGCAGCCACAGAAAATGTTTTAAAAGTGCTTCTGTTTGGAAACAGATGTTACAGCAAAGAGGTTTAAAGATAAAAAGCGAGAGAGCCTGGAGCAAAAATCCGTCGTTCACACAGCAACAACAGGAAGTGACACAATACGCCTTACCGCAAACAGGAAGTCAGGATGCACCCCTTTATCATGTCCCCTTTAAATTATAATGAATTAAGGGTTTGTCCTGGACCAATGCTGAAGTCACAGATGAGGAACTACAGCTATATACACTACCGTTCAAAAGTTTGGGGTCACATTGAAATGTCCTTATTTTTGAAGGAAAAGCACTGTACTTTTCAATGAAGATAACTTTAAATTAGTCTTAAATTTAAAGAAATACACTCTATACATTGCTAATGTGGTAAATGACTATTCTAGCTGCAAATGTCTGGTTTTTGGTGCAATATCTACATAGGTGTATAGAGGCCCATTTCCAGCTACTATCACTCCAGTGTTCTAATGGTACAATGTGTTTGCTCATTGGCTCAGAAGGCTAATTGATGATTAGAAAACCCTTGTGCAATCATGTTCACACATCTGAAAACAGTTTAGCTCGTTACAGAAGCTACAAAATTGACCTTCCTTTGAGCAGATTGAGTTTCTGGAGCATCACATTTGTGGGTCAATTAAACGTTCAAAATGGCCAGAAAAAGAGAACTTTCATCTGAAACTTGACAGTCTATTCTTGTTTTTAGAAATGAAGGCTATTCCATGCGAGAAATTGCTAAGAAATTGAAGATTTCCTACAACGGTGTGTACTACTCCCTTCAGAGGACAGCACAAACAGGCTCTAACCAGAGTAGAAAAAGAAGTGGGAGGCCGCTTTGCACAACTGAGCAAGAAAATACGTACATTAGAGTCTCTAGTTTGAGAAACAGACGCCTCACAGGTCCCCAACTGGCATCTTCATTAAATAGTACCCGCAAAACACCAGTGTCAACATCTACAGTGAAGAGGCGGATTCTGGGCTTCACGGCAGAGTGGCAAAGAAAAAGCCATATCTGAGACTGGCCAATAAAAGAAAAAGATTAAGATGGGCAAAAGAACACAGACATTGGACAGAGGAAGTGTTGTGGACAGATGAATCCAAGTTTGAGGTGTTTGGATCACAAAGAAGAACGCTTGTGAGACGCAGAACAAATGAAAAGATGCTGGAAGAATGCCTGACGCCATCTGTTAAGCATGGTGGAGGTAATGTGATGGTCTGGAGTTGCTTTGGTGCTGGTAAGGTGGGAGATTTGTACAGGGTAAAAGGGATTCTGAATAAGGAAGGCTATCACTCCATTTTGCAACGCCATGCCATACCCAGTGGACATCGCTTGATTGGAGCCAATTTCATCCTACAACAGGACAATGACCCTAAACACACCTCCAAATTGTGCAAGAACTTTTTAGAGCAGAAGCAGGCAGCTAGTATTCTATCGGTAATGGAGTGGCCAGCGCAGTCACCAGATCTGAACCCCATTGAGCTGTTGTGGGAGCAGCTTGACCATATGGTACGCAAGAAGTGCCCATCCAACCAACCCAACTTGTGGGAGCTGCTTCTGGAAGTGTGGGGTGCAATTTCTCCAGATTACCTCAACAAATTAACAGCTAGGTCTGCAATGCTGTAATTGCTGCAAATGGAGGATTCTTTGACGAAAGCGAAGTTTGATGTAAAAAAAATCTTATTTCAAATACAAATCATTATTTCTAACCTTGTCAATGTCTTGACTCTATTTCCTATTCATTTCACAACATATGGTGGTGAATAAGTGTGACTTTTCATGGAAAACACAAAATTGTTTGGGTGACCCCAAACCTTTGAACGGTAGTGTATAACCCAGAAATGCATTTTAGTACTGATGATCATCAGTTCAATGTTGACTAGTAGGTAACCAACTTCATGAGTGTCCTACCAATAACCAACCATTTGCCAATAATTGTGCACTTTCGGAGAGATATTTATTAACCTTTAGTCAACCAAGTTAAATATTTAGCTTCAAACTAAATATTTAGTCAGCAAGCTAAATGTTTAGTTTGCAAACTAAATGTTTAGTTTGCAAACTAAATATTTAGCTCAGACCTAACTATTTGTTTTAAAATGAAATGTTTAGTTTGAAAAATAAACATTTAGTTGTAAACTAGGCAAGGCAAGGCAAGGCAAATTTATTTATATAGCACAATTCAGTACAGAGACAATGCAAAGTGCTTTACATGATTAAAATATAGGAATAAAAGCAAGTAGGGATAGAATGTAGAAACAAAAAAAACATTTGAAAACAGTAAAACAGTTTAACTTGAACATTCAAAGGCAATTTTAAACAAATGTGTTTTTAATCTCGATTTAAAGGAACTCAGGCTTTCAGCACTTTTACAGTTTTCTGGAAGTTTGTTCCAGATAAGTGGAGCATAGGAACTAAATGCTGCTTCTCCGTGTTTGGTTCGTGTTCTAGGTATGCAGAGAAGGCTGGAGCCAGAAGACCTGAGTGGTCTGGAGGGTATATACGCTGATAACAAGTCTGTGATGTATTTAGGTGCTAAGCCATTTAGGGATTTATAGACTAACAGAAGTATTTTAAAGTCTATTCTCTGAGATACAGGGAGCCAGTGTAAGGACTTTAGAACTGGGGTGATGTGCTCTACTTTCTTAGTCTTAGTGAGGACGCGGCCAGCAGCGTTCTGGATCAGCTGCAGCTGTCTGATCCACTTTTTAGGCAGACCTGTGAAAACACCGTTGCAGTAATCAATTCTACTAAAAATAAACGCATGGATTAGTTTTTCCAGATCCTGCTGAGACATTAGTCCTTTAATCCTGGAAATGTTCCTCAGGTGATAAAAAGCCGACCTTGTAATTGTCTTTAGATGGTTTTGAAGGTTCAGGTCTGAGTCCATCACTACACCCAGGTTTCGGGCCTGATTAGTGGTTTTTAGCTGAAGCGACTGAAGCTGTGTGCTAACTTTTGATCTCTCCTCTGTTGGTCCAAAAATTATTACTACTGTTTTGTTTTTATTCAACTGAAGAAAATTTTGGCACATCCACGTATTGATTTCTTCTAGGCATTTACTCAGTGCTTGAACTGGTTTATAGTCACCTGGTGACATGGTGATGTAAAGCTGTGTGTCGTCTGCATAGTTATGGTAGCTGATAATGTTATTTTTTATTATCTGAGCTAGGGGGAGCATGTAGATATTGAAGAGGAGGGGACCCAGGATGGACCCTTGGGGAACCCCACATGCGATTTTTGTCGTCTGGGATGTAAAGTTACCTACTGACACAAAAAAGTCCCTGTCCTTTAAGTAGGACTTAAACCAGTGGAGAGCTGTACCAGAGAGGCCGACCCAGTTCTCCAGGCGCTCTAACAGAATGGAGTGATCGACATGCTGCACTAAGGTCCAATAGTACCAGCACGGTGGTTCTTCCACAGTCTGTATTTATATGGATGTCATTGAACACCTTAATAAGGGCGGTCTCTGTACTGTGGTGAGCACGGAAGCCAGACTGGAAATAGTCAAAGCGGCTGGTCGTTTTTAAGAAGGTGTTTAATTATTGAAATACAGCTTTTTCAATAATCTTACTGATAAAGGGGAGGTTTGAGATGTGCCTGTAGTTCTGGAGTAGTAGTTTGTCTAAATTATTCTTTTTCAGCAGTGGTTTGATAATTGCTGTTTTTAGGGACTGGGGGAAAACACCTGACAGAAGGGACGTGTTTATTATCTTGGTCAAATCAGACGCTATGCCAGGTAAAACTTTTTTAAAGAAAGCTGTGGGTAGAACATCAAGGCAGCTGGAGGAGGAACTTAACTGCTGAATGATCTGCTCTAAGCTTCATTTAGCCTTTACTTGGTTTGTAAAGTATGGAGTTTCTTGAGATATTTGTGACTGAATAAAAGAAGATACAATATCTAATCATGGTTGGCCGCCTTGTTTCAATATTACAGTTTGATATACTCAGTTCTACATGTAATACATTTAAAATGTGCTGGTAGTTGAAATAGCCACTATCAAAGTTTTTAAACCACTTGCTCTGCTCCAATTTAGGTAACTTTCCATCTGGAGTTGGAGTTCAGCAGTTCCATCTTTCTCGATCATGTACAAGTCAACATGGTAACTACTAGGTGAGAAAACTCCTATTTGATATACAATGGGTTTTTTTCTTGGCTGTGTAATACGACACGTTAGACAGTTAGTGCTCTAGTTTTGTTAATAATAGCTAAGAAATAACTAAATGTAGCCATATTGTAATTGCAGAAGTTTTATTCAAGTGGTTGATGCTTTTTCAGGGTTACCATAGGAATAAAGGAAAACATTATATTTATTTAACCTGCTAATGATGTGCAAGTCCTAAATGATTGTTTCAATACTTGTGGGTCACTTTACTGTCTTAAGAATCATGATTCATTGTTTTCTATTGTCCATTCGCCTACTCATATCTGCTATTGCTAGTTAGCCAAGTAAAAACAGGGGAACCTACACGATATGTAAGTATGCAACTGCTAATTTAACATTTTCTCTTAATATATTTCTAATTAATCACTGTATGAGCCCTGTGGGAAAAGCAACTCACTGTTTCCCTCCCTGCAATGAGCTTTGAATAAAATTATAATTGTGATTTTATGTCAGTATATATACAAAAAATATAACATAAAACATCTTGGTGACACGTCAAAATTGTGTTAGACAGAGGGTTAAACTTTTGTTCCATTTTCATGTGCTTTAAACTGAACCAACCAATTACTATAAAAGTTATTTATAAAGAAATACATTCACTATGAGGTGGTTGTCATAGTAGAGCCTAATCACCAGAAGTGATTGGATTTGATTTTTGGGAGCACACTGGCTTGTGTTTGTCTGTGACATCATTTCACTGTTAATTGCTTGGTGATTTCCATCTCGTATCAAAGTGGATTGTAAAGGAGATTCATTCTTAAAATTGGTGCAATAAAACAATACAGTACAATAAAACCAACCAAATGAAATGCCAGAGCCTTACATAAATCAAACCACTTGCTAAGTTGTAACAGTAATGACAAGTTCGAGTTGCATGCTGTAGCGGAGCTAGGGCAACGTCATGAAATGGGCGGCACCCACACAGGAATAGGTGATGTCGCAGTGAAAACATGTCTTTCTTTGGGGATGGAAAATAGCAACATAATACAAGTAATATTTCATCATAGATATGCCTATAATTGACATCGGAAGGCTTAAGAAAGCATGATATCAAATTTTTAAAACTCATCTGAAAGATTTGTAAACTTACTTCAGTTTGATGTACACAAGTATGTCCTCCCAGCCCACACTGGACAAGCTCTTGACTAGACGTTTACCCTGTCTTCGATTTTTACTCTAATCATGCATCTTTTAACACAAAGTGTACAAGATTGTTATGATACAAACATTTCAAACTCCAGACCCAAAAAAAACTCTATGCCATGTCTGATACAGCGAAGAACTTTATTGAAGCCACAGGCATTCTTTCAAATAAAGAGCAGAATATATTATCAGCACTATTATCAACACAATCCATGATCTCCATGGTTCCTGCCTGCCTGAAATCATCCATCATCATGCCTTTCCCCAAAAAAACCAACCATCACCTGACTACCGTTTGGTTGCTCTGACCCCTGTCGTCATGAAGTGTTTTGAGAGGATTCTCCTAAAGTACATCAAGGACGCCATCCTCGCTGGCCTGGACAGCCAACAGGGAGAATCGCTCCATGGAGGATGCTGCCTTGTTACTACTTCGCACGGCTCTGACTCATCTGTAGCCTCCCAAAACCTATGTTGAGATGCTCTTCATGGACTTCAGCTCAGCATTCAATACCGTGCTCCCAGACATGCTGGCTCTGAAGCTCCATAACATGTTTATCCACATTGCTCTGCTCCTGGATCAGCAACTTCAACAAGGGACCACCAATGCACCAGTAGACCAAGACGCCAGCAAGGGAAACGCACATCTGCCCAACTATTGCTTAACACCGGCATGCCACAGGGTTGTGTCCTCAGCCCTGCTCTCTTCACCCTTTTCACCCAGGACTGTTCTGCTGTCCATCCCAAAGACACGGTGGTGAAGTTTGCGGACAACACCACTGTGGTGGATCTCATCTCCAACACTGATGAGACCACCTGAGGTCTACAATCTGGCACAGTAGTGCTCCAGGAACAACCTGATCCTGAACACAAGCAACACCGAGGAGGTAATAATAGATTACAGGAGGTCCAGGAAGACTGAACACGCTCCCCTCTGCATACAGGGGGAGGTGGTGAAGTGTGTGGACAGCATTAGGTTCCTGGGCGTTCACATCTCCTCAGACATCTCCTGGACTGTGAACACTTTCCATCTGGGGAAGAAGCCACAAAAAACGGCTCTTCTTTTCTAGGAAAATATTTTATGTCTCAGCATAACTGTATGGTATGGGAGCTGCACAGTGCAGGAGAGGAAGGATTTAGCACGGGTGGTGTGAACAGTGCAGGGGATTGTGGGATGCCGTCTACATGATTTGGACTCAATTTATGCAGCATGAGTCCAGAGAAGGGCCAGACACATTTCCACTGATCCCACCCAGCCGGGCAATGCATTGTTTGCCCCTCTCCCATCAGCTAAACGCTTCAGGAGCATTGAAGCCAGAACTAAGAAACTTAGAACCAGCTTCTTTCCAAGAGATGGTGAGGGCTATTGCCCCCTGCTGAGAATTTTGTGGTCCATCATGTTACAATCACACTACTGTTATTGTCTATTTGCACATTCTTTTGGTTATGGCCTTTGAGCCAGGTGGTAACAATAGATCTTTACAAAATCCCAGATGAGCCCCCAATTGGTATGACCTGGCTCAAAGGCCATAGCAAAAAGGAAGACACACCATGTGTACGAGGCAAGCTGTGCAATAAAACACAGCTGCCCCGTCTGTAAACAGTTTAAATAAGACTCTTTCAGGATTGGTGGAGCAATCAAGGTGAGTATCCAATCGAGAAAAGAGGAACACTTTAACAGGAAGTACTCCACTCCACCAAGGCTTGCAATGAACTTCCTAACTTCTTTACTGAGAAGAAACCTAATAGAAAATTTTGCCTTTCATAACGTCTGATGTGACTCAAATTATAAATACTTCCCTTTTGTCAGACGTATTCCCCAGGCCCTAAAAACAGCAATTATCAAACCACTTTTGAAAATGAAGAAATTGGACAAGCTGCTACTGCAGAACTACAGCCAAATCTAGACCTCCCCTCCATTAGTAACATTATTTTAAAAAGCTGTGTTTCAATATTTAAATACCTTCTTAACAATGACCAGCTGCTTTGTCGTTTTCCAGTCAGGTTTCTGTACTCACGGAAACCGGACTGGCCTTGTCAAGGTCATAATGACATCCGTATAAATGCAGACTGAGGAAGAAGGACAGTGTTGGTATTATTGAACCTTAGTTCAGCATTCAACACTGTTGATCACTTCATTCTATTTGAGCACCTGGAAAACTAGGCCAGCCTCTTTGGTACAGCACTTGACTGATTTACAGCCCTAGTGTGTAAGATTTACACCCACCTACTGGTGCTCTGTGTGAATTACAAACAATCTCACAGTTAAGCATGTAACTACTACAGAAGCTGCGGAGTGTCATAAATGCGGAATAAGTATGTTGTTTATGTATTCGGTACCAAGCTAATGCTATTAGCTAATAGCTATGGTCACTGTGTGAAAATTTTGCGATGTCCACTTAAGTCACTTGGCAACAGTTTCAACAAATAAGTGACTTTGGGCCTGTTTTTTTCTAAAGTTGCTTGTAAATTCCATAAGCAGGTTAGTTTCTTGGGCTTGTTTCTGAATGTGAAGTCACTTATTTGGGCTCTAAAATAAGCAACTATAAATACAAGTTATAAAGAGACCCGCTCCCGTTGCTGCGCTACTGACACTGTGAACCGGCTGAAATATCACTCCACTCCTCTGGGTACACATATACTCTCTGAGAGGGAGGCGAAGACAAAATAAACCAGCCAGGTCTGCTGGGAGGACAGAGTAGTTACTGGACCACACTGGCCTGTTTCTAACAGAACGCCAAAATAAACGTCACTCTTGTATTGAATTAACTTACCTGTCCAACAGAAAGTCTGCAAACTCCGCATTCATTTTGAATCCCCACTCCCTCATGAATTATCTCCACTCCACCTGGTAATACACCGTCTACACCGATGTAGACTCTCATTTTCTCCTGGTTATTACTTCTTTTTCTTTTCTTGGTTACTTTCTCTTCCCTCTCGCGGGGCAAAGATTACAAAAAAACGCAACTAGAATGATCTACGGTCATCTTTGCTTGTTTATACACAACATGTGTTCATTTGGAAGACAGATAGGTAAAATGCGTGAGGCTAACAACCTTGTCCCCTTTTTTAGGCTACTGTAATCAAAATTGGCGGCACAACATCACGTCTTCCACTTATGTATTTATAAACTTCTTATTCTAAACTTTGAAAAAGCTTTCATTTCTGGGGATATCGTCATTAGACTTTGACAGAATATGTATTTATGAAAGCAGTGCTTGAGTTTTGCAAATAAAAAGACAAATTGGTTACACATTGTCCCTTTAAATCCAACTTGAAGGACAGGGACCTTTTGTGTCAGTAGGTAACTTTACATCAGTGACTACAAAAATTACATGCAGCCAGGATTCCCCAAGGGTCTTTCTTGGGTCCTCTCGTGTTACATATCTACATGCTCCCTCTAGCGCAGATCATACAACACTACAACATAAGTTACCATAAAAATGCAGATGACACACAGCTCTACATCACAATGTGTGAATCCATTCAAGTGCTCAGTAAATGCTTAGAAGAAATCAATGAATGGATGTGCCAACATTTTCTTCAGTTGAATTGCTAAGCACCAAAATACATCAGACTAGTCAGTGTATCAACCATCTTGACCACTCAGGTCTTCTGGCTCAAACAAAGTCTATATTCCCAGAATCCAAACCTGACATGAAGAAGCAGCAGTCAGTTCTTATGCTCCACATGTCTGGAACAAACTCCTAGAAGACTTTTAAAGTGCTTGAAACCCTGAGTTCCTTTTGATCAAGATTAAAACCCTATTTGTTTAGAGGTACCTTTGAAGGTTAATGTTCAATTTAAACTGAAACATTAGAATAAGTTTGAAGTCAAACTTACCTTGACCTGCTGCTATTATTTTGCTGCAGAATGGAGAGGGGGAACTGCATGGTAATTCATTACTCTCATTAATGTACAGATCATTTTACAATATGTAGTTCCTTTAAATGGGCTCGTGGTGACCTATGGATACGTTTACACTACAATCTAAAGAATAACTCATGTTAGATCTTTTAGGACCATTTGAAATGTCTTCTTTTGTGTGTTAATTAGTGAGGGTGAGGATGGATACCCAGATGACAACACCAATAACATCATCCTCCCTTTAAAATACCAAGCTGACCTTCTCTTCACCAGGTGAGTGAGACAGTACTTAAATAATTTTGCAATTAAAAAGTAAAAATGCTAAAAGAGCAGTTAGCCTTTGTCTTATTTTATTTAAAAAGTAACGCTAAACATTGGTTTAACAAGTAATTTATTGTAACTTTTTTATAATAAAAGTCTTATTAAGAGATATGTAATATGCAAGGAAACTTTGGACCCAAAATACTCAGCCAACACTCCAAAGCAAACAATTAACGTTCTTTATTTAGAACCCAGGAAAATAGAAGCTCAGGACATTGGGATGCAGGAACACCACAGATCTGGTGTAGAGAGAGAAGATCAGAGGTTGTGTAATGGCAGAATGGCAAAATCTTATTTGGTTTTCGATGGACCAACCTGTGGGCGTGAATCTAGAAGGAACAATTAATCTGTGAGATTGTTTGTGAGCTACAGTTCCAGGTTCTCGGGATCCTATCTGGTCACACATACAAGTCCGGCAAGCAAAGAGGGGTCATGATAAAAGGCGAGGGTTATAAACCATTAGTCACAGTAGTAGAATCCAGGCTTGGAACAGGCAAAGAGCAGGGGTCGAGAAGGCAGAAAGTAAGGTTGTGATAATTTTTGCTTGGCTTGGCTTGTCTTGAACTCAGAGGGCTGGATTTCTTCAGACAATCTGACAACTCCGGTGGGTTGTGAAGGAGCTTAAATCCTGGAGAGTCCTGGTGGAGCTAGTTAGGTAGGCACAGGTGAGCATGGTTAATTGATTCAAGAGGAGTGCAGTGGGTGACAAAAGACTCCAAAACATGAAATATGACAAGATTTGTTTTCTTTTCACCAGATGAAATCATAGTTTATAATCAGTAACTATCTACAGTTTCCTCTGCTTGAAGGAATCTTTAGGTCCTTAGGAAAAACACATATGTCAGTGCTTGAAAGTTAATTCATGTTGGACTCTTCAAGACCCCACAATGCATGTGGTTGTGTGTTTCTGGGTGTGTGTCCTTGTACTTGCAGCTGAGCAAGAAAATGTTTAATTTCACTACTACTACTAGGACTTTGAAGTAAAGTTTGTTAAAGGTACTCACTTTTTTGTGGGCTAGGCTTTTTTGTGTCAATTAGGGTTTAGGTTACGGTTAAGGTTAAATATAAACCGGTAAAGGTTAGGGGTTAGGGTGGCGGCTAGGGTTAGGCCATAGAAAGGCTTGAAGATGAATGGAAGTCAATGCATTGTCCTCACTATTTCGTTAAACAATGTGTGTGTGTGTGTGTGTGTGTGTGTGTGTGTGTGTGTGTGTGTGTGTGTGTGTGTGTGTGTGTGTGTGTGTGCGTGCATGTGCGCGTGTGTGTGTGTGCGTGCATGTGCGCGTGTGTGTGTGTGTGTCCTGACAGAGACCCAAATCCTCAGCATTTTGAGATCAGACCTGGCTTTTACTTTTCATCTAAAGAAGAACCAAATACAGCCTTACCGACCTTCAATATTACCTTTGATGTAAGTTTGATTTGTGTACTTTCTCAAGATTTGGTTGTTTGCATTGTTGATACAAATTGTGTATATGTGTCCAATAGTAAATGATCCAGAAACGGTAAAATAAAATCAACAATGTGAGTGAAACAACATAAGACAAGACTGAAAACTGCTTCAACATTTTTTTTAGGTTGTTTTAGTATCAATAAGATTGAGCCGGCCCTCATTAATCATAATTGTAGACTCTCGTTGCCAAATGAAGAGGAACTTCTTTGACTACTCTCATTGAACTGATGAATACAAAAAAAAGCACTAAAAGTGGAAAACTGGAGATTTATGTGAGTTGGAAAAGTCTTTTGGATCCATTTCTAAGATACTGCAGATTCACAGAAGTATTGCGACTCATATCTGAGTAAGATTTCTGTGTACTCTACCCAACATGAGTATCCTCACTGAGTGAAGAACACAACAATCATTCTTCAAGTGTAATTTTTATCTGCTTATTTTCTATAATCAGTAAACGGTATATACTTTCACCGGAAGTACTTTACCCTGTTTTAACATAAGATAAGAAAATGTATTCCTCTATTGTCCAACAATGGGGAAATTTTGGCGTGACAGTGGTAGAGTTACATACAATGTATAGTAGTGAAAAAAAGCTAATCAAATTTATAGTTTGTTCTAAAGCAACAGAGGATGAGCTTTATCAGAAACGCAAAAAATATAAGTAAAACTAAATGCCAGAGTAATATTGCACAGTTATTGATATGTAATACTCAGGTAAAATAGATTAAATATTCAAGTTAAAAGTGGTGTTGTGCTTTCAGCAAAGTGGAATATAAAATCAGATTGTACATTGTAAACCACGAAGAGATATGTGAAGCTTCTACACGCACCAAGGAACTGCTCCACCCCACACACACACAGACACGCCCCCACAGCAGGGTGCAATTTCTATGAAGCTAAGCTCCCCCAGGCTTATCTTCCTCTTTGCCTGTGAACCCTCATGATGAGTGGTTCTCACCGGGGAGACAGCAACCTGGGTCCGAAGCGGTTCGGACACCCACGAACATTTGCAGTGCCGCACAGGCTAACTGTTGCAGGAAAGCTGAGTCGAGACAGTGCAGAACAGTCTCCTCTCCTGTGGCCAAGCTAAGAAGAAAGATGATCTGAAGTCCCCCGCTGCAACCTGCACAGGCCCTCACAAGAAGCAGCTATGCCAGGGAAGCCGAGCGGAGGTCCCTGCTTCCACAGCCAGAACGCACCCATTCACCCGGAGCTTGGTTTCTCAAACCACGGCTGTTTTCCCCTTTGAGCTAGCCGTCTGCTCACTGCTCAGATAACCAGACAACAAGCTTCACCCTGGTCCAACTGCTTCCAACTGGACACCCAAAGTCAACTGAACAGACACAAAGGCTGAGGCTTGGCAGAGTTAGGCAAGGAAAGTCAAATGGTTTGTTTAAAATGTTTTTTACTGTTTTGTGTAACTTTACATCAAGCTGAATGTCGACTAGCATTAGTGCTATTAGCTTCCAGATAACTTACAGCTACAACCCTAGTAAACGCAGCTAAGCTTGTTTTAAACATAATGTTTGTTTTCGTTTCACTCGCCATTGTTCGATAGTGCTATGAGCGTTAGACTTAGACTTAGACTTTCTTTATTGTCATTTTGTATACACAGAGTGGATACAGAACGAAATTTTGTTTTCACACAGCTCAGAAAGATTGCAGTAACTCTACAGGATACCTTGCGGTGAATTACAGTACAGGATAAAGTGCAGTGATAAATCGCAGTCACTTACAGGATAAATTGACTTCCGGATAATAAATTGACTTCCGGATAGTACGACATTAATAGGGAAGATGAAGATTAATGTCGATTTAATGGTGTTTTGTATAACTTTAGGATTAACCCATCAAGTGACTGATTGCTACAACACCCCTAGCTTTCTGAAGAAATAGTTGCATTAATAAAATGCAGTTTGCCTACAGGGAGAATCGCTCCAGAAAGCATGCTGTCTCATTTCCACTTCACTCAGCTCTGACTCATCTGCAGCATCCCAACACCTATGTTAGGATGCTCTTCATGGACTTCCTCACCAAGAGGCCCCAGGTCGTGAGGAAAGGGAAACACATCTGCTCCACTGATCCTCAACACAGGCGCTGAAGTTTGCAGATGACACCTCTGCTTTGGGTCTCATCTCCAACAACGATGAGTCCCACTACAGAGATGAGGTCAGCAATTTCACACAGTGGTGCTCCAGGACCAATGTGATCCTGAACACGAGTAAGACCAAGGAGGTAAGAATAGATTACAGGAGGTCCAGGAGGACTGAACATGCTCCTCTCTGCAGACAGGGGGAGGTGGTGGAGCATGTGGACACATCATTAGATTCCTGGACATTCACATCTCCTCTGACCTGATCTCCTGGACTGTGAACACCTCCCACCTGGTGAAGAAGGCCCAACAATGGCTTTTCTTACTCAGGAAACTAAAAAGGACTTGACTTTCCACTAAGCTGCTAAAGACCTTCTATAGAGCAACCATAGAGTGTGTGTTTTGTATCAGCATAACTGTGTGGTTTGCACAGTGCAAGAGAGGAAGGATGCATGGATGGTGAGAACAGCGCAGGGGATTGTGGGATGCCGCCTGCTGGATTTGGACTCAATTTATGCAGAACGAGTCCAAAGAAGGGCCAGACGTATCCCACCCACCCAGGTGTTGTGCAATTATACACTGTTTAAAGTTATTTAATGTTTAACAAATAACTCTCTGTCTGTTAGGTATTGTCCGGTGAATATGAGCCCGGAAGCTGATATCAGGACCAGAGTTGAAAGGGATGATTCAAGCACTGGCGATCTTTTAACAGCAAAACCTGCACACATATAGAATACGGAGTGAAAACTTCTCTTCAAGTTCAAGAATTTATTAACAGAAATAAAATGAACATCCAGAGAACATCACTATATAATGCTGTTTATCTGAATTAACACTACATTTCAATCAACAAATCCTCTCTACTAGGCTAGTGAAACTTAACTAAACTACTAAGTGAAATGAAGATAAAAAGAAGCTAAGCTAAGGAACTATTTACATGCAAAAGAACACAAAAGACAAAACAAAGTGGTTGATCATAATCAGAATAATTCAGTGAATCCTGGTTCACTGCAGATATGAGTTAAAGAACATGGAATGGAGTTAAATTAGCTTAACTAATTTAGAACAACGTTTGGGATGTGTTTCAACCCTTTCACAATGCAAATCCCGAGACACCAGACCCAACAATGCAAATGACCTGAAGGCAGCTATCAAAGCAATCTGGGCTTCCAGAACACCTCAGCAGAACCACAGGCTGACCCCCTCTATGCTACGCCTATTGATGCAGTAATTCATGCAATAGGAGGTCAACCTGGTATTGAGACTGTATAAATGAGCATACTATTCAGGAGCCTGACATTTCTGTTTTAAATATTCTTTTTTATTGATATGTAATATTCTGATTTTCTGACATACTAAGTTTTGAGTTTTTTCATCTTTAAGCCTTAACCATCAACCACCAGTTACAAAAAATAAAGGTTTGAAATATTTCACTCTGTGTAATGACAATATATATGGGCTTCACTTTCTGAAATGAGTGACACAAAAAATCTAAAACTTTTTATGAAATTCTATTATTTTAGATGTACATTTATATACATTCCCTGTTGTAAATGTTGTTTTCCTACATTTTATGTTGAAAAACATTTATTTGGAAAAGCATTTCTTCTCCCTGAATTGGTTATTTTATATATGTTATTTATTTGTATTAATATTTTTATTTAGTCTTTGATATGTCAGAATTTGCACCTAGCTTTATATTTTTGTTTATTTGTAAATATTAAATCAGATGTTTTGATCAGTTACTCAGTGCTTGTTTGCCTTTTTACTAAGTACCTTTTTAGCTTTACTTTAGTAATTTCTTGGATGGCTACGTTTTACTTTTACTTGAGTATAAATATATACTATATAAAGTAATGCTACTCTTAATTGAGAATCATTTTGGGGTATTTTACCCATCCCTGAATACAAATTCTACTAGGAGTATACAAATATCTTGCCAACATGATAGAAAAAGCTTTTTGATGTCTCCAAAAAAGGATGTGATTGTTTGTTGTATAATCTGGACACACTGGGGAAAAGAATGGTTAAAAATGGCTGTAAATTGGCATTATGTAAGAAAAATTTAATTGAACTGAATTAAAATAAATCACCCAAATTTAATATGAAACTCATTTTTGGAATGTCAACTCTAACTGGGACTGTATCTTAAATATACATTTACATTATGTATAATTTACTCTGTGTTTAGATTCAGAATCTGGGCATCTTCTTTGTAAAGGACATCCTGTTTAATGCTGATATCTGGGCTGTGACCAAGGAGGGCAACCAGCTGGTGGACATAACAAACTATAGCATTGAAGAGGTAATTTAAGTTATATTACCAGATATTAATCCGGTGTAACTAGCATTAGGCTACCTTCAGACATGACACTTTAAGCTTTACTTTTAAAAATGTTTTAAAGTTGGAAAATTTCGGCTTGCAGTGTACAGTTATCACACAGCTAATAGGCTTGATCCCCAGATAGCGCTACAGTCTTGTAGAATTTCTGTGTAGCACCTGTTAACATAAAAAAATTACACAAGAATCTCTGATGGGTCCGGTTATGCATTTCTTCATTTCAGAGCATCTACAAACATGGAATTTGGCAAACTGGAGTCAGCATTATTGCAGCTTGAACAGGACCCAGTTCAGCTGTCGGGAGTGCATGACAAACGCTGCCTTATACAGATTACTGGGCTCACCCTCCTTACAGGGTCATACTTGTTATCAGATCACTAAACATTTACTGTCCCACCACATTGTGCAACAAGGAACAGAACCATGCATGAAGTAACAAACATAATTAAACAATTTAAATGTAGAGTCTGGGATTTTTCTGGAAGTTTCCTAAACTCTCTTTTTGAATAACTACACATGTACACATCTTACCTTGCTCTTTCCGCTCCTCAGGTGGATTGTGTCCAAAAAAATCTCCCAAAACCACTCTGGTTCTATTTTCTTTCTATAGAGGCCTTCCTCTTCTTCTCATAAGCTTGTACGCGGTTTGCTTCTTGCGACTCTCACCGATTTTCAAAGTATACGGTGAGAGCAGCAGCGCTACGATGAATGGCTAACACTGAAGCTAATCGCTAAGCTAACCAAATACAGCAGCCCAGAAAGCAGAAACTAACAAGGAACGTGCACGCAGACTGCCGTTACATGGACGCGTCAGAATGAGTGACTTGTGGGACAACCAATAGATAAGGTGATACCCCCATAACTTGAGGGACAGAGGGAGGTAAGAGCAGGACCAAAACTCTGACAAGAGTCTGGTCTGCCCTTCAGACCAAACGGAAGAAGTTGTTTCTTTGGAGTTGGAGTTTTTACAGGCCTGCAGCTTTCACAGAGATAAATTTTTTAACCTCCTGTATTGAGTACTTTTAGGATGGAAGGACCATTTTACCCACTATAACAAAAAGTGTTTCTGAACAGGATTAGCAACCAACATGTCCACAGCAGAACAACTGGCAATGCTGGCTTTACTTTACACCAGAAACTAGCATGTTTCCCTTTTGAAACAAAAAGGTCATCTTTTTTTTCCAAGCTATCTTTAAAATGATGGTCAGTCTTGTTGAGATGAGTGTGGCAGTAAGATTCAGCCTTGGAAAAGTGATTAAGTTCCATTCTTACGATGTTGCTAAAGGATGGTAATATGTAGAGATAATATCTATTTCTTCTTGTCTCTTTAGATCTTTCTTTCACTCCTCCCACCTTGGAAAAAAGTTACCTGGCAGCTGATTATTCCATTCAAAGCATTTGCGTGTGTGTGTGTGTGTGTGTGTGTGTTCATGCACATGTATGTCTATCATTGTGTAGACCAACGTTGTGTGGACAATTGGCATTGTGAGGACATTCTGCAAATTCCACACAATGCAAATGGGGCTAATGCTTAGGTTTAGGGATAACCTGTGACCTTAGGTTTAGGGTTTGGTTCAGGGTTTGGTTCAGCACAGAAAGCAATGAAAATGAATGAATGTGTGTGTTTAAATGGTAAATGGCTTGTATATGGAAGAAAAACAGTTTCGTTGGAATCTGCCTTTTTTTTAACACTGAATTTTAAACACTGAATTTTTTAACACCGAATTTCAAAAGCTGAATTTTTTTAGACATTGAATTCCTTACACTGAATTGTAATCTGGTAAAAATTCGCCAGCAAAAAATTCACCTGTGAAAAATTCAGCTGCAAAATATTCAGCTGCAAAAAATTCACCTGCAATAATTCACCTGCAAAAAATTCACCTGCAAAAATTCAGCTGCAAATATTCGGCTGCAAATTTGTTGACCGGCGGCCGACTGCTTCTTCCGGATCAAACTGAGAGCCTTGGCAGACAGGGGTGCTGCACTAGTTGTGATTGGCTCAATTATTTCATCCAGTCCGATAAGATGAAAAACTCCAATGGAGGTCTATTAGTTGCTACCTGACGTTTTGTAATCATATCTATTAGACAAGAAAAAGTCTCATTTCACCCTATTTTCAACGGGAGTACGGAGACAGTGAGTTGACGGTTTTCTGTGCCAAACTTCTGGCGGGTCACTTCCTGTCTAGCGAGCATGCTGAAAAGCAACTCATGCAGCTACTTGGTCTCAAATTACTCGTAAATATGACTTCAAAGAAGACTGGGATCGTTTGTACGGTTAGAGGTTGTCATAATAATGGGTGTAAAAGAAAGGTTAATGCAGGAGTGTTTTAATCATCAACGGTGTACAAGAGCTGCGGATGCGAGGTGCCCTACTTCCTTCAGCCGAAGAACGAGAAATCCCTTCGCCTATGGTTAAAAGCTTTAAGTCTGAAGAAACCACCGAAGCGACCGTATTTTTTAATTTTGTAGACAAAAGATTGACTGAAGACCAACGATGCCAGAAAAGTGGCTGGGCTACGAAGTTGCATTAAAAGCTCCAAGGTGATAAAGAGGAGAGCAGACAGGTAAGCTAACATTAGCCTACTTTAACTCTTAACTGCGTAGTTTGTGTCCATTTTGATAAAACATATGCTTTCACATGAAGACAACCGTCTCTTAGCTTTGTTCTCCCTTTGAATTATTATCTGGATATATTTACAACCCCGCAAATTGGTATGGAATTCCGTTTGTAAGGTTAGACAATGAAAGATTTACAGGAAAATATATTTAACCTGTCATAAGAGATAAAAGGCAGGGTTCATTTTTCATTTTTGTTATTCATAAATCTTTAAACTAGTCAGTTCCAAATGAAATATTTAATTAACAAGTTAAATGTTTAGCTCCAAAGTAAACGTTTAGTTTATAAACTAAACGTTTACTTTGGAGTTAAATATTTAATTTGAAAACTAAATGTTTGGTTTGCAGCATAATACTTTTAGCTGTGTAATTAAATATTGAGTTTGGAACTGTGACATTTACAAATGTATAACATGGTGGAAATCTGACATTAAAATGAAAACCCAATTTTTCCCATTATGACAGTAAAGAACCCAAAATATTGCTGTTATATCTTGACTGTGTAACCTTACAAATGGCATCCCAGATACTAACTCAGGGTGTTTATATAGGAATGTGTGATATGAATATTTGAATGAGTAATGATACAGGTGTTGTTCTATTAGTTTGGTGTTAACATGGTTTAAAGTAGTATTGATATGTTTAATGCTGTCTGCTAAACTGATTGCGGTCTTCTGTTTGACATATGACAGCCACTGTGATGCAGAGGCTGACCGGACCGCTCCATAATCAGAGTCACCAATGAATAAAGATGATGACACTACAGGCACTGATGATCACACCTAGGAGAAAAGAAGAAGAAGAAAAAAGAATGTATGTGGCAGGGAAGGGGCTGGCTTCCTGGAGTATCTTTGTCCTGGCGATGAAGTGACGGCATACAGAGGCTTTACCATCAGAGATCTGCTTGAGAGGCGATTTAACCTTGTTCTACTAGCATTCACCCATAAAAGGAGGATGGTTTTCTAATGAGGGTCTAACTGCCACAAGGATTGCAGATGTCAACATACATGTGGAAAGAAATATCAGGAGGCTCAACGTTTTCACAATAATCTCCCAGACTGTAACCATGAAGTTAGTTTATGAAAATGGACAAAATCTTTTGAATCTGTGCAGCCACTGTGAGCATGCAGGGGGAATCCTCCACGAAGATGCTGTCTGAGCGGAGAAGTCAAAAAAGATCCCGATTAGTTATATTCTACTGTAAATCAGTGAAATTATAATACATTAGAATGTGTTTTGGATCTGTGCTTTTAAATATTTCTTTGTTTAGCACCTTTAGGTTTTACATTTTGGAATTAATTTTTCATTTTTAATAACTTTTCAAGTATTGTATATCCTTATTTTCAGACTATTCAGATGTCCAACTAAAACGTGTACTATTAAATTTCACAATCAATTTGACTTGATAATTTAATTTGCATTTATTAATACTTTGATCAAGTGGATGTTGTCCTAAGCACATGTAACAACCTAAAGTGTATTTTATGTACATAAACTGGCAAGAAGATACAATATTTCCTTTATTAAATTTCTTAATTTAGGCAATTTCTTTACATTAAATGTAAATACATTTTACTTTCAAAATGGTAAAACATTGTTAAGTTTAAACATTTCACCTATAGCATATTTGTAGGCCATCTAATTCTTTGTGGTGCAGGAAATGTCCATCATTCTGCCTTTTGGGGATGGCGCTCATCTGTTCAGGACAATCCAGTCAGAACACGGCAAACTGCACCTTTTAACAAAATTAAAGTCGTTCTTTATTTATAGTACAGTCCTTGGTGTCATATTTATATAAAAGTATAACATTAACAAATATCAGGAAGGTAAGTAGAAATTATGGATAGTATATATAGTGATAACTATAAAGTATCCATATTTTTCTACTTACCTTCCTAATATACATCCAAATTACCATTAAAGATTAGATTTAAGGATTAGAAAGGTGTGCTTACCTTTACAGACAGGAAGAGGTGGTGTGCTGACAGAATAACCTGAATGACCTTAAGCAGCATCAATGAACCAGAGATCAGACTTTCACTTATCTTGAAAAGATGCACTGAAGTGTTGATTAGAAAATAAAAACCGTTTACATACCAAAATTTATTTCACAAATGCTTTATAGCCAATGTTTTCATTAGCTCTTTAACACTGATACCCTAACATATAAACTGGAAATAAAGTTACAGCTTCATTCTAAAGCTAACTTACATTTTAACGTGACAAGCTTGCATCAAGAGCTTTAAGGCCAAACATCAGATTGGTACAATTTCAAACTTCAAGTCAGTCTGAATGTTTTGATATCCAATTATAACATCAGTTCAACCCCAAACATTTAGCACTGCTATCTTTGTAACATTAACTGACCGGCAATCTAATCACAACGAGGCAACCGCTGATTTGACTCGGACCATTCATTAACCTACCGTCCATAAGATCCCCGCTGCATGACTGAAGGACTTCCCCTGGAGCCGCAACACCAGAGCACTCCGGTAGCTCCGGGTGATGTAGTCAGGATCCAGCAGAGTGAACGTCGGACTTGCTGTGGCTTGAATGGGCATCAGCCTCCATGAATACCAGTTTATCCATGTTGCTATTTATAAACTCTGTGCCAACTTTTACACTGCGTGTTAAAAAATTCGGTGTTAAAAAATTCAGTGTTTAAAATTCAGTGTTAAAAAAAAGGCAGATTCCAACGAGACTGTTTTTCTTCCATACTTGTACTTGTATACCGGTTTAACTAGTCTTGACGACCTCCAAAGCGCTTCACACTACAGTTTAGTCATTCACCCATTCACACACACACATTCATACGCTGACGGTGGTGAGCTATGTTAGTAGCTACAGTTGCTCTGGAGCAGACTGACAGAGGTGAGGCTGCCATACACTGGCGTCACCGGGCCCTCTGACCACCGCCAGCAGGCAATGCAGGTGAAGTGTCTTGCCCAAGGGCACAACGACAGGGACAGTCAGAGCGGGGGATCGGACAGGCAACCTGCCAATTGCAGGACAACCTCCTAACCTCTGCGCCACTGTCGTATGCGTGCGCATGCAAGGCTGTGACCCATAATGTAGTCTATATATCTTACTGTTAGCTTTTACTTTCTTTTTCTCAGCAGGGAACTGAGTCCAGCTGCATGCTACCTCCCAATAAAACGATCACTCTAATTAAATCAGAGGACCTAACTCATCTGTCTCAGTTGGTAAGAGTGGACTTTTCTTTTTTGTCTTCTTTAAAGTGAAACCCCACTCGTAAAATTGTCTTGCAGAATATATCAGTTTTATTATTTCTGTGATTGCTTCTGTATGCACTTTGTGTAGAACTCCAGTAACAGTGTGAGCATACCACTACAGTGCAGGCTCGGGCTCTCACCCTCCGAGGGGCTGAAACTTACGTTCAGAGGAAGATTTCAGCTACCTGTTCTCCATGCTGTAAGTCACCAGATTTGATTTACTCTTAGACTTTTCACAGACAAGAAAGATTAAAGCTGGTTTACCAGAATATCACGGTGGGAATATTTCATTCAGAAACACTATATCGGAGCAAACAAATTAGATACTTTTGCTTCTAGAGGTCATGAATATTACACACATTTGAACCTAAAGCACTGTAAAGACATGTAATTTGGAAGATAATGAGACAAGCAAGTACTAAATCTACTCGGTGCATTGAGATTTAGTTATTGCTGTGGAATCTGGATGGAGATTGTCTGGCAATGTTTCTGTGTGGATTTTATTTTTAAGAGTTCTATGCTGAACCCAATTTCTCATGGTTACCACCAGATGTCACTCTAACCTTTAATTTGAAATTAAAAAGGTTGACGCAATATTCAGTTAAAAGGATATCCAATCAAGAACCAAATTTGTTTGATTTTATGCAAACAAATGCCGGAATGCCAGAATTCTGGTGCACTGTGTAGTTAATCAGACAGTTTCTAACAGAAATCTGCATCCAGTGTTACTGTTTTGTTTTAAAGGAAAATGAATACACAGTCTTCTACTCTGAAATATAACCATAACCTATTATAATAGGTGTTGTTACAAATATATGCTGTCATTGGTGGAATAAAAAACATGACATTTGTGATTTTATATGTAAGTGCAGCTTGTTATCATTTGTTGGAATTGTGACCCTAAAAACCTGTTGTAAGGGAAGTCATACCCTCCTACCACATTACAATATACAATCGCCCACCACTTTATTATGTACACCTTGTTAGTTCTGGTTTGGACACTCTTTTGCCTTCAGAAGTGGCTTAGTTCTTCATGCATAGATGCAACAAAGTGTTAGCTGTAGATTTTTTAGCTGCATATTAACTTAAGGATGTGGAACTCCTGTTCAACATACCCCATATGTGCTCTGTTGGACTGAACACTTAACCAGTTGGAGATTATGAAACTGTGTGGCATGGAGCATCATTCTACTGGACATAGCTATCAGAAGATGGGTCCACTGTGGTCACAAAGAGATTGACATGGTCAAAAACATTAACCAGGTCTTCAAGAAATGCTTGTTTGCTCTAAGAGGTCCACCATAATGAAATGAAACATGCCACGGACCATTACACCTCCCTTGACCCTGTTACACCAGTTAATTTCCAATTGTGGTGAGTCTCTGTGAATTATAGTCTTACTATCCTGTTGTCAGCAAAGAGGAGTTGGGAGGGCATTCTGGTGCTGTAGACCAGTGTTTTAGGAAAACACAACTCATCAGGTCGGATGAGTTGTGTTTTCAAATACGGTGTTCTACACCTTGCCTGTAATGGATGGTTATTTCAGCTACTGTTGACGTTCATTCATTGTGACCAAGCCTGGCCATTCTCCATTGATCTTTGACATAAAGAAGACGTTTTGTCCATACAATTGCTCACTGGACATATACTCTCTTTTTTCTGGAAATTCTCCACAAACCTGCTAGATGGTTATGTGTAAAAATCCCAGATGGTCAAAATACTCAGGCCACCCACTATTTGTGCTATCAGTAATAGCCATTAACTTGACAGTCTGCAGCAACGTATAAAAGCAGCAGCGCCCTACCCACACAGGCACAGGGAGAGATGCGTGACTGCCACTGCACTCCAAGCAACACCCCTGAGGATGACAGTGAGGAACTCCAGCCGCTATTTGTGATAATAAGCAATTGAGCAGGTGTTCCTAAACATATGGTTGGTTAGTGTATATTTGTAAAGCCAAGTGGTGGGGGTGCAAGGCAAGGCAAGGCAAGGCAAATTTATTTATATAGCACAATTCAGTACAGAGACAATGCAAAGTGCAGGTTAAATGGGATTTATCTAGTAACATAAGCAAATTTTTTCTGTGTGTGACAACCACTTGAATTACAGGTGAGTTTCAGGTCCTTAGAGCTGCTGACTGTTACCTCAATCCAGCTGGAGAAGTCCAATCCAATGTTTCTTCAGGAGGACAGCCTTGTTAGACAGGTACCATGCTGTATTAACTATTCCTGGACAGGCACATGACAAATACACTTGTAAATTAGTTCATTGCCATCTTTATGTATCTAAGATAAAATAATACAATTACATGTTTTTATTAATAAGATCTTTATTTTTCGACTTATAGCCTGTATCCAACAGGACACATTTCCCATTTAGCATAAAAAAACAACAATTTAGCATATTCGTAATAATTCATTTAAGAGATTGTAAACATTCTAATGGATTATCTGTTATTTTATGTATTTCAAAATTTATAGAAGTTGCACAAAGTCAACAAATTTGATTTTTGAAAAGAAAAGAATAATTGATTTTGAACACTGAACATGCTTGAACCGCTCTAATTGAGTAACATAACATAAAAAATCTAGTCATACACATCCTTTCTCATTTCTCTCTGAAATAAGTTAATAAGCAATAGCCCATGTTTGGAGCTTGTTTGAAAAACTGTTGCACTTGGCCAGAAGGACTGACAAAAACATACGGGCTCACCAGTGTGGTTGTTTTGTTGTCTGCACATTAAAGAACAACTGCATCACTGTCCACATGGAAGTCAAAGCTGCCTCTTGGTTTTTTGAGAAGAATTCTATTCTAATCGGCAACTTTTCAGCCAGTTCATTTTAATGGTCCCCAAACTTCTGAGTGCCAAGGACACTTTTAGATGAGTATTCAACCTCAGTGATGTAAAAACAAATATCAAAATAGAAAATAGAATCTAAGGCGTTTCAGATTGTTCTGGACAGCTGCAGAGTAACATTCCTCATTACCCTAAGTCTTTGTCAGGGGCTGGCCTAAGCTCATCAAATGTCCTCTGCTTATCCAAAATTGGGGCAAGATTTGGGCAACAGGTTCAGAACAGAGACCCAGACATCATTCTCTCCAGAGACATCCCCCAGCTTATTCCAGGGAATCCCAAGACGTTCCCAGGCCAGACGGGATACACAGTCCCTCCAGTGAGTTCTGGATCTTCTACGGGGTCTCCTTCCATTGGAATGTGCCCTGAAATCCTCCAAAAGGAGGCATCCTGATCAGCTCTCCAAACCACCCAAGCTGACACCTCCTTTCAATGCAGAGAAACAGATGCTCTACTTTGAGCTCCTCATAGGAAACAAAGCTCCTAACCCTATGTGTAAGTCTGAGTCAGTCCAGCCACCCTCCAGCTCATTTCAGCCACTTGTACCCAGGTTCTCTTCGGTCATGATCCTGACCACAGGGGAGGGTCAGAAAGTAGACAGACCGGTAAACTGAGAGCTTTGCTTTTTGACTCAGCTCTTTCTTCACCATAATAGACCAGAGCAAGGCAGACAACACCAAAGACACCGAGATGCTTTAAACTCCCCCCCTCCCCTAATCCAGAATGAGCAGTTATCACAGAAGCTGCAGTCCTTTGGTTGTTCTCAGGGACTGCTAACACAGACGGCAGGTACCAGACAACCAAAGTCCTCTTTCTGGAACAGCTTCCATCACCACTGCTGTCAATGCTAGTTTTTTTATTTCTTAAATTTTTTTACAGATTGGAAACAGAAACAAAAAAATCTTTTACAAATAAACTGAATTCTTTGTTTACAGCTGAATGAAGTAAAATATAAAATCATATATTTTTACTTAGTTTTCTTGACTGAAGAAAAAATACCCGAACTGTGACTGTAAAACCTGAATAGCTTGATTTTTGTGTGCAATTACACCCCTGAATATCAATGTAATTAATAATAAGTGAACAGCAGAACAGAACAGTGTCTAAAAAGAGAAAAACCTTCAGTTACAACTGATGTTTTAAGTCTTTATTTACTTAATTTTATTATTAAGGACACTAAAGTCTAACAGTTTTACTTTTTATTGCAACATTGAAAAAGCCTTATATTTCTCACCATGTAGTCTCAATGTTTTGTTTGCACATTTTTTGTGGCATCCTGGGTTATTGAGCTGCTCTGATTCACACATTTTCATGTTTTGAATGTCAAGAAGCCAAATAATGTGAATATTTGATGGAACATTTACCCATCTACATGTTTATTATTGCAATTATCCTTAATGTATTAAGAGGTGAGTATTCCTCTTTAAGAAAATCCATATATTTCTCCATGTCAGCTGACAAAATCTTTACCTATATGAAGGGCAACAGTTTATTTTGGATGACTGAAAGAGTAATGTAAGAACACCATTAAACTTCAACTATGTTCCATTGTTTGATGTATTATACCAGCAAACCCTCACTTCCTCCTTGTGGAACAATAAGTGAAATTTCCCCTCTAGGTGGACTATTGAGCACTGTCTGTAGACCAAAACAAGATGTGTGATAAGCCACGCCTCTCTACCTTCACCCTTTTCCCCCTCCATTTCTCACCCATTGCCTCTTATGTGCATGTTTGCAAACGATAAACACACAGCAGGAGGAACATGTCTAGTGAAGAAGTAAGTAACTCATAACGTTATAATGCTGTTAGCAAGAGAACGTTTTGATCCACTTGACATGCTCTCCGCCATTTTGCTTCTACGCAACACTGCTCTGACGGTGGCATTTTAAGGGTGGGGAGGGGCTATGCCCTGACGGGCAGCTATTCACATGGACATACAGGCATGTGCCTATGTAAACAACAGACTGGAGAACAACAGAGAGATGGTGTTTGACGTCATACCATTTTCCATCTAAAAAGATATCTTTAGTTCTTCACATAACTATTCTTTTAATTTTTTTCTATCTAAAATAATGACATTTCACTCATTGCTCCTTTAGAGTGAGGAGGGAGATGTTACAGACATGTTTAAAATTAACCCATTAAAGAACTTGGTTGTCGATGTCTTTAACAGGATGCAGAAAATTACATTGAACCAGGAAATGATGTGAGACTATTTGTTGCTTTAATACAGACCATCCTGGATCTGAGAAAGGAGGGGCACAGCTCTATCCCTATCTGGGTTATCCTGGGAAGCTCACTGGGAGGCCTGCTGCTTCTTTTTGTAGTAATTTTGGGCCTATTAAAGGTACACAACTCCTCTGTCACCCCACACTTATTGCCGCACAACTGAAATCCGATCAAACTGTGAACATTTACACATTTGTCAAGAACAGTTGCTATTCCATATTTTTGGTTACTTTATTATTGGTGTTTTTAAAAGTTTTTGTGGTCAAAAGGTGAGAGTTTTGCAAGAATTGGTTTAGGTATCAACATTCTATATAGGTTTACAGCTGTGTTATTTGCCAAGTTATAAATATATTCCATTTATGTCCTTTATTCTATTTAAAACCAATAAAACCTAAAATTAAATCCTAATGGGTCATATTCTGACAAGAAAAACATCGCTATTTCTGAGTAGAGATTTGGGTGTTAACGTTGAAGAGCAATTTAAGAAAATACATTCCTTGACACTTCTTGGATTATTGAAAGTATCAGTATCATTCAGTTTACCTAAGTATTTAGTCACAGTGCCCTTTCATAGACTGGTAATCTTTTGAGAGTTTGCCTTGCCTCTTGCCCTTTGACAAGCCACGGATTACCAGAAAACAAGGTTGACAAAACTGGTTTATGTAAATTTATCAACAATAATAGCAACTGTCAGGTGTAACATTATCCTGTATGATCGGCAATCCAGTGTCCAAGCATAGGAGTTAAATACCCTGTTAAAATTAGGAATAGACTGATCTGCCTTTTCTGGCAGATAATTATTATTTCTTTTTGGGGGGGTCTGATTTTGGCTGATTTAGATTATTTTATGATACAGGAGTCAAGGGAAAAAAGGAAATGTGCTGCAGATTGTTTAATTTTAACTAAAAATGCATGACGTGGATTGAAATGTGTACTGATCAGAAATGGTGGGAGAGCTTTTGATGCCTTTTGAGAAACAAGAAATACATATATTATTCAGCTTATGGAAAATACTCTGTTGCTTATCTAGGGATCACTGGACTGTGTCATGATTCTGGTCAGCAGCCTGTGTTTCACTCTGCCCCTGTTATGTTTGCTGGCTGACTGTGTTACACGCACTGCCTCTCCTAATTGGTTTGAGCAGTTGCAGTTCTCCCCAGCAGCAACCCAATTAACATCATCCCCAGACCCACTTGTTGAAATAAATGAAGGGGGGGGCATTCAATTTTTTACGTCCATGGATAGGTGGGACCAAGGATGAGATGGTACAGGAAGTGGCTGCAACAACCCAGAAGGAGGACGTCAGGAGGGCTTTGTCCAGTTACATTGTTGATAGGCTGAGATGAACTCCTTCACATCTGGGACCAAGATATGCCACCAAAATGTTTACTGAAACACTTCAGTCAACATTTCATCCAGGTCTTGAGACCTGGATGACAAAAACGTCTAGATTTGTGGCAAATAGTGACTACCTTAGGAACCAAATGATCCGGAAAAAACAGACAGTCTCCGGGGCATAAGTCAGGAGATAGACGGTTGTGGTAGGCACCTCTTATCTCCTCTTCCAGTGTTAACATAGTAAACGACAAACAGACGGTAATATGAACTTCACAGCACCACTGGTCATGCTCACCTGGCTTGTCTGGTACTCCAGATTCTTATGGTCGTTCCAAACTTGGAATGGTTCATTCGCCCTCCCCAGCCAGTGTCTCCACTCCTACCAGATCCTCTTGACTACCAGAATTTCTTGGTCCCCCACATCGTAATTGCATTCAGCACTGGAAAGAGTCTTTGAGAAAAAGGCACAGGGGTGAACCTTGTTAACTGATGCTCTTTGACTAAAAACACCACCTACTCCTGTGCTACAGGCATCAAACTCAACAATGACTTGGCTCTTGGGATGGGGTGAACAGGTGCATTGGTAAATAACTGCTTGATGAATGCCTGTACAGCCTAATCATTCCATGAGAATTTCACCTTGTTGGATGTGAGTGCATGGAGAGGAGTAGAGACCTCGCTATAATTTTCGATGAACCTGCAATAAAAGTTAACAAAACCTAAAAATATCTGAAGCTGCTTGTTATCAGAGGGGGGAGGCCTGTCTCGGATGGCAGTGATCTTGGCTGGGTCCATTGTGACTTGATCTGGTGAAATAATAAATCCCAGAAATGAGGTGGTACTCTGATGAAACTCACATTTCTCTGCTTTGACAAACAGTTTATTCTGGAGTTGTCAGAAGAGGACATATCTTAAGTGTTCTTGGTGTGACATGAAGTCTTTAGAGAAAATGATTATGTCATCCAGGTAGACATGAATGTAGAGACTCACCATATCACAATAGACGTCATTTACGAGGGCCTGGAAGATGGCAGTTGCATTGGTGAGACCAAATGACATCACCAGGTACTCATAGTGCCACGTGGCGGTGTTAAATGCTGTTTTCCACTCATCAACCTCTCTAATGCAGTGGTTTTCAATAGGTGAGGCGCGTCTCACCTGGGGGGCGCCAAAGAGTCGCAGGGGAGGCGCTAAGAAATATAAGACAGCGCTGCCGCTGTGAAACCGGTCATCAGCGCGCATCTGAACGGGCTGTGTAGTATGGAATCACGTTTATGTCATAAGTCACGCGAGCAAAATAAACATATTCGCATGTATGTTAAACTACATGAAACTGCCGCTTCGGGAGGAGAAAATCGCTCTCCGCGCGCGCCAGCTCCTCCCACTCGCGCTCTGGATCTCATAGCGCACATGATTTTCTATCCAGCAGCCACGCTGGAGGACGGCTGCATACTCAAAAGCGTCTCTGTGCTCGGACTGATTTTCTCCTCGTGCGAAGGAAAATGTGTTTTGACAGGTTGGGCGGAGACAAACCTCTTCTGTAAGCCTCCTCCTGATTGGGCCTTGCAGACACGATCACACAGGAAGTAGTGTCAAGAAAGCCTTTGACTGACAGCTCGTCATCCATAAGGGAGGACGACGGCTGGAGGCAGGACAATGGCGGAGCCTTCTCCAACGTTTGTGGTACGTGGGGTAAGTGAAATTTACAACCGTTCTTGTCCCCAATAAAGCACAATTATTCTTCATAGAGTAGTGCTATCTTTGAATAAACAGCCGTAGAATGACATCATTCTATTTGTTTGAATTGTTCAGGGATATATAGTTAGCAGTTACAGTGTTTGGGCACGAGAAAAAAATGTTGACTGCTGTATGGTAGCGTTAGGTACTGCGGCGCTTCAGTGATGATGCTAACCGATGCTAATGTAACAGGTTAATAATATGACTTAGATTAAGCTTCAAATTCCACCAAATAAGTTATTAATTTTACAAAAGCAGGTTTTATTGTGTTAGTAGCTGTTAGAAAAGAGTAATGAGTATGTCCTACTGCACTTGAACGCAGCTCAAGCAGGCAGGCACGTAGCCCCACGCTCACAAGGGGCGGGTTAATGCTGCTTTCGGCTGTTAGCGGTAAGACGTGCACAACTTTGGGTCCTGATATAAAAAAAAAATTCTTGTTTGATTTACAGTTCATAGGTGATATATTCTTACCTCTAATTGAACGAGAATGCATTTTGATTATCTACTGAGTGTTAAATGGCAGATGTGAGTCGAAGTCAGCTAACTTGCATTGTTGTTTTATAGTGGAGATACGGTTAGCTTAGCGGACTTTTTGTATTAATTATTCTTTATTTTGCACGTTATTTTCTTGTTCAGGAAGGTGTTTTGGACCAAATTGTACAATTACTCATCGCAGTTTGTCTTCTTCTTCTTCAGGTACAGGTTAATTAATGTAATCTATGTTGGTTATATCTATATTTATGTTGTTCCTATTGTTATTTTCTAACAAGGGTGACTGGATGTTATCTTTTCTATTAATTTAAAAGAAAACAATGTAATTAAATTATCTGTCCAAGACCTGCATGTAGTCTAATGCTGCTTCCAAAGGAAGGTGTTTTGGACCAAATAGTACAATTACTCATCGCAGTCTGTCTTCTTCAAATAGAGAGAGATTAAATGTCAAGTCAACCCAGATCCAGCCTCTGTTCTTCTTCGAGTCACACGCGAACAGAACACAACGCAGGGTGAACCAGTTACACTAACTCTGATGTTAACTTGTATTTCAATGTTTGTAGTGTTTTTCACAGCTTAAATTATTCTCTCTCTTTCTCTGATTGTTTGTGCATGTGTGTGGTTCATTTTGAATTTGCAGTATTGACATTCACCCCTCGACTATCGCTGCTCTAATGGATAGAGATACGTCAGCAACATTCGAGGATTTGCATGTAAGTGACAGCAAACGTCTTGGTTTTATTAAACTAATGATATTCACATTTAGAGATGATACTCATACTTGCAGTGCTAAGGTAAAATGCTAATTCAATGTACTGTAATGGTCAGAAGTTGTATTTACCCAGTTCCCATTCAAAAAGAATGCTAAACACACTGTGAAGTCGTAGATAAACTTGGAAACTCGGGTTAGACACACCACCATCCATTTATCCCAGTACAGATGGTAGCCTAGCTGACATATCTGCATAAACTAATAAAACATTAATTTTATCTCTTTAAAAAATCTTAATATGTTTTATTTAGTGGACATACATCAGTGGGACATTTTATCTTTTACAGCTTCTACCTGTAGACTAATGTAGTAAATTGTTTATTTAATTAATAATGGGATATTCTCAGGTTTTGATGCTAAAAATAGAAGAATCTAACTTGGTTAAATGTGTTCTGGTCAAAATCTATCATATTTAGAATCTATCATATTTAGAATCTTAACCTTAAGTTACACAGACATACATGATGTAAAAAAATTGCCGGAGTTTTATGCTGTATCATTTCCTAGTCATGCTATTGGATCTTTAGTGAATGCGCTGCAGGGTCAGAGCTGACCAAGGGGTAGAAAATGTTGAAATGATCGAGGAAGTTTCATTCCTGGAAAAAGTGTCCACAATCAAAGGTTTCAAGCTTCTGCATGTCTTTCAGATATAATTACAGAAAAATGTTGACTTTAACCATACTGATATTTTATTACCTGACAAGTCTTTGAAGTTAAACATAATTGTTATTTTCTAAGTGTGTAGGAGTGAACGGCTATGGCGTGATGTCAGAACTTGTGTGACCTCAAAATACTACAGCCCACTACACAACCTAGAGACTGATCACCTTCTTGATATTTCCTCCAGGGGTTAGTTTCATGATTGAGAAGAAGGGACGGATTTGCCCTTTATCTTTTCTGGTTTGTTTTGCATATGGTATAATGCAGTGCAAACATCTTACATAGAATAATACTCAACAGTACTGACTGGAATATCACACTTGTAAAAGCATCAAAGAATAATGAAGGAAGGAGGATGACAGACATTTCAGGGGACTTTCCTTAAACAAAAACCTTTATGTAGAATATGTACATAATTCAACACAAGACTTATTGTAATATTTATTTGTGCAGTAACTGCTGAATTTTCTTGTTTTTGTTTTAATAAGGACATCCAAGAGCCTGACATTGACTGGGACATTGCTGCTGAGTATGATGGACATGTGGATGGTGCAATAGTGGTCCCTGAATTTCCATCTCCACTCAATGAACAGCAACTGGCTGAGGTGCAGTTGCTGCTTGAAAATGAAGCTGAGAGTGATACTACAGAACTTTTTCTACTATTTCGTGAATATGTGACTACAGCTTTGTCATGTGCTAAGTAGCCTATAAATGAACAATGACATATTTGGTTTGGACCCAACATAAAGGGTTTGGACCCAACATAAATAAACATTGCCCATTATGGCCACGACTTTGCTTTTTTCTATTCAATACAAAAAAAAAAAGTTTTTGTCAGAGGGCAATAAAAGCTGAATGGTTTGTTTTTGAAATGGATTTCCAGGCCCAAATTTATACTGAAATAATTATGCTCAAAGGTAAGTACTTTAAACTATGATGAACTAGCGATCTAGTGAACTAGAAGTGTGAGCTTCTTGCCTGTAGCCTGTTGATAGACTCAGAGCAACATAAACAAATTAATACAGTAACTTTTCTTTTTTGGTGGGTGGAGGGGAGTTGATGCACAAGTAATGCACTATTTTCTGGCTGCTGATGTCTGATTCAGACAATATCCTTGAATTTATTTGGACATTTTAATTGGTTATCATCCCAGTCATGCAAGACCATAGAAAATGTTAAACTTACAGGAGAGCTTGGGTTCCAGGAAAATTAGAGGCACAGTTAATGCTTTAAAGAAGGTCCCTAAATATTTCCACAGGAGCTTATGATAGGCCCTTTTTGTGTATCCTACGTTGTGCATCAGATTTAATTAGAAATGCTTATTTTTAGAGATAGATGGAATGTTATTTGAATTACCATGGAAAATAAGCAAAAGTAGTTTTGTGTATGGCTCACAGTTCACAACGTTGCTCCCCATTGTGCTAAAATAAACGGAACATGTAACAGGTTGATAAAGTTGTTGTTTTTAAACTTACAAGTTAATGTAATTATTTAAATCTAAGCCTTATGTACTATTAATGTGTCTTCACATTAGTTAATTTTATTTTATTTTTAACTTGGATAGAGTGGGGATTACAGTATTGTCACAGTTTTTCGTAACTCATAAAAACAAATACACAGTAGACTGGCAAGCAAATTTATTTATAAAGCCCAATTCATACACTGGCTTATTCATACTGCAATCAGTCAAAGTTTGGATGCACTTTTCAGTTGAATCCAAGATAAAGTGCACCAAAAGATAATTTTGATTCAGAGGGAAAAAAATGAAATAACTAGGTGACTCCTATTTGAATTGCGCTTATTGCTGAAGCAGTGGAGACTTGTAGTGAACCCTTATAGTCTTATCGACTATTTAATTGTTAACATAACGGATCTGGGTGCTCATTTCAGAGATAGACTTACCACTCGGTAAAACTAGGTGGTTGCCTAGGGCCCCAAGTACCTGGGACCGCATAAAACTCTTTTTTATAAAAATCTGTTTAATATAGATATTATTTTTAGCACATTTTGGTTTTGACTAAATTCCTTTTGCTAAGATACCTTAAAAACTGGTTATTGTAATATGGGTCCTGGGATCCAACCTTGAGTTTCCACTACATTGGATCAGACCATCTTACTGCGCAAATCAGCAGGACCCAGAAGACAGCACAACATATGAAAAACAGAAAAGCTGAGCGGACTAGCGTTATGTCCGAACCCTCTATGGGAGCTTCCACCTGGTTTGCATCATGATGAGAAAATAATCTTGTCCTTAACTCCACATTATAGAAATAAGAGAGTTATAGAGTTCGATCAATTTATTAAATTAAATTTAGGTGAACTACTTAAAAGGTCCTTCAGACAAAAACATTGTTTAAAATTCCTGCAGCCGGTTCAATTCTACATGTAGACAAAGTGTTGAAAAATATAACAAACTGATGCCAATAATATATAGTACTAGTGAGTGTAAAAGTCAGACACCTTTTTTATATTTAACATGCAGCTCTGAGTTTTTTTTAAATATGCACTGTTAATAAGAAAAAAATATCACAAGCAATCACAAATGTACCATTATTTAGTTAGCTGTTTTATCTTTCTGTATATGTAATATAAAGTAAAAACAAAATATTAACACTTATGGCTGACGAGCTGTAAGTCAAAGGCTTCCTGACACTACTTCCTGTGTGATCGTGTCCGCAAGGCCCAATCAGGAGGAGGCTTACAGAAGAGGTTTGTCTCCGCCCAACCTGTCAAAACACATTTTCTTTCGCGCGAGGAGAAAATCAGTCCGAGGGCAGAGAGGCTTTCAAGAGCGCAGCCGTCCTCCAGCGTGGCCGCTGGATAGAAAATCATGCGCGGTGTGAGATCCCGAGCGCGCGTGGGAGGAGCTGGCGCGCGGAGAGCGATTTTCTCCTTTTGAAGCGGCAGTTTCTCGCGCGGCGGTAGATAAACCATGCGCAGAAGTAGTTTAACATACTTGCGAGTATGTTTATTTTGCTCGCGGGAGTTTTGAAATAAATGTGACGCCATATTACGTGATCAGTTCGGAGAGTATTTTGGAGAGGAGCCACTGGGAAACCAGTGGGTCAGAAACCCCTTCTCTTTCCCACCCACAGTCCGCGATGAACTGAGCATCCAAGAGGAGGAGGCTCTTGTTGAGCTCAGTTCAAATGAGCAATGAGAGTCCTGATCCCCTTCACCTCCACTTACCTATGTGAATGTGGGTTTTCCGCTCTCACCCTGATCAAAAACAAATACTGGTCAAAGCTACAAGTGCAGGATGACTTGCGGCTGTTTCTTTCTTCTGTACAACCCCGCATCGAACAGCTTTGTGCATCAAAGGCACGTCCTCGTTGTTCGCATTGAGAATGCTTGAGAACATAGTTGTTAAAATAGCAACAGGTTTAAATATGTATAATTTGCCTAAAAAGTAAATCGGAATATGGAATATGTTGACGTCTGTTAAATTCAGGTTATCTTTTTGTCATGTTTGCCTTGAGGTGTCGGGCCCACATGCAGAAACACACTCGGTTACACAGGTCAGATTTAAGGATTTTATTGAGCACGGGTAAACACGGGACCGCAGAGCTAATCTGCGGGAAGGAGGCTGACGACGGCTCGAACAAACCCAGGACCAGGGAACCGGATCAATCTAAAGGGGTAAGGGACGTGATTAGTTCGGGAAGTAATGAGTGAATAAACTAAAGAACGTAAGCTTACCACGAGGAGTGGATAACCGAACGGGGAAGGCGGTGGAGAGAACTCAGCTTGGTTGTCTTGAGCAGGTGTTCGGGCAGCCGGAGAGCGGGGCGAGGGGGTCCGAGCAGCACCGAGAAACCCAGGGATCCAGAACAGCGAGAGGAACCGGAGAGAGTTGGATGAGCCTTGCGTCCAGGAAGAAGGTATGTCTGGGTAGGAACCAGGAGGGCTCGAGAATCACGAGGGGATCGCTGGGACACAAGAGGTACCTTGGGAGACACAAAGATTTAGGATTAGCGTCGCAGGAATAAGGCTGGCTAGAGGTCGTGGCTGTAAAGCATACCGCAACGATAACACTCTGGCGTCCTCTCGCTGTTCGAGCGCTGTTCTTGTAGGGAGCTCTGGTGCTGCTGAATGAGCCACAGGTGTGCGCACTCCGCCCACCGACCAACCACGAACACCTGTGGAGAAGCAGAGGTGACAGGACTGGCAGCAAGCTGCACAGCCCTGCTGGCTGAGTCCTGACACCACCCCCCCTCAAGGGTCGCCACCTGGCGACCAAGAGGAGGAAGTGGAGGGACGGGAGGAGAGGAATGAGTCGATGAGAGACCGATCAGGGATGGAGGAGCCGGCGAGCCAGGTCCGCTCCTCAGGACCGCAACCCATCCAGTCGACGAGGTACTGGAACCCCTACCTCGCCGACGGGAGGCCACGATGTGATGGATCCGACGTGCCTGATGGTCCTGGGTGGGTGGAGGGGGTTCGGCCGGAGGGCACAGGGAACTAGAAACGACAGGTTTGATCTGTGAGACGTGGAACGTGGGATGAACTCGGGAGTGAGACGGGAGACGAAGACGGACGGTCGTAGGGCTGACTATGGAGATGATCTCGTAGGGGCCGGCGAAACGTGGGGACAGTTTCCTGGAGGCAGCTCGGGAGGGAAGGTCTCGTGTAGAGAGCCAGACTCGCTGACCGGGATGGTAATTAGGGGCTGGGACGCATCTTCGATCAGCGAATCGGCGGTTCAGTTCTGCTGTGTTCTTGAGGGCTTGGATGGTCTGAGTCCAGTAATGCCTGCAACGGGTAATGTGATCTTTTACTGAGGGAACTGTGACACGTGGGTTGTCGTCAGGAAGCAGAGGGGGCTGGTAACCTAAGGAAACCTCGAAGGGGGATAGGCCAGTAGCTGTGGAGACATGACTGTTGTGTGCGTATTCGACCCATGGGAGAAACTTGTTCCAGTCAGAGGGGTTTTGTGAGGTGAGGCAGCGGAGGGCGGTCTCCAGCTCCTGGTTCAAACGTTCTGTCTGACCGTTGGTCTGAGGATGGTAACCGGAAGTTAAGGTATACCTGGCCCCAAGGGCCACGGCAAACTCCTTCCAAACACGAGATATGAACTGCAGACCACGGTCAGACAGAACCTCCTGCGGGATTCCATGCAGGCAGAAAACGTGTCTGACCAGGAGCTGGGCCGTTTGGTGGTCTGAGGGAAGCTTCCGAAGGGGGATGAGGTGGCAGGCCTTAGAGAAACGGTCCATAACTGTGAGGATGGTTGTCATCCCTTGGGATGAGTGGAGCCCGGTGACAAAGTCCAAGGCGACATGGAACCAGGGACGTTCGGGGATAGGTAAAGGCTGCAGGAGACCCGCAGGTGGTCTGTTTGACGGCTTATTCTGAGCATACACGGGACAGGAGAGGACAAAGGCTTTAACATCCTGGGACATGGTGGGCCACCAGAAATGACGGGAGACGAATGTGAGGGTTCGTGGATGCCAGGATGTGCGGAGAATTTCTCTGAATGGGCCCACTGGAGTACGCGGGGACGGACGGAGGCGGGGACATAATTCCGGCCGGGGGGTCCAGTACCGGGGTCAGGGTCTGCTCGCAGGGCCTGAGAAATCAAATCTTGAATCTCCCACTGGAGGGCACCAAAGACACAGGACGATGGGAGGAAGGTGGCTGGTTTCTCTTCTGAGTCGGGGGAGGAGTAAAGGCGGGACAGGGCATCAGGCTTCTGGTTCTTAGAGCCGGGGCGAAAAGTGATGGATAAATTAAATTGAGAAAAGAAAAGGGACCAGCGGGCTTGCCTGGGGTTCAACCTCTTCGCTGTCTGGATGTAGGCCAAGTTCTTATGATCAATCCAGATGAGAACGGGCTGCTCGGACCCCTCAAGCCAGTGACGCCACTCCTCCAGGGCGGGCTTGATGGCGAGCAGCTCTCTATCCCCCACGTCATAATTACGTTCAGCCGAGGTCAGGCGCCGGGAGAAGAAGGTGCAGGGGTGTAGCTTCTGGTCCGACTCAGAGTTCTGGGAAAGGACCGCTCCAACTCCAGTATCTGAGGCATCAATCTCCACCACGAACTGTTTACTGGGGTCTGGATGGATGAGAATGGGTGCTTGAGAAAACCTTTTCTTGAGGTCGGTGAACGCTGAGTCAGCCTTGGGACTCCATGTGTATGGCGTCTTGGTGGAGGTGAGTGAGTGGAGGGGGGCGGCGATCTGGCTGTACCCCCGGATGAACCGTCGATAGAAATTTGCGAATCCTAGAAAACGTTGGAGTTGTTTTCTGGTCTCGGGAGTCGGCCAGTCGAGGACCGCCTTGATCTTTTCTGGGTCTGAACGGACCTGCCCTCCCTCTAGGATGAGGCCGAGAAATGACACTGAGGGCTTGTGAAACTCACATTTTTCTGCTTTTACAAACAGCTTGTTTTCCAGTAGGCGTTGGAGGACCAGTCGAACATGGTGTTGATGCTCTGAGTGGTTGCGGGAGTAAATGAGGATGTCGTCTAGGTAGACAAAAACAAACACGTTAAGGAAGTCATGGAGGACATCGTTGACCAGGGCTTGGAAAACAGCTGGGGCGTTACACAGGCCAAAAGGCATAACTCGGTACTCGAAGTGTCCCAGAGGGGTTTTGAAAGCTGTTTTCCACTCGTCTCCCCGACGGATCCGCACCAAGTGGTAAGCATTACGGAGGTCTAGTTTAGTAAAGACCGTAGCTGACTGGACTGGTTCTAGGGCAGAGGAGAGTAGTGGAAGGGGGTACTTGTTTTTAACGGTTATAGCATTCAAACCCCGATAATCGATACACGGACGCAGAGAACCATCCTTCTTGGATACAAAGAAAAAACCCGCCCCTAACGGTGAGGACGAGGCTCGGATCAGACCGGCAGCTAAAGACTCCTTTATATATTTTTCAAGGGCCTGACGCTCAGTCTGAGAAATATTATAAAGGCGGCTGACCGGCAACGAGGCACCCGGCAGGAGGTCAATAGCACAGTCGTAAGGCCGGTGCGGCGGCAAAGAACAGGCTTGTGACTTGCTGAAAACCTGCTTAAGGTCGTGGTAACACTCTGGTACCAGCTTTAACAACTCGGGATCCGTCTGGATTAACGGCTGCGGAGTGGCCTGACTGGGAGGCACTGCAGACTGTAGACAGACAGCATGGCAATTAGAGGACCCGGACTCAACCCGACGGTCCACCCAGTTGATGTGTGGGTTATGCTGCTGTAACCAAGGGAAACCGAGTACTAGTGAGGAATGTTTTACGGGAAAAACAAGAAAAGCAATCCGTTCTCTGTGATTACCAGAAACAACTAACTCAAGAGGTCTGGTCCTATGGGTAAAACTAGGGAGGACCCCGCCATCTAGTGCTGAGACGTGGAGAGATGAACTCAGAGGGACAGTCTCGAGTCCAGCCCGACGGACGAAAGCACTGTCGATTAAATTAAAATCGCACCCTGAATCCACCAGGGCGGATAACGAAAAGGAGTCACGAGAGGAGACTATAGCAGCCTTTAAACAAAGTCACGGAGGAGAAGAAAGCGTTAACTGAGGTTGGTCCGTCGGCTGTAACGGAGGAACCGATCTTTTGGCCGCTCTGGGCAATCCCTAATAAAATGGGCGGGGGAGGCACAATATAAACACACCCTCGAAGTCATTCGCTGTTGCCTTTCCTCAGGAGTAAGCCGAACCCGGCCCAATTGCATGGGTTCGGGAGGTGGAGGAAGAGGTTCAGTGGGTCTAGGGGGGTTTCGCTCGGGGGGTTGAGGTCGGAAGGCGAGAGGCCCGAGGGAGCATTCTTGGAGCGGGAACGGAGACGATTTTCTAAACGGATGGCTAAAGAGATAAACTCGTTGAGAGTGGCGGGTTCCTCCTGACGTGCTAATTCGTCCTTAAGGGACTCATCTAGTGCCTGAAAAAACACTGTCTTTAAAGCACGCTGCTCCCAGCCAGCCGCAGCGGCCACTGTGCGGAACTCGATAGCGAAATCAGCGAGACGTCTACCCCGCTGCCGGAGAGCTAAAAGCTGCCTGGAATCCTGAACCTGATCCACTTCTGCCGCAAAAACTATTTTAAATTCAGACAGGAACTCGTTAAAAGTGCAGCCAAACTGTTGGCAATCGGGGAAGCGAGCCTCTGCCCACCTAAGAGCTCGGCCTGTAAGTAACCGTAAAATAAAAGAGATCTTAGCCTCATCTAGGGCAAACAAGCGAGGGGATCGATTAAAAACTAAAGAGCATTGGAACAGAAATCCTCCGCAATCACCACTGTCTCCGGAGAATTTCTCCGGAGCGGGGGAGGAGGTCTCGGGACCGGGTGGTGACGTCACCGGAGGCGCGACAGGCTCGGGGGCGGGACTAGGAGGAGCCGAAGCAGCGGGCTGCTGGCTAGCACTTAGCATAGCAGTGAGCTGGTTAATCTGCCCGGCTTAGCTCTGTAAATGGCCCTGCAGGCCCAGAACGGTGGATTCTAACCCCCGAATCTGATCCTGTTGGGCCGCTAACGCCCCACCGAGTGTGTCTGCTGGGTCGCTCTGTTGGCCAGAGTGTTCTTCTGTCATGTTTGCCTTAAGGTGTCGGGCCCACATGCAGAAACACACTCGGTTACACAGGTCAGATTTAAGGATTTTATTGAGCACGGGTAAACACGGGACCGCAGAGCTAATCTGCGGGAAGGAGGCTGACGACGGCTCGAACAAATCCAGGACCAGGGAATGGGATCAATCTAAAGGGGTAAGGGACGTGATTAGTTCGGGAAGTAATGAGTGAATAAACTAAAGAACGTAAGCTTACCACGAGGAGTGGATAACCGAACGGGGAAGGCAGTGGAGAGAACTCAGCTTGGTTGTCTTGAGCAGGTGTTCGGGCAGCCGGAGAGCGGGGCGAGGGGGTCCGAGAAAATCGAGAAACCCAGGGATCCAGAACAGCGAGAGGAACCGGAGAGAGTTGGATGAGCCTTGCGTCCAGGAAGAAGGTATGTCTGGGTAGGAACCAGGAGGGCTCGAGAATCACGAGGGGATCGCTGGGACACAAGAGGTACCTTGGGAGACACAAAGACTTAGGATTAGCGTCGCAGGAATAAGGCTGGCTAGAGTTCGTGGCTGTAAAGCATACCGCAACGATAACACTCTGGCGTCCTCTCGCTGTTCGAGCGCTGTTCTTGTAGGGAGCTCTGGTGCTGCTGAATGAGCCACAGGTGTGCGCACTCTGCCCACCGACCAACCACGAACACCTGTGGAGAAGCAGAGGTAACAGGACTGGCAGCAAGCTGCACAGCCCTGCTGGCTGAGTCCTGACACTTTTTTATTATTATTATTTCAGTTGACGTCTCCTGTTTACGTGAGTTCAGTTTGACATTGGCGACTGTTGAAAACAATCGTTTATGAATTTGCTCTAATGTTAAATTTTAAAAGTAGGCCCTCTGTTTGTGATTTTTCAGTAAAAGTAGCCTCTAAGGTGGAAATATTTGGATGGATATTTTATGAATAGGCCTTTTTTATGAATGTACTTTGTTAAAAGAAATAGTATAAAAAAAAACATGTATTGGGCTAACAGGTGTTTTTGAAACATAGCATTCCAGGAACACAAAAGAAAGATGCATTTACTGCAGGGACCTGTGTGGGGTAGGTTTATGGTTGGTTGGGGGGGGGGGGGGGGGGACTTGGTTATCTTTACCTATTCCAAGGGGAGGCTCACATTCAATGAATTTGAAAACCCCTGCTCTAAGGCATACAAGGTGGTATGCATTGTGCAGATCCAACTCGGTAAAAAATTGTGTTCAAAAGAAGCCTGGTTGGTTTCTATGGGTAGATTTAATAATAATAATAATTGAACTTTATTGATCTCACAATGGAGAAATTCACTTCTGCATCTTAACCCATCCCCTTGGGGAGCAGTGGGCTGCCATTGTGCGGCGCCTGGGGAGCAATCTGGGGTTAAGGGTCTTGCTCAGGGACCCAGAGTTCAGGCTGTGGGGCTCGAACCGGGTACTTGCAACCTTCTCAGAGCGCAAGCGCACTGCTCTAACCACTAGGCCACCACTCCCCCCTATTGAGATAAATCTAAGGGCCACTGTTCAGCCTGAAGCAGAGATCCAAAGAAAATGTTCTTTTTGTAAAATTGTGCCGCCCTGAAAAAATGGAACGCTCCCCCCACCCTTCATTTGTTTCTGCAGCTGGGTCTGGGGAAGATGTTAATTAAGTTGATCCAATCCTAATATTATATTTGAATATCACTTGTATGCTCAATTGAGTTTTTCAAGGATTCTTTATGTACATACAAGCTTCTCAATAACATAGAATATCCTAGAAAAGTTGCTCTTAATTTTGGTAATTCAACCAATAATCTCAAATAAATTTAGCTTCACAGTCCTGTCAAAGGTTTAACTATTCCTGTTGATTGTCCGATTGTCTTTAATTTCCCCACTGACAGACAAAGGATATTTCTATTTTATTACGTATACCACAGCTCTTCCTTCCACTAAATTTTCCCCTAATTTGCATAGACACATCACTGCAAACACTTCTTTTGCAATAATATTTTGTGGTTTACCCTCTTTGTGGAGGGTTGTCAGTAAGTCTTTGCTGGATAGTATTTAAGTCAACAGTCTTCTGCATGATTGTACGGGCCATAATAGGACATCTAAGTATTGTCAAAAGCTGTAAGGTATAATCATTTAAATATATGATTGTGTAATAAATGTGTGACAGAAAAAATCTAATTAGTGAAAAAAAAACTTTTTGAAAATATTCTATTTCATTGAAATAAACCAGTGTTTTGTGCTTGAGATACACCTCTGTTTCATGCAGTTGTTCTATTGTTACAATTCAGAGAGCTCTTGTTCATTCTCTACAGCCTGTTCTGCCTATTCTAGATGTCATCAGGTGAGAGGCAAGGTACACCCTCTATATAATTCCAATTTGTATTTACCTCACAGCATTAAACTTTAGCCAATATTAATCTCTTTAACTAATGAAACCAGTTGGTGACTATAAGTCCTACAGCTTTTGACTGCTTTGCTAAAACAAAATTGCTAATATTACATTCTGGTGAGTTTCAGTTCACATGGATCCCATATTGCCTTTCACTGTGTGGTACAAATGTTTACATCACTTCAGTTGTTTTTGATCCATGGCTGAAAAAGCCCTCACTACCTGATGGGACTCATTTACAAGATTTGTTGTACATGTGATTCTTGACTTTTAGAGTTACTCTCTAGTCAAGGGTGTACACATTACCAATTAACTATGAATTGTTCTCAGCTTGGATTCTTCAAAAGACAGAGACGTAAGGAAGAAGAGGAGCAGATTGTAACCAATGAGAAATCAGACAAGCAGCCAAAAAGCACGGTTCAACCAAGCTTCAAGCGTCGCTGACGGACCCTGATGTTCCATCCTTCACTGACTCACCAGCAAGCTGTTTGCATCTAACTGATGTGACACAAGATTGTGCTTGCAGTTGAAGAAAGAACTCAGTTCATATTTAATATAAGAACTGTTTATGTCCCAACACCTCAGTTAGTCACCTTTAGCTGTGTTCTCCTTTAGTGATGCTTATTTCAAAAGACTGATGCCCTACTCTGATTTATATTATCTGCCAAAATCCTCCAGTTATAGGTCTATTAAACAGTGAGAAACTACTGCCGAAGTAGACACAGGTATATGGGTTTGTTTAACATAATTTGCATTAAATTACACATGTAAATTAATTTACAGAGCTATATATAAATAAATTGCAGGTACAACATGTGATTTTTATTTCAAGACATGTTCCTGATGAGCTACATGCTGAAACAAACTGATTTTACTCCTAAATTATGGTGGAGATTACATCAAGAGTAATTTGGACCTGTTTCTGCTTTTTCTTCAGAAACTCCCTTTTGTTAATGTTATCCAGAATGCATAATCTATCATAGAACAAAATAAGACATGTTAATTCAAACTTATTTCAGTGAACAAAGATGTATAGGTGTACAGGTTTATATGTTTTAGATAATTACAACATGCATGAAAAGCTCTGAAGAAACAATGAGCTTCTGTAACTGTTGGCTCGTCTCACACTACTCTGTTTTTAGCCATATTTACACAGGACAAGCATTATCTGGCAACCCCATGTAATAAATAAATTACCATCCTACGTCTGCTTTTTGTGGAACATTTGCATGGGATAACCAAAGCCTGAGATTTTGGAAAGGGTCTAATTGCAGCCAAAGCCACTACAAAACATGACCCCCTCTAAATATGCCTATCCCTGTTCCCTATAACCCTGAACCTAAAGTCAGTGGGCGTGTTTTGCAGGTCAGTGGGCGTGCAGGTGCTGTTGGTCAGAGGGCGTGTTTTACAGGTCAGATGATGAGTTTTGTAGGACAGGGAGTGTGTTTTGTAGGACAGAGGGCGTGTTTTGTAACTGATGAAATTGCAGTATCAATGTCTCTAATTTTGCTAAGTGGGCGCAGAGTCTATGTCGGGGGGTTGGTTTGTTTTGCCCAATTTGTAACACCGATGTGGTGAGGATGGCGCGTTCGGCTCAGCTCTTCTTCTATGTCGGGACAGCGGCAGGACCGGGTAAATACTGAGACAATTCTGAGACATCTTGTCACCCTTGCTTCCTCACTGCGAGCCGCCATTGTTGTCTGTATCAAAACAGTCCGTTTCTTTGATACGTCACATCTTTGAAAATCCCACCCGGCGAGCCTGATTGGCTCGTCCATTTTATGTGGTATTGAAATCTCTCCCAATGGCAGCGAGTCCAGATGGATGTTTGTAGTCGTGTGGAGCTTGGCGGAACTACATCCATCTGGCAAGAGTCAGATTACGTGTTGTGCAGGTCGGTGGCATTTTTTGCAGGTCATTTGCAGTGTCTGCGGCTGGAGGAGGATGTGCGAATTGCGTGACATCCACTCACATTGTGTATGTTGACGGCTGTATAACAGAAGGCTACAAACAGAAGAAAATGATTCTTACTGCACAGTGCAATTCATGATTCTGTTCTGTTAACTGTGACATCATCCAGGGAAGACAGATCACCACTATTACCATCTAATGTAGAACAGATTACTGGATCAATGTGTGCTTCTATGCTTTTTTGTCTGTCTTGTTGTGTCTCTGCTCTGTCTTCTGTAACCCCCAGTCGGTCGAGGCAGATGACCGTTCATACTGAGCCCGGTTCTGCTGGAGGTTTTTCCTTCCCGCTAATGGGTGGTTTTTCTTTCCACTGTCGCTTCGTGCTTGCTCAGTATGAGGGATTGCTGCAAAGCCATGGACAATGCAGACGACTCTCCCTGTAGCTCTACGCTTCTCCAGGAGTGAATGCTGCTTGTCGGGACTTTGAAGCAATCAACTGGTTCCCTTATATAGGAAATTTTTGACCAATCTGTATAATATGATTGATTTGACTTTGTAAAGTGCCTCGAGATGTTTCATGAATTGGCGCTATATAAATAAAATTGAATTGAATTGAATTGAATTGAATGATGTGATCCACCATTTGCATCTGATATTGATTCTTCTCTTCAGCCTTTTCTTTTTGATGCCGTACATTACGGGTCAATAAGGTTTTGCTGGCCCGGGACCCAAAAGGTTTTTTAAAACACTCCAATGCAGCCTAAATTCTTCGACAAAAGCAAATAAAAATGCACCCAGGAAACAAAAACTGCATAATCAAGTACTGGATCCTGTCCATTTCTGTCCAAATTACAGAGTTGCCTATTCACACTGGATTAGTATTAGACAGGACCTCATAGTTCAGCAAAATATTTCAATCTGAAAAACTCACAGAGAAAGAAATGGCAATTAGAAGGATTTTATTGACACAATATTTTAAGTCTTTGGCGCTCAGACCTCGGCAGGAACATTAATGCTGAATTATACTTTAATATGCATAAGTAGATGTATGAGAACAGGGATGTTCCCCCCCCCAGGTCTGAAACTGGTGGTGGAGTGGAGATAGAAGAAGTTTGTTCAGTCCATATGGTGATCTGTTTAAGATAGATGTCCAACTTGATAAACACAGGTTTGCATGAACTGTCCATGATGAGCAAGCTTGAAGCGACTGTGGAGAGGAAAAACTCCCCTTTGGGAAGAAACCTCTGGCAGAACCGGGCCCAACATGGTGGTCTTCTGCCGGACCAATAACGAGGTGATAGGGAGTGCTGAAGACTGAAGGGAGAAAACACTCTGATGGGTTGAGGATGGAGGAACGTCTTGGAAGCTAGATGAACTCAGCTATGATGGTGGAGAAGGGGTTGGGGGTGGGTTGAATCGGACATCTGATTCGAAATCCGACATGCAATCCGTTTGCGCTTGCTGGTTAGCAGGCTGAGACGTGGATTTGAAGTTGCTTTTAAGATGAGCGCGGGATGCTGATTGGCTTCATGGAGGTGCGGTTCGTGGCTGATTGGCTCACATCAGAGGCGGATCGGACTCTGATTGAATGGAGGCAGGCGATGAGTTTCTTCGATTGAACTTGCGCTTCAGCTTCATAATAATAATAATAATAATTTATATTCGCATGGGATTAACAACACAGACAATCTCTGGATTTATTACATATAACGGATACACTTTAATGAACAATGAGGATGGAGCATTATTGTTGGATATAGAACAGTTGGTTGAATAAAGCTTTATAAATCATGTTAAGGATGTGGTATTATATGCTTCCGATTTACAATAAAGGTTGTTAGCCTGTACAGCAGACGTGCATGGAAAATGATTAAAACCATAAAAGTTCTTAGTATGGAGGTGTACTACCCCGAGCAACAAGAATGGAATCACTTCAGGTTGAGGTTGTTCAGTTTGCTGCAAAAAAACACAACTATTTTGTCTAACATCCATCCATTCATCCGTTTTCTAACCATTGTCTATCCCTTGTGGGGTCGCGAGGGGTGCTGGTGCCAATCTCCAGCTGTCAATGGGCGAGAGGCGGGGTACACCCTGGACAGGTCGCCAATCTATCGCAGGGCAACACAGAGACAAACAGGACAAGGCAAACAACCTCAGGAGATTTTTAGAGTCATGGTTTTGGACTGTCGAAGGAAGCCGGAGTACCCTGTTTGCTTCTCTCCTTCCATTGAACTCAAGGGAGCTTTGATTAAGCTATATGCTGTCCATTTCAGCACGATGTTCTGGGTATGAACCATGTCCAACACAGTAACGATAAAAAGATATTGCAGCCTATTTCAGCTGTCAGGATAGTGAATAGTTGATTGCATTCTTCTATCTCTATGGTAACTGAAAGGGTGTACTTAGTTTTACACATAGTTTTATCATTTTGGTTTAATATTTACTGAATAAAAAATTACAGGATAGCCTCTTGTTGAGATTTCTATATTTTAGGTGAGCTTTACACAATTTAGAAATGTTATGAGTCTTAAATTCTCATATTGAAGGAAGGTTCACTTGTTCTTTCTAACGACTCTGTAGGGATATACACCAACACTGCTTGCTCCATTCCCTAACCTTAAAATCAAGCACATCACAGAGAGACAGTGTTGTAGTACTCGAGTCCGAGACTCGAACTCGAGTCCGAGTCATTAGCTAAATTTAGAGACTCGTGACTTGACTTGGACTTGAGCACTGATGACTCGAACTTGGACTCGGACTCCTACATTCAGATCATTCTGACTCGGAAATTGAGAAAAAGACTCGACTTTTTTTATATCATTAGGCTATAATTTTAATATGTCATTAGAATATTATTTGGTGTATGATTTTAATATCTAAATGGCGCAACCGCGCACGTGACGTCACCATCTCATGAGCAACGCCCCTTGCCGCTAAGGTAGGGCAAACAGTGTGAGAGCGCACGTAGCAACCAGCCATTACACATGCAACAGATACAACGATATGACCGACTTTTCCGCTGTTAAACTTTCACAAGAGGATGTCCAGGCGCCCAGTTTACTGGTAGAACTGTCGAACAACATACCAACGTTCAGCTCAAACGATGGCTTGAGTGTCGAGAGTTTAGAAAGACTGGAAAACGGGCCGAGTTGATAGAACAGTAAGTCGATGTTTTTCTCCTGCTCGGCGTTCATGGCGTCATCGGACGTTTTTTTCTGTTTGCAATCACCGTCCAGGAATCGGTATAAATTGTCCGGCCCGCCGAACAATTTAGTCCGGTCCGGTGGCCAAATGCATTATCATTATTCAACGGCTGTATCTCCTCGCTGCATCGACCGGTCTGCACCAGATTTTTTGTGAGTCATGGGGGAGCGCTGCCCTACGCGTTCGTGTGAATCGCCCGGTGGACGGGCGGGGAAAATGCGTGACAGCATCTGCGGTGGCCGCTGGCCGGCCGGCAACGCAGCGGTGGCCAATAGGCCGGAGCGGCACTTGGCTGCGAGGGCCGATCGACGCCGCTTGCGGCTTTAACATCCTTCATATTTGGCCTATCAGCGTACCTCGAGTCGTTGTTGCACGTTCCATAACAACAATGTTTAAAAACCATGGTTAGGAGACGTGTTAGACTTAGAAAAAGCAGTCATTTTACCGAGTAAAACCAAGGGTAACGTACAGCGAAAGAGTGGAGGACAACGCATATTTGCCCTACCTGTACCACGTGATATGACGTCACGTTCTAAAAATAGCTCGCTCGCGGTACGCCATTAAAGGACCCTCACTTCCTCCCCTTCTGCTATGCGGTCCATAAACTCAGTCCAAAATGCGGCATAGACGTCTCTTGAGACACTATCTGCATCAGCTCCTTTTCCATCTATAAAACTGAATTTCAGGGTTTGACTCAGGAGTGTTTGATCCTTAAACTGTTAACTCCTCAAGAAGATTGCTACGGTGAAGTTTCACAGTGATAAACCATTTCATATGATGCTGTTAAGATATCAACTGGGTCAGTGGAGCGACCAGCTTACGTAGGAGCTGCATGGCACACTTAGATAGCATTGTTGAAGCCGTCTTGCTTCCCCGGGTTCGTTAATTCGTTGTGCAGGACTTAAACAAAAACTCAGCCAGGACACAGTTATTCAGTTTCACCTTCCCGAAGGGAGAGCAGGTGCGCCCGCCGCCTCTGCGGGCCGCGACTCTGACTCTGCCTCTCCCTGCCGTTCCAGCTTGTTTTATTAACTTCAAGAGTCACACGAACAAAATGACGCATACAGTTCCGTTATACTCCCTAACATCTGGTATACCATAAATGGAGTTGTTCTCATTTCTTGGTTCGCTCGGTGGTGGCCTTGAAAACATTTCCTCTGCTAATTGCTGACCTGGTCTTGAGACTCTCCTCCGGTACCTTGCACGAACAGCGCATTTTATCCTAATCTACTCCCATTCTATTTTGAAGCATATATAAGCATATGAAAGCATTTAAAAGCATATAAAAACATGTTAAACCTTCATACAAATGTATAAAAATACATTCTACAATTCCCCCTTTTGAACTCTTTTAAGAGTTCACCCATAAACTATTGCAGTAGAAAACCCTAAATTTACTGGTTTGTTATGACACCTATGGTAAATACTTGATTGTATTGTAACGACAATAAGTAGTAAAAGAAAAAACACATATTTTCCCAAACAACAGTAATACTTCAGGTTAAACCTTATACAAGCATCAGCTCAAACCCAGTGTCCTCGTTCTCCTCCTCAGGTGCTGTGACAAACAAAGGCATCATAACTCTGGGGTCCCGTTCCTCAATGGTAGAGGATATGAGGCGGACTGTCAATGAGCAAATGCATGAAATGCAACGACAACCACATGTAATCAATAATGTTACAAATACTGCAAGAGAGATAAAAGAGACATAATCAGACCTTTCCACTTGCCAAACACACCAGTCATCCACTTCTCGAACGGGTTAGAGATTCCTGAGTGCTTGTGCATGGTTTCTGAGAGTGTACGCAATCCTTCTAACGCTTTTGTTACTGATCCATCAGGCGCTGTGTTGTTGGGGATACATGTAGCCTATGGTCACCACAATAATAGTACAATCCAGATGTAGCCATTTGAATAATTTCTTAAGATGCTCTATGCTTTCATCACATATATTTACATTTTGGTGCAAAATGAATTTCTTTTAGCGGTGTCCCCTATTTCTACTCATGCATGTTGTATTTTGCGAGGCTTGTTGTATCTTAAAGGTGCCCCTTTGAATCTTATTCAAACCCCTTGTGGGGTTAATAACTTCAAAACATATCTATATATGTATATTAGATGAGTTAAATAAAAAGTAAAAGAAAATCCCTCATACTGGAGCCTAATCCCAAATGTGTTCAGACCAGAAACTCTTGTCCGAATGCGTTTGACCCTCTTATAGCTCACTAATAACAGCTCTGACATAAAACAATTAATATCCTAAGGGTTTAATAATAATCTTGATTGTTTTTAATCTGAAAATTTTCTCCTAATCGCATCCGCCAATGTGTTTGTTTCTAGTTTTTTTTTGTTTTTTTTAGTCTGCTCCACTGTCCATAATTATTTTTACTACCGCACTTTATAATATCACATAGGTCGACCTGGAAGGTGGTTGTTGCCCCCAGAGTGTAATTTAATCCCACTCCGCCATATTGTTTTAAACACCAGTCATTGGATGCTGCTGTAATAGCCCGTTTTGTGGTCTTTTTAGGTGGATCAGCTGAACACGTTTAGAATGGAAGGTCGCAAAAATACCACAATATACCTGTAACAATAACAACAGATAATAATAAACCTCCTGCTTCCCAACCCTTAGGGGGTTTGGTTACAAGTCTTCCTGCCCACATGCTTTATGCCATTTTAGTGCCCCTGTGGAAAAAACACCTGCGGAGAAATACACAAATTTCAACAAGAAATACAATTAAAGCCGCAAGCGGTGTCGATCGGCCCTCGCAGCCAAGCGCCGCTCTGGCCTATTGGCCACCGCGGGGGTTCGCCCACCTCCGGCCACCAGTCACCGCAAAAGCTGTCTCGCATTTTCCCCGCCCGTCCGCCAGGCGATACACACGAATGCGTTGGGCAGCGCTCCCCCACGACTCACAAAAAATCTGGTGCAGATCGGTCGATGCAGCGAGGAGATACAGCCGTTGAATAACGATAATGCATTTGGCCACCGGACCGGACTAAAGCGTTCGGCGGGCCGGATTCGGCCCGCGGGCCGTGCGTTTGACACCCCTGGTTTAAACATTAGTATACCAACTTAATCAAAGGTATCTTACTAGCTGTTAATCCAGCTTTATGTGAAAAGTTAACAAAACCTTCTTAGTTATTTAAAGTTAATTGTTATTTAATGTGTTTAAGGGTTTCGTTTCTTGCATTAAGACAGCTTTTATGAAAGTTTGACAGTTAAATTGGTGGATACACACCCAAAAGTAGTAATATAAAAGTAACACTTTAGCAATTGGAATATTGCTAAAGTAACACTTTAGCAATATTCCACATGCGTATGTTGTGTACCAACTTTCGTAATTCCTAACAGAGCACTTCACTCTCAGACTGCAGGTCTTCTGGTGGTTCCTAAAGTCTCTAAACCCAGAATGGGAGGCAGATCCTTTAGCTATCAGGCTCCTCTCCTGTGGAACCAACTCCCAGTTTTGGTCCGTGAGGCAGACACCCTGTCTACTTTTAAGACTAATCTTAAAACTTTCCTTTTTCCATCCATCTATCCATCGTCTTCCTGCTTATCTCGACGTGGAGGAGCAGCGGCTCTCCTCCGAGTCCTCCCCGGATGACTGAGCTCCTCACCCTATCTCTAAGGGAGAGCCCAGACACACTACGGAGAAAACTCATTTCGGCCGCTTGTATCCGGGATCTCGTTCTTTCGGTCACAACCCAAAGCTCATGACCATAGATGAGGGTAGGAACGTAGATTGACCGATAAATCGAGAGCTTCGTCTTTTGGCTCAGCTCTCTCTTCACCACAACGGACCGGTACAGCGCCTGCTTCACAGCAGACGCCGCACCAATCCGCCTGTCGATCTCCCGCTCCATCTTCCCCTCATTCCTAAACAAGACCCCAAGATACTTGAACTCCTCCACTAGAAGCTGGCTCTTGGGACTTTCCTTTTTGACAAAGCTTATAGTTAGAGTGGCTCATGTTACCCCGAGCTACCTCTATAGTTATGCTGGTATAGGCTTAAGCTACTGGAGGACATCAGGGCCTATATTTCTCACTCTACTGAGTTCTACTGTTCTCCAGTCTACTGTTCTCCAGTTTTGCATGACTGTTGTCATTACAGCTTTTAACTTTTTGTTCTCTCTCTTTTTTCTTCATAGTAGGTACACCTGGTCTGGCGTTCTGTTAGCTGTGGCATCATCCAGGGAAGACAGATCACCCGCTACTACCATCTAATGTAGAACAGATTACTGGATCAATGTGTGCTTCTGTGCTTTTTTGTCTGTCTTGTTGTGTCTCTGCTCTGTCTTCTGTAACCCCCAGTCGGTCGAGGCAGATGACGTTCATACTGAGCCCGGTTCTGCTGGAGGTTTTTCCTTCCTGTTAATGGGGAGGTTTTTTTCCGCTGTCGCTTCATGCTTGCTCAGTATAAGGGATTGCTGAAAAGCCATGGACAATGCAGACGACTCTCCCTGTGGCTCTACACTTCTTCAGGAGGGAATGCTGCTTGTCAAGACTTTGATGCAATCAACTGGTTCACTTACATAGCAATTTATTTGACCAATCTGTATAATCTGTCCCAATCTGTATAATCTGATTGATTTTGACTTTGTAAACTGCCTTGAGATGACATGTTTCATGAATTGGCACTATATAAATAAAATTTAATTGAATTGAATAGCTTAAAGCATTGCGTTGGGCTGATCATTTAAAATATTCTAGTTGGCGCTATAGAGAAATTAGGTCACGCCCACCAAAGTTTGTTATGGATTCCTGTCAGGGGTAGATAAGGATGCATCCAAGTGAGTTTTAAGCAGCTTGGCCCAAAACTGTGGAATTCAGAGCCAAACGTATGGCAGCGGCGTTTGAGGTGACTTCGCCACGCCGCCACGCTCCCCTGCTCCATCGAATCCACTTGGGGCTGGAATCCACAACACACCAACATGTCTTCTGTCTCTGGACACAGTTTCATATTGATTTACTCAGAGGAGTAACATAGCAACCATATACAGCAAAACATGACACTTCCTGTTGTCAGGGGGCGTGGCCTAAGTGATGTCATCATTTCACCATTGGATATTGTAGAAGACCCGATGATGATCAATCACAGAAAGTTTGGTGCCTCTGTGTGTTTCTGTGTAGGAGATATAACAGTTTTGTATTTCATGGCGAGTAGGTGAACTTTGACCCCTGCTAACCCCCCTTCAAAATGCTCAAAAACTCACCGTTTTGATAACTTTTAATTGGGCATGCCTTATGATCAGACTGACGGAGTTTCAAGCCGATCACTCGAAATCCCTAGGAGTAGTTCGATCAAATACCAATGCTGTAAACGTCAAAAATGAGGTCAAAATATGACCTTCAATCTAAAATGGCCAACTTCCTGTGATACTTGCACTATGACATTAATTGTAAATTCTGAGCGTCTTGTTGAGTTCTACAACTGTACCAAATTTCATGTCTCTATGGTGAAGTAAGTGAATAGCAAAGGGTCCTTTGAAAATTGCTAGGTGGCGCCGTTGAGGCATTAGGTCACGCCCACCAAAGTTTGTTATGGATTCCTGTCCGGGGCTAGATAAAGATGCATCCAAGTGAGTTTTAAGGAGCTCGGCCCAAAAATGTGGAATTCAGAGCCAAACGTATGGCAGCGGCGTTTGAGGTGACTTCGCCACGCCGCCACGCTCCCCTGCTCCATCGAATCCACTTGGGGCTGGAATCCTCAACACACCAACATGTCTTCTGTCTCTGGACACAGTTGCATGTTGATTAGCTCAGAGGGGTAACATAGCGACCGTTTACAGCAAAACATGACACTTCCTGTTGTCAGGGGGCGTGGCCTAAGTGATGTCATCATTTGACCATTGGATATTAACACTAGAAGTCCCAGAGAATTTCAGTTTTCTTGCAAGCCCCCCTCCCCTCTTCAAGTTTGTGTATTCACTCTACCTTGCTAACTGTCCCTATTGTAATGCAAATAACCTGTGACGGGTCCTAGTTCCTGAGCTGAGAACAGGTCATAACAAGGACCGCGGAACCGGTAGGGCCGCGGCCCTACCTACTTTTGATGATCAAGCCCCCCCCCCCCCCCCGCGAAATGCGTGTTTATTCCCCGCCGCAACCAACCCCCCCCCCGCTCGGCCGCGTTTGTCTCTCCCCCCCGCTCGTCCGCGTTTGTCTGTCTTCCCCCCCCCCCCCCCGCTCGGCCCCGTTTGTCTCTCCCCCCCGCTCGGCCGCGTTTGTCCGCTCGTCCGCGTTTGTCTGTCTTCCCCCACTCCCCCCCCCCTCCCCCCGCTCGGCCGGCCGCGTTTGTCTCTCTCCACCCCCCCCCCCACCCCACACAACCCCCCCCCACCCCCACCGCACCCCCCCGCTGGCGTCTCCATGCGCCCGACCAACTTGAAATGCGTTCCGCGGTCCATGGGTCATAACCATGCTTTTCCAACAAGGCAAGGCAGAGCCTATTTATATTGTCCATTCACCAACAGACTCATTTATATTGTAAAGCTCACTATGTGAAAGAAAGAACAACTCAGAGAATAATTGTATTTTGTCTTGTCTCGCCTTTTTATGTCATTCAACATTTCAGCTTAGAAAATGACAAACAGTATGACTTCAGTATTGGAGTAACATTTATTTCACCCAAGGAAAAGCATACAATTGTCCCATTTAGCAGTTTCCACAAACCCAAGGTGAGTCCTTCCTTCATTTGCGACAGGTATACTTTGTGCAGTGCACACAATGCTCAGTGCTGTGGTTCCTGTTGCAGAGATTGCGCATCTGGCACTGTGTTGTTTTACCATGAGAATGTCTCTTCATCTCACAATGCTGTCTCATCTTTTCTTCTTGTATTGCCTTTTCCTGCATAAACCTCTAACAAAGTTCATCTGCAAGTCGCAGAATGAACTTTCGTCGCCTGTCTTTAGACCCTGTGCATTCCTTGTACAAAACATGCGCGTTTGTTGCAGCCATGTCAAGTAGGTTGTAAAAAACAGCTACGGGCCATCTCCGTGTTCCTGCACGCAGTGAGTAAGTCCGTAATTTCTGGTCCATAATGTCCACACCGCATTTCAAGTGGTTATAGTCAATAACAGTGTTTGTTTTCTGTTTTTGAGTCTCCCCAATCTCCACTTTCTGATGCATGGTGCTCAGCAGACAAACAGATTTCTTCTTTTTTGTTGCATACACTGTCAGTAAGGCACTTCCAGATGTGAACAGCTGTGTAGAGTACAGCTGGCGTCCTGAAGTTTCTTTTGCTGTTGCTGGTAGCTCCCGCCGAATTCTGCTCATGGTGCCAAGCAAAGTTGTGTTCCCCTGAAGGAGCCTGTTGGTAAAGAGACAGAGACGTGAAGAAATTGTCCATAGTTACAGTCCTGCCCTGGTCCATAAATGGCTCCATCAGTTTCACAACAACGTTCTCAGCCAGCCTTTCTCCTGTGGGGCGGGAGGGATCTTTTCCCAAATAGGGGATGGCATTACACGTGTATTTTGTGTCCAGATCCACTGCAATCCAAAACTTAATTCCAAATTTATCAGGCTTGGATGCATTGTATTGCAGAAAGGGTCAACGAACCTTTGATGGAAATAACTGCTCATCAACAGTAATATGTTGCCCTGGACTGTAGGACAACACACAGTTCTGTACAAACTGTTGCCAGATGTTTGAAATTGCAGCAAATTTGTCCGTTTTCACACGTTCCAAACGAGTGTCTTTGTTGTCGAAGCGCAGATATTTCATTATATCTTGAAACCGGTTTTGATGCATTGTGGCTTTGATGTGTGAATTCCCAAAGTCTTCGGACCACAAATCCCGCATGGCGCCAACACTCCCCTGCGCTGCCTTCATAAACAGAATTGCAATGAAAGCCATCAGCTCATACACACTCATTTTCTAGCCCTGTTCTGTTCTGCGACCTTGCTGGACTGTGCAGTCTCTGATGGTCATCAGCATACGAATATCCACCAAACAGAGGAAGCTTTGGAAGCGACTTGTAATTTTCCGTCTTGCAAACTCAGTTGGCCCTCCAGTCCCGCGGAATTTCATCTGCGTGCTTTGCTGAGAGGTGAAGTCCTCAACTTTTTGCTGGACCCACACACTGCCATCTTTTGCTGTCTCTGTGTGTTCTGGTGCTGTGTCCACCCCCCCCCCCCCCCCGCCCCCAGCCTATTTATATTGTCCATTCACCAACAGACTCATTTATATCGTAAAGCTCACTATGTGAAAGAAAGAACAACTTAGATAATAATTGTATTTTGTCTTGTCTCGCCTTTTTATGTCATTCAACATTTCAGCTAAGAAAATGACAAACAGTATGACTTCAGTATTGGAGTAACATTTATTTCACCTAAGTGTAGTGCTAACTAAGGAAAAGCACTACATATAAAGCTACAATTATCCCATTTATCAGTTTCCACAAACTGCTAAATGAGCTGGAAACCTATTTCCAGTGCAAACTCAGTCGGGTCCTCCAGTATATAAATATGCGTGTGTGTGTGTGTGCGCGCGCGCTCCGCTGCAGCACGGCTTTGCCGGCGCTGCAGCGGAGGAGAGATCGCGCTGAAGTGACTTGAGTTATATTTGCCCGCTAGTAAATAGGGCAGGTGATCATTATTGTATAAATATTAAAATATAAAAGCGTTCCAGCACATGCAGCAGTTTTATTGGTCTGATCAGTCATCAGCTGATCGCTGCGCGAGTGGCTCCGCTGTCTGAAATCCTTCCGGTGTTGGCGACACTGATGACGTAGACCTAGTTATATTTAATTACAAATATGATTTTTCCCCCCTTGCTCTCAGGTAAAACACTCGTCAACAGAGAGGCTTGAGCTGAAACCGAAACTGAAGGGGGTGGAATGGTTCTCCAACGACAGGGCTAATGGGGCATTTACATCTGAAAAGAGATTCATGAGTTGTGAAGTAGTGTCGGGGGGACTGGAGGCTGGCGAAAATTCTCGTACCTCTGGGACTTCTAGTGTTAAAGAAGACCCGATGATGATCAATCACAGAAAGTTTGGTGCCTCTGTGTGTTTCTGTGTAGGAGATATAACAGTTTTATTTTTTGTGGCGAGTAGGTGAACTTTGACCCCTGCTAACGCCCCTTCAACATGCTCAAAAACTCACCATTTTGATAACTTTTAATTGGCCATGCGTTATGATCAGACTGACCGAGTTTCAAGTTGCTCGCTTGAAATCTCTAGGAGGAGTTCGATCAAATACCAATGCTGTAAACGTCAAAAATGAGGTCAAATTACGACCTTCAATCTAAAATGGCCGACTTCCTGTGATACTTGCACTATGACATTAATTGTAAATTCTGAGCGTCTTGGTGAGCTCTACCACTGTACCAAATCTCATGTCTCTACGATGAAGTAAGTGAATAGCAAAGGGTCCTTTGAAAATTGCTAGGTGGCGCCGTTTAGGCATTTTTCTTTTGATTTTTGTGACGACCTTAAAGTATAAAATTTTTAAACGGTCTTCATGCATCCGCCAAGTTTGGTGAGTTTTTGAATATAATAAAGCCCCCAAAAAGGCCCCTCTTTGGGGTGGCAGAATAATAATTAAAACCGCAAGCGGTGATGATCGGCCCTCGCAGCCAAGCACCGCTCTGGCCTATTGGCCACCGTGGGGGTTTGCGCACCGCCGGTCGCCAGCCACCGCAGAAGTTGTCACGCATTTTTCCCGCCCGTCCACCGGATTAGTTTTTCCAGATCCTGCTGAGACATTAGTCCTTTAATCCTAGAAATGTTCTTCAGGTGATAGAAAGCCGACCTTGTAACTGTCTTTAGAGGCTTTTGGAGGTTCAGGTCTGAGTCCAACACTACTCCCAGATTTCGGGCCGGATTAGTGGTTTCTAGCTGAAGCGACTGAAGCTGTGTGCTAACCTTTGATCTCTCCTCTATTGTCCAAAAACTATTACTTCTGTTTTGTTTTTATTCTACTGAAGAAAATTTTGGCACATCCACGTATTGATTTCTTCTAGGCATTTACTCAGTGCTTGAACTGGTTCATAGTCACCTGGTGACATGGTGATGTAGAGCTGTGTGTCATCTGCATAGTTATGGTAGCTGATGTTGTTGTTTCTTATGATCTGAGCTAGAGGAGCATGTAGATATTGAATAGGAGGGGACCCAGGATGGACCCTGGGGGAACCCCACATGTGATTTTTGTGTCTCTGATGTAAAGTTACATACTGATACAAAAAAGTCCCTGTCCTTTAAGTAGGATTTAAACCAGTGGAGAGCTGTACCACAGAGGCCGACCCAGTTCTCCAGGCGCTCTAACAGAATGGAGTGATCAACAGTATCAAATGCTGCACTGAGGTCCAATAGAACCAGCACGGTGGTTCTTCCACAGTCTGTATTTATATGGATGTCATTAAACACCTTAATAAGGGCGGTCTCTGTACTGTGGTGAGCACGGAAGCCAGACTGGAAAACGTCAAAGCGGCTGGTCGTTGTTAAGAAGGTGTTTAATTGTTGAAACACAGCTTTTTCAATAATCTTACTGATAAAGGGGAGGTTTGAGATGGGCCTGTAGTTCTGGAGTAGTAGTTTGTCTAAATTGTTCTTTTTTAACAGTGGTTTGATAATTGCTGTTTTTAGGGACTGGGGGAAAACACCTGACAGAAGGGACGTGTTTATTATCTGAGTCAAATCAGACGCTATGACAGGCAAAACTTTCTTAAGGAAAACTGTGGGTAGAGCATCAAGACAGCATGAGGAGGAACTTAGCTGCTGAATGATCTCCTCTAAGCTTTTGGAGTTTATTTGGCTGAATTGGGACATTTTGTCAGGATAAGTTCCAGCTGAATACAGCTTTGGTTCTAGAGTTGGTGTGGATGTACAAACTGATCTTCTAATTATCAGTTTATTTATTTTTTAGACTAGTTCCATATGAGAGGTTGTAAGAAATCTTGTAACTTTACTGAATTTGCAGCTTAAGAAGATTGGGTTTGACAGACAACACCAACTGTCCCCTCAATCCAGTGCACACAATACCACAACAGACCTCATCACGCTCTACAGTACATCAAGAAAACTAAATCAACTAAAACAAGTTCACGAGTGCACATGAAATGAAGTTAATCCATATTTGTGTGTCAGGGTGTCTAAGCACTCTTCAGAATTTGACATCTCAGCAGAACGTTATAGTTGTTCTGCCTTTTGTTAAGACAGCAAGGAATTCACGTCGTAAATACATTACATAAATAAGATATAAGTTAATTATTAGTCAGAGGAAATCCATGCTAAAAACAGTTATAAACGTTTTGGGTTCATATTTAATCAGAGTGAGACATCACAACTTTGTTAGATCTGTATGTGAATTACGTGAGATAGTGAGTGCTCTCACCTTAAAAAAAAGACCTTTGACGTATTTTGCTCCGGTAAAAGCTGCTTTTGAGCAATGAAGCTAGGGAAACTGCTAATGTTGAAGTTGAATTTGTTCTACACGCTTCTGCCTTGGAAAATATTCGTCTTTTTACAAAAAGAATGTTTAAAGCCAGATTTGTGAATAAAGGTTATTCAGAGAACGCAAGATAAGGAAGCTTTGTGTGGGGAACTTTTGTCCTAGCTGTCTAGCTGCATATGGCCCCAGGACAGCACAATAGTTTTCTTGAAGTATAATTTTGGAGAAGTAGAAACAAGTATTCATTTCAAAAGGTAGGTAAAAAAGGAAAAAAGCTTTTACAAAATCTTAAAATGTTGGATAGTTGTTATTTCCATCTTGCTGTGAAAATTGGTGAAATATTATCATTTTTATTGCTTAGATATAAAATTGCAAGGCAATTACTAAAATTGCCTTTTGTTGAAAATGTTTTTTGGCATGCCATACTTTATATTTATAGGTAGCCTAGATGTGCATAATAAAAGAGTGGAACTAAAACCTGGTCTAAAATTATTATGGAGCTTTAACTTGCTAAGAGTAATAACGTTAGATGATTATATCTTTAAAATGAGATAACTGTCTCATAAAATGTGATAGTTTACTTGGTCTAAAGAGATGATGCAATTCAATGTTATTTATATAGCGCCAATTCATGAAACATGTCATCTCAAGGCGCTTTACAAAGTCAAAATCAATCAGATTGTACAGATTGGGTCAGATTATACACACATAATACACACACACACACACACATACGATATTATACGTAATATAATTACCATTATAACAATTTAAGAAACTAGTTATATATCAAAAAAGAACATGGAACAGAAAAAAACATGGTCCATCATGTGGGAAGGAGGGACTTGTTGGACCTTTCTATTGCATCCCCTGTCCCTTGATCCGATCAGCCATTTTGACACTGCCCTCTCCAAATCCTTCCTGGTGATCTGTCTGGTTAATGTGTTGTTCTTTAAAGCTCCTGCGGGAAACATATCTTATGGTCACTTCATATGTACCAACACAACTCTCAACTACAATTGTAAAGTCAACTATGTTAAGGTGAAATTTACCAACAAATGATCAGTTTTATATCAATTACCCAAGATTTAAATTGTAATTTTGGGTGAAGTATCCCTTTACATAATTGACTTTACAAACCTGCAAACGTCAGAATGAACTGGGAAAAAGCTAAGAAGAAAAGATCAAAATTCAAAGCTGACTGGCCAAGGCTGTCACATTCTTTTATTTCTTTCTAAAATCTGGCTTTATTAAATTGCCCATAAAAAAATTACAAACCAAGGAAAAAATACAAAATGTAATATTTTTGATAAGAACAGCTGTTGACTGGAAGATCTGTGCAAGAAAATCTTGAAAACATTTCTTATATGATAACATTTCTGGAGCACCTGTTTTGAGGGGACATTTATGTCCTTAAGGTGAGGGTATTATTGACCTTAGAAAATCAAATTCATAACATACATAAATTTCCCTCGACAGACACAAATATCCTAAAGTTACTATATTACAGTTATCATCCATTATGCACTTACCAAATATGACTTCAAACAGATTTAAAGTCCTGAATTCCTACTTTCCATTCCAGCCCACAAAGTTGTACTGCCTTGACAGACCATAGTCCATGATGAAGAACATCATACGTCTCGTGGCCTCATCCACAGTCCTCCCACCAATGTCTGACACTGCTGTGACCTAAGGGGGAACAAAAACAGTTCAAAGCTAATTCATTTTTATAGCTCACAGGAGTAAACACGATGCAAAGACAAACTCTGGGTCTAGATTATTTTCATTGTTGATTAATCTATTGATTATTTTAACAATTAATTGATTGGTTGCTATAATAATAAAATGTTACAAAATTTTGAAAAATGTCAGTGTTTCCCAAATCTCTTGTTCTGTCAACAAAACATGGAGATACTCAGTTTATTGCCATAAATGAGCAAAGAAAACAGAAATATTCACATTTATGAAGCTGAAATCAGAGACGTAGGACTCTTTTGTTGGGTGTTCACGTCAATAATAAGCTGGACTGGACTCATAACACCGACGCTCTGCATAAGAAGGGCCAGAGCCGCCTCCATCTCCTGAGGAGGCTGAGTTCCTTTGGAGTGAGCAGGCCCCTGCTTAAGACTTTTTATGACTCTGTGGTGGCCTCAGCCCTTCTCTACGCTGTCGTCTGCTGGGCTCCAGGCAGCGCAGAACGGGACAGAATGAGGCTGAATAAGCTGGTGAGGTAGGCCACTTCTGTCCTGGGCTGCACTCTGGACTCAGTGGAGGAAGTAGCTGAGAGGAGGGTGTTGTCCAAGTTCACATCCATCATGGACAACACCTTCCACCCCCAGCACCAGACTGTAGAGGAGCTGAGCAGCTACTTTAGTGCCAGACTGAGACACCCTGTCTGTAAAAAGGAGCGCTACCGCAAGTCATTCATTCCTGCTGCAATCAGATTATACAGTGCTGCACTGTAACTGTAACCAATGTGCAATAATCTATCTAATTCACTGTGCGATAATCAGTGCAATAATCCTGAAAGAAGTGACTTCTGCTGCTATCAGTAACTGTAACCATAACTGTTATAACTTTGGGCAATAACTAATGTGCAATAATCTATTTAATACACTGTGCTATAACCTGTGCAATGATCCGAAGAACTTCTGCTGCTATCACCAGGTGAATATATGTCAGTACATGTGCATGTAGGCATATGTATGTGTGCATATATGTATGTATGTATGTATGTATATATATATATATATATATATATACAGGGGTTGGACAATGAAACTGAAACACCTCTCTTTTTAGTGTGGGAGGTTTCATGGCTAAATTGGACCAGCCTGGTGGCCAATCTTCATTAATTGCACATTGAACCAATAAGAGCAGAGTGTGAAGGTCCAATTAGCAGGGTAAGAGCACGGTTTTGCAATGCACACAACATTATGGGTGACATACCAGAGTTCAAAAGAGGACAAATTGTTGGTGCACATCTTGCTGGCGCATCTGTGACCAAGACAGCAAGTCTTTGTGATGTATCAAGAGCCACAGTATCCAGGGTAATGTCAGCATACCACCAAGAAGGACGAACCACATCCAACAGGATTCACTGTGGACGCAAGAGGAAGCTGTCTGAAAGGGATGTTCGGGTGCTTACCCGGATTGTATCCAAAAAAACATAAAACCACGGCTCCCCAAATCACGGCAGAACTAAATGTGCACCTCAACTCTCCTGTTTCTACCAAAACTGTCTGTCGGGAGCTCTACAGGGTCAATATACACAGCCGGATTCAGAGTGTCTGAAAACATAAAGTACATTTTGCTGCATTGACGTGTATTCTCTCTGAGCGCAGCTTGGTCTGACCTAAGATGGCCGCTCTGTCGGCACGCCTCTCACCCGACGACGGGGCGTCTACGTCATGGGTTAAAGCAAAAATAATCAGTTTGACTGAAAAAAATTTCTAGTCAGCCCATATATTCCCGGGACCATGGAAATAATGCCACATTAGTTACCTCACTTGCTTATTGTGCAGAGTTAACTTGAACCAAATCTGGTAGTTTTACAATATCCACTGACCATTCATGTCTCTGTCCCACCTTTCAGCTTCAGAGCCTTGGTGTCTTCCTGGACAGCCTCCCATCCTCTCCTCCACTGTCCACATCCATAACATAACCTGGTTAACTTTCATATCGGCAACATCAAGTTCTTCCTCAACACTTTAGCCAAACTGGTCCACAGTCCACTTTACACTTTCAGCTCCCTTCCCTCCCTGTCCTCCAGAAAACCTCCATAAACTACAACTAGTACAAAAGACAGCAATTTACATCTTTACATCATCTACTTCACATCTGAACATTACCTCCACTGGCTCCCTGTCACCTTCAGTATAAATTAATCATATGAACAAACAAGGCCAACCACAACCTGGACAATGCAGGACACATAACCAACACTATGATGTCATACATTTTAGTTTAACACAGATCGCACATTACAATAATCACTCTCTGCTTTGCCCGTTATTGCACAGCAATTAATTATCACGACTCATGAGTTTATAAAAAGGCATTAACTTTTTTTAATTTTAATAAAACAGATATATTTTAGCCCTGTGACTGGCAACCTGTCCAGGATGGCCGAGCCCCCACCCCCAACGACCCCGTGTGACGCCGAGCTGCGTTTCCCCATCAGATACGGCTTGACGTCACACCTGTAGGGAAAAGCCAGTATAAATCGATGAAGGATGGATTGTTAATTTTTTAAAAAGTTTAATAAAATTGCTCAAAGTTTATCAGAAAAAAACATAACTTGCTTTTAAATATGGACATTTTTAATAAGCAAAATGTTAATGTATTTCGTAAAGTTATTGTTGAAGGTAATCTTGGCTGCAGTACTCTGTTTGGCAGGTGTTTTGGGGTTGGAGTAAAACGAGTCCATAGATCCACAGACAGGAGGCTTGTTCAGTGGTTTCTAGTACGACTTGCTTCTACAGTGTCGCTCCACTGCGTGTAAAAATAAAAACAATAACTTCATAAAAGCTCTCTGAGAATCACCTCTGGCCTCACCCAGTTAGAACCCGCTCTCCAGTCCATGTTGTAGCTGCAGTTTTTTTTAATGTCGTTTCCTTAATAATCTGTACACATCAAAATCCTTGTCATTTTATTAAGAGTGTCGTGGTGCGCAGCGGCTCATCAGGTGAAGCTGCTGCATATTGACTGATAGCCGCTCTGACTGCAGCTCTGCCTTCTTTTGTTCAGAAAAGCGCAGGTGAAATTAATTAATTTATTATTTTACTTTTTCCAAATCGGACCCAGTCAAATGCGGGACAAAAGCGCGTCATGGTAAATTAGCCTTTACTCTTCGAATTTTAAATAAAGCGTTACAGCGAATAATGAGTAGGTCCCTGATTGGTTTATCAGCTAAGTTGCTGGAAGCCAGTGAATACACGCTGAAAGGTGACATGGCCACAGGTGGAAATAATTCATTAATTAACTGGAGCAGCGACAGTGTGGCCGTTTCTCAATTCACGAGAACGCGAGTACGGACTCGCGTTCTCGTCAAGTCCGGTCTTGGCGAGAACACAGGAAGATCGGACTTGACAAGAACGCGAGCACGCAGCACGTATGGTGTATTGGAACAGAAGCGTACTTGTGACGTCATGAGACGCACAGTTCTTTAGCATTTCTTTAACATTCAAAACTATTTATATACTACACCACAATAAATCTTATTGACAATTTTTTTAAAACAACATTTTTAATTTCTAAAAAGCCTAAAAATTATCTTGCCGCGGTGCATTCTGGGAAAGCGGTCAGTCTGAAGAACGCACAAGTCTGCTCTGATGCATGCTCGATAAAGAGGGCGGGGCGAGAACAACATCCGGGGAATTCGGCGCGTTCTCGATTTGGCGTTCTCAGTATTGGAACAGTGCTCGGGCTGAGGCTGATGACGTGTCACGAGCACACGAGAACGCTCAAGAACGCATATTGAGAAACGGCCAGTGTCTGTCGACAGCTTACCGGGGGAAGTTGTTGTCAGATGGTCAATCCGCTCCACTTCCTGACTTGCTGGTTCGCATAAACCCAAAGAAAACCTTTGACCAACACTACTTTCATTCATGCATATGTGGCCAGTTTGAGATGTTCTTCCAAAAGTTATGATTGAACACCGATCATAACTTTTGGTCTACGTATACATGTCTGTGCTGGTAGCCAACGCAGAGCCATAGAGAGAAAGGCTCTGAGCCAGCCGAACCCGGATGTAAACAAGAGCCTTGCTCGCTAGCCTTAAGGCGCTAGCATTAGCGCTAATATTAGCGGCTAGAATTAGCCGCAGAACTGAGACTGCTCATCCCACCTCAAGTTGTGGTGGGGGATATTACACTACATGCATATATAATCCAAACAGCCTTACCTGTTTTTCTGCATCCCCTCCTAAATTCTCCAATGTGTGGTGCTAATGTTGTTAGCTGTGACATCATGGGCTTCTTCCTCAGGCAAACGGACACCTTTCAGATTGTTGGAGTGCGCCCCCTGCTGTTGGGAAGTCTTCTTCTTCTCTTGTTCTTTATGAATTTTTCTCACAGTGTGTCAGATATGTTCAACTGTCTCTTGTTCCTCACAATACTCACATCTGCCAGTGTTATGCTTCCCTATTTTGAATAATGTACCATTTAATCCTGTGTGGGCAAATCTAAGTCTTGATATAAGATAAGATAGTCTTTATTGATCTCACATTGGAGAAATTCACTTGTCACATCGGCTCAATAGTCAGTCAATAGTCAGCAGTAGGAAAGGGTGCATCAGTTATATACAGTGTATCTTCCTATATACAGTGGATCAAAAAGAAAGTGAGAAAAAAAAATAAGAATTAAAAAAATACAAAAGAAATCGGAGTAGGCAGGTGATGTCATGTGTACTTCCCGGTTATATACACATATATATACATACATACATACACACACACACATATACATACTGTACATACATATACATATGTATATATATATATATATATATATATATATATATATATATATATATATATATATATATATATATATATATAAATATAAAGGCAAGGAAAAGGCAAGGCAAGGCTAATTTATTTGTATAGCACAATTCAGTACAGAGACAATGCAAAGTGCTTTACATGATTAAAATACAGGAAAAGAAAACAGAAAATGTAGACATCAATAAACAGCTGGACTAAAAAAGTTGAACTAATGCTGTTTCAGTAGAACAGTTTAATTAGAACAGTCAAAAACAGTCCTAAACAAATGTGTTTTTAATCTTGATTAAAAAGAACTCAGGTTTTCCGCACTTTTACAGTTTTCTGGAAGTTTGTTCCAGATAAGTGGAGCGTAGGAACTAAATCCTGCTTCTCCTTGTTTAGTTCTGGCTGTAGGTACGCAGAGAAGGCTGGAGCCAGAAGACCTTAGTGCTCTGGATGGTTGATACACTGATAACAAGTCTGTGATGTATTTAGATGCGTTCAGCAGCGTTCTGGATCAGCTGCAGCTGTCTGATCCACTTTTTAGGCAGACCTGTGAAAACACCGTTGCAGTAATCGATTCTACTAAAGATAAACGCATGGATTAGTTTTTCCAGATCCTGCTGAGACATCAGTCCTTTAATCCTGGAAATGTTCTTCAGGTGATAGAAAGCCGATCTTGTAATTGTCTTTAGACCATATATATATATATATATATATATATATATATATATATATATATATATATATATATATATATATATATATATATATGCCTACATACACATGTACTGACATATATTCACTTGGTGATAGCAGCAGAAGTTCTTCCGGATCATTGCACAGGTTATAGCACAGTGTATTAAATAGATTATTGCACATTATTTATTGCCCAAAGTTATAACAGTTGTGGTTTTATAGAACAGATTGCTGGATCAATGTGTGCTTCTGTGCTTTTTTGTCTGTCTTGTTGTGTCTCTGCTCTGTCTTCTGTAACCCCCAGTCGGTCGAGGCAGATGACCGTTCATACTGAGCCCGGTTCTGCTAGAGGTTTTTCCTTCCTGTTAATGGGGAGGTTTTTTTTCCCTGTTGCTTCATGCTTGTTCAGTATGAGGGATTGTTGCAAAGCCATGGACAATGCAGACTACTCTCCCTGTGGCTTTACGCTTTTTCAGGAGGAAATGCTGCTTGTCAAGACCTTTATGCAATCAACTGGTTCCCTCGGCTAAAATGTTTATCCATTTTAGCCGCGCAATCCTCCATAATTAAAGTCCGACAGTCCACAGATCGCAACAGTTTGTTGATACAAAATTAATTGTTCATCCACTTCAGCAACCAATGCATTGGAATTACGCCCTTATGTGTGCACACTATATTTAGATGGCCATCATATCGGTGGTAGCGCTACACATACCTAATCCAGACGAATGATTGTTCAAATCCAGCACCGAGCTGATCAACTGCGTCCTCACCGATGTCTATCCTGTCCGACGTCACCTCAGGTGAGCTGAGTTCGATCAGCTGATGCTCCACTCCAAACACGTAACCTCCAGCCCAGTCTTATCTTGCGCAATCACCACCATCAACCATGCAGAAACACGTATCTTTATTTATGCACAGTTCGTGAAGATGCACAAACAGTTTTTGACTGGTTTTGTAGCGGCCAAGCCAATACTTTAAGCCACTGAGGTGCTGCATCGGGGTAATAGAGTTGACGCGCTTATTGTTACCTTTTTGGGATGAATTAGAGTCCGAGTCGTCAGGGCATGTTGAACGCTTCGTCCATTTATTTTCCTCTTTGCATATCAAATGTCCATCTTACATGAACACATCTCCAGACAACATATAAAGCAGACTTGCTTGCTTGTATTTATCTTTTTGCGGTCAAAAACTGTTTTCCCCTTCCGGGTGGAAAACCTACCTATCAAAGAAAAGTTCCCCCCTTAAATAGACATGAATGCTAATTACCCAATCAATGCATTTGCGCTCCTACATATAGGATTAAAGATTAAAATCTTATTTCTTTTAAAGGCCAGCTAAAGATATTTTAAAGCTGCTTCCACTTTTGGACGAATGTGTATGAATGGTTTGGTAAAATATGTACCGTGACCTAGAGATGACGCCCAAACATTTGGGTTTGCTGCCATCTAGTGTTGGAAATAATAAATGTTTTTTCCTTCAAAACACAATTCATGTTATAAATAATTGTCAAAATAATATGGTTGGACGTAGCAAAAATGTTTTTGATAACTTTTGATCCTCTATGTGTGAGGAATTTTTGGAGTAACTTTGAATGCCATAACTGTAACGGTTTAGGAGTAGTTTATTCAAATGTAACACCGAAAAATATGGGAAAATGACATCTTTGATGAGAAATGAATGATTTCCTGTAGGAGGTAGCCCATTGCTTCAAGAGGCTTTTTTGTAGGGCCTATGAAGTTACATGCACTTACCGAGTTTCATAATTCTCAGACAAAGCATGGCTTGGGGCTTACTGATTTAATGCGTTTTTAATGGTTTTCCACAAACCTGATTTTTGCAATGCGACAGCTCAGGCAAATATGCATATTTCATAAAACCTTTGATAACTTTTAACCCTCAAGGTCTCATCTCCACGCTGAAAAAATTTGAAAGTGATAGCTTAAAATGCCTAGGACTAGTTTGTTAAAGTTCGAGGCAAAAACCGTCAATATTTTACCCTTTGACCCAAAATGGCAGGCTTCCTGTGGGTTTTAGAGCATACCCACAATAGACTTTTTTTCATAACTTTAAAAAAGCTACCTAGGTAAAAAATTTCAGCTTTCTACGTGTTACGGTTTGGCCCAACTCACTCTAGTTGGCGCTGTTGAGCGGGTTTGCCACGCCCGCTTTCAATTACACTAAAATCATGCGATTTCTCACGGGGGACAATTTTGGGTAAAGTTTGGTGAGTTTTCATGCATGTTTAGGCCTCCAAAAAGCCGTTTCAAAAGTCCCAAGAATAAATAATAATAATAATTAAAACCGCAAGCGGTGATGATCGGCCCTCGCAGCCAAGCGCCGCTCTGGCCTATGGGCCACCGCTAGGGTACGCGCACCTCCCGCCGCCAGCCACCGCAGAAGCTGTCATGCATTTTCCTCACCCGTCTAACATGCAATACACACGTACGCGTTGGGCAGCGCTCCCCCACGACTCACAAAAAATCTGGTGCAGATCGGTCGATGCACCGAGGAGACACAGCCGTTGAATAATGAAAATGCATTTGGCCACCGGGCCGGACTAAATCGTTCGGCGGGCCAGATCCGGCCCGCAGGCCGTACGTTTGACACCCCTGGTTTAAACACTAGTATACAAATTTAATTAAAGGTATCTTACTAGCTGTTAATCCAGCTTCATGTGAAAAGTTAACAAAACCTTTTTAGTTATTTAAAGTTAATTAATTCATGTGTTTAAGGGTTTCGTTTCTTGCATTAAGACAGCTGTTATGAAAGTTTGACAGTTAAATTGGTGGATACACACCCAAAAGTAATAATGTAAAAGTAACACTTTAGCAATTGGAATATTGCTAAAGTAACACGTTAGCAATATTCCACATGTGTATGTTGTGTACAAACTTTAGTAATTTCTAACAGACCACTTCACTCTCAGAAAGCAGGTCTGCTGGTGGTTCCTAAAGTCTGTAAAACCAGAATGGTAGGCAGATCCTTTAGCTATCATGCTCCTCTCCAGTGGAACCAACTCCCAGTTTTGGTCCGTGACGCAGACACCCTGTCTACTTTTAAAACTAATCCTTAAACTTTCCTTTTTCCATCCATCCATCGTCTTCCGCTTATCCGGGGTCAGGTCGCGGGTGTAGCAGCTTCAAGAGGGAGGCCCAGACCTTCCTCTCCCCAGCCACTTGGGCCACTTCCTCCGGGGGAATCCCAAAGCGTTCCCAGGCCAGCAGAGTCTCTCCAGCGTGTCCTGGGACTTCCCCTGGGCCTCCTCCCGGTGGGACGTGCCCAGAACACCTCACCAGGGATGCGTCCAGGAGGCATCCTAACCAGATGCCCGAGCCACCTCAACTGGCTCCTCTCAATGTGAAGGAGCAGCGGCTCTACTCTGAGTCCTCCCCGGATGACTGAGCTCCTCACCCTATCTCTAAGGGAGAGCCCAGACACACTATGGAGAAAACTCATTTTGGCCGCTTGTGTCCGGGATCTCGTTCTTTCGGTCACGACCCAAAGCTCGTGACCATAGATGAGGGTAGGAACGTAGATCGACTGGTAAATCGAGAGCTTGGCCTTTTGGCTCAGCTCTCTCTTCACCACAACGGATCGGTACAGCGCCCGCTTCACAGCAGACGTCGCACCAATCCGCCTGTCGATCTCCCGCTCCATCTTCCCCTCATTCGTGAACAAGACCCCAAGATACTTGAACTCCTCCACTAGAAGCTGGCTCTTGGGACTTTCCTTTTTGACAAAGCTTATAGTTAGAGTGGTTCATGTTACCCTGAGCTACCTCTATAGTTATGCTGCTGTAGGCTTAGGCTGCTGGAGGACATCAGGGTCTACTGTTCTTCGTTTTTGCATGACTGTTGTCATTTCAGCTTTTAACTTTTTGTTTTTTCTATTTTTTCTTCATAGTAGGTACACCTGGTCTGGCGTTCTGTTAGCTGTGACATCATCCAGGGAAGACAGATCACCTGCTATTACCATCTAATGTAAAACACATTACTGGATCAATGTGTGCTTCTGTGCTTTTTTGTCTGTCATGTTGTGTCTCTTCTCTCTCTTTTGTAACCCCCAGTCAGTCAAGGCAGATTACCGTTCATACTGAGCCCGGTTCTGCTGGAGGTTTTTCCTTCCTGTTAATGGGGAGTTTTTCCTTCTGCTGTCACTTCATGCTTGATCAGTATGAGGGATTGCTGCAAAGCCATGTACAATGCAAACGACTCTCCCTGTGGCTCTACGCTTCTTCAGGAGTGAATGCTGCTTGTTACGACTTTGATGCAATTAACTGGTTCACTTATATAGGAATTTCTTTTACCAATCTGGATAATCTGACTTAATATGTATAATCTGATTGATTTTGACATTGTAAACTGCCTTTAGATGACATGCAGGCATGGACTGGTAATCGGGCGTACCGGGCATTTTCCCGGTGGGCCGACGTGCTGTTTGGGCCGGCAGACCCGACATGTATATTAATAATATGTATTATTATTATTATTATTTTATATATCTGCCTCGTTATATTTGCATAATGCATGAAGAAAAATATCAGCAGCGCAAGAGTCTGTTCCGATCATCCGGCCCTTACCACAGGCTACTGCAGCCCATTGGTTATCATCCCTGACAGTCTAAAGGGCTAGGCCAATCATAAAGCAGAAAAACACCTTCACACTCCATGTGGAACTTTGTGCAGCGGTGTTCACAGTAGTAATGGATAAGAAACGCAAGGGAGGCGCAGAGAAACTGCACGAAAAAAATAAACGAGTTCTTCAAACGGACGCTGCGAAATGTGTCAAACTCACTGACATGTTCCCTACAGCAGGCCTTCATCTGCTCCGGTGTCTGATGTAAAATATGGTGGTGGTGGTCAGTGACGTGCGGTAGGGTTCATAGCTGGTGAGGCACTGACGTCATCAGAGTCAGATTTACAAATATATACACTCTACAGAGTAGACTCGTTGCAAAGTGCTGAAGGAGACTGATTGAGCCAAATAAATTCACCAAGATACATGGAAAAATATTGGTTCTTTGATGAAAAAAAATTGTCATTTGATTGGTAACAGTTTATGAGTTATGATGGATTTCTGCATTTGTAACACATTCTAAAACTATAACCCACATTACGCACATTTTATCACAAAAACTAAACATGAATAAGTATCGCTGTCTTACCTCTACTTATAATTTAAGTCCCTGTGGCGCTCTTTCTGAACAAAAATATCATAATTTTCCGGTAAAAGTTATCTTTATCTTCTTCAGTTTTAAAAGTCTCTCAATCTCAATGGAGCTCACTGCCAGGGAGGAAAGCCTTCCCTGATCAGTCCTGTTCCAGCTGTATGTTTAGAGCAGACCTCTCAACTTTTATCAAAAGTTAAGAGTGAGATTATGCTAATTTGGGGGCGGGGCTTGTTTTGGGGGCGGGGCTAACCGGACCCTGGAAGAGCCGGTGGAGTCAACTCCATCTCATTTTTATCCCACCAGACATTGAAGTAGACATGTATTACTTGTGTTAAAAAGAGAAAGAGACATATTAATACCTTATTGTTCAGTTAATGGATTAAAACATAAAAAATACACAATTGTTCAAATAATACTGAATAAAATTAAGTAGTTTTAAATTATTGACCGAATTATTATACTGTTACACATTCATCTATGGGTTGTTTATCATTGTAAATCTATAACCTGATTGGTGAATCAGGCTGAGTTTCATCAAGCCTTTATGATCCCCTCAGCAGCAACACTGAAGCACACAGAGGTTCCCGCTGCGTCTTTACGCACGATCCAGCTGCTGATGTGTCCCTCCTTTCAGCTCAATGAACTTCTAGACTGTTACAGTTTATAACCATTATCACCTTTCACAGCGACAGGTTTCTCAGTCAGTCGCCGCGCTGACCAGACAAATCTCTATTGCTCTCGTCAGTGCACTCTGGGCGGTGAGGTGGGCGGATTTTACCTCCGTGCGCTACGTGCGAGGGATAAACAGCGGGGAAAATGCATAATTACTGTAAAGGGCTCCTGTAGAGGGAACAGGGGTGAAGCCCCTGATGTTACAAGTTCTTTAAAATGACCCTTAACAGTGCGCACCTGAATTAAAGCGCAAGGCAGCACGCCCACCGAAGCACCACTGAATCTATGTTGTTAAAAACGAAACAGCGTTAAACACAGCTACAGCTCTCCTATTGACTTTAACTGGCACACGTTGCTACTGATGTGAGGACATTAAACGCAGTGATTCACGTTTTGAATGGTGAACGGTGATAAAAGCACCTGCTCCGAGGGAAAGGAGGGGGGAGAGGAGCAAGCGCGGAGGTTAAAAAATGCAGAATTAATAAAAATGAAACTTATAAACAGACTAAGTGGCGTTTTAAACTGCATCTGGTTAGCAGAACTGTTTTATGATCCAGCGTGCAGCCATGACTGGTTCTGAATGAACCGGTCATCTTGACGCAGCTCCCCCCGCCCCCTCCCCTCCCCTCTGTACGCGGTACAGGACCTTACCGGCTCACTTTCACCACTGTTAAGACTAAAATTATTCATAACTCTGATCACTCTTCCTGCTGCTCTGTTAAAAAGAACTGCAGCAGGAATTACTGATGGCCACAAGCTGTGAAAGAAGCTGAAACAGCTCAGCAGAAGGCGGAGTTTTGTCGTCCGCAGCCCAGATGGGCTTTGTGATTTTTATGCGTGAGAAATTCCATGTTTGCGTGTGAAATGTCATGTGTTGCGTGTGAGCGTGTGACGTTAGTGAAATGCGTGTGTCACACGGTCAATGCGTGAGAGTTGAGAGCTATGGTTTAGAGTCTTTTTAGTGCTTTACTTGTTTAGCAAAACTCGCTAATAAAACATCAATAACTTGTTTTGACTCTACTATTTGGGGATCACGAGCGGTGCCCCTTGAGCGCCCCCTGCCTAGCGGCCAAGGAACTGCCGGCCTCACCTACAACCAGTTCTTTGCTGTTTATGATCGGCCAGCACCACGAAAACATGTTATCTGCACACAGTTTGATGACCAAAACACAATTCGTAATCCACATATATTAAATTGTGGAAAATCAGTTCATAACTGTTTGAACAATTGAATTTATGATCTAGAGACAGGAAGATGCATTCACAGAATGGAAGTCAGCACAGTTAACAAGGGATTGCGCAATCCCAGGGGAGGCCAAACTCGCTGCGGCCTCACCGGCTTCGCTATGAAGCGCCACCAAGGATTTACATGAAAAATAGCGAAAAGTCTGCGATATTAAAGAAAATATGATCAAAAATTAGGAAATTAGATAAATAAAATACTTATTACAAATGACTGAGTAAATCAAAATTTATATTATGTTATTATATATTTTCTTTCTTTCCATGATGACAAGTGAGGCATTTCTCTGGTTCATTTTGTCATTGGCATCCTTTTTTACACAGTGAGTGCACATTAGTCCAATGTTACCCTACAGTATCTGGAAGACTGAATAGATCTGATGAGCAACTTACAATAACTTCTTATAATGATGTAACGTGATAATATGTGTGATTGACCGTGACACCTCTCTTTCTCTCTCTCTCTCTCTCTCTCTGATCTAAGAATAGTTGCTGTGCTGTGGTGGAGTTTACATTTTACAGTGTTAATAAATTAAGATTTTGGAAGTATTTTAAGTGTCCACTCTCACTAATCCAAAATGCCAGGGCCGATTTTTTTCTCCCAGTCCACCCCTGATGACATGTTTCATGATTTGGCGCTATATAAATAAAAACTGAAATGTATTGAAGAAGAGTAAGTTTGTCAGTTTTCAAGCAGGATTTGTATATCTGTTCAACTTAAATACATAAGGAAACCAAAGAGTTAAGATCACTTACTTACCAAGAGAAATTCCTTTGGGGTTTATTTGTGGTCTCTTGCTGCCCCCTGCTGGACAAGTTTGATCAAATACAAATGCTTTACATGTCAACATGGTGTCAAAATTCAGATTTCAATCTAAAATGGCTTACTTCCTGTGATACTTGCAGTATGACATTAATTGTAAATTCTGAGCGTCTTGCTGAGATCTACAACTGTACAAAATTTCATTACTCTACGATGAAGTAAGTGAATAGCAAAAGGTCCTTTGAAAATTGCTTGGTGGCGCTATAGAGAAACTAAGTCCTGCTCACTAAAGTTTGTTATGGATTCCTGTTGGGGGGTGGATAAGGATGCATCCAAATGAGTTTTAGGCAGCTCGGCCCAAAACTGTGGAATTCAGAGCCAAACGTATGACAGCAGCGTTTGAGGTGAATATGCCACGCCGCCACGCCCCCCTGCTCCATCGAATCCAGTTGAGCCTGAAATCCACAACATACCAACATGTGTTCTGTCTGTGGACACAATTTCATGTTGATTAGCTCAGAGGGGTAACATAGCGACCGCTTACAACAAAACATGACACTTCCTGTTGTCAGGGGGCGTGGCCTAAGCAATGTCATCATTTGACCATTGGATATTATAGGAGACCAAATGATGATCAATCACAGAAAGTTTGGTGCCTCTGTGTGTTTCTGTGTAGGAGATATAACACTTTTATTTTTTGTGGCGAATAGGTGAACTTTGACCCCTGCCAACGCCCCTTCAGCATGCTCAAAAACTCACCGTTTTGATAACATTTGATTGGCCATGCCTTATGATCAGACTGCCCGAGTTTCAAGCCGATCGCTCGATATCTCTAGGAGGAGTTAGATCTTATACCAATGCTGTAACTGTCAAAATTGAGGTCAAAATCAGACTTTCAGTCTAAAATGGCCAACTTCCTGTGATACTTGCATTATGACAATAATTGTAAATTCTGAGCGTCTTGTTGAGCTCTACAACTGTACCAAATCTCATGTCTCTACGACGAAGTAAGTGAATAGCAAAGGGTCCTTTGAAAATTTCTAGGTGGCGCCGTTGAGGCATTTTTCTTTAGATTTTTGTGACGACCTTAAAATACAAAATTTTTAAACAGTCACCATGCATCTGCAAAGTTTGGTGAGTTTTTGAAAATGAGAAAGCCCCCAAAAAGGCCCCTCTTTAGGGGGGCAGAATAATAATAATAATAATAATAATAATTAAAGCCGCAAGCGGCGATGAGCGGCCCTCGCAGCCAAGCACCGCTGGGGTACGCGCACCGCCTGCCGCCAGCCACCGCAGAAGCTGTCACGCATTTTCCCCGCCCGTCCACTGGGCGATTCACACGAACCCTTTCGGCAGCGCTCCCCCACGACTCACAAAAAATCTGGTGCAGATTGGTGGATGCAGCGAGGAGATACAGCCGTTGAATAATGATAATGCATTTGGCCACCGGGCCGGACCGCTGGGGTTGTAAAGAGATGACATGTTGGAACTATATAAATAAAATTGGATTGAATTAATTTGTCTTTATATAAAACACATGAGTTGCCTCTTGGCATGGCATGCACTAATATATATATATATATATATATATATATATATATATATATATATATATATATATATATATATATACATACACACATTTGACCTAATAAAATACATTATTCATGTTTTTATTAGGTCAAATGCAATAATTCAATTCAATTTTATTTATATAGCGCCAAATCATGAAACATGTCATCTCAAGGCACTTTACAAAGTTACGTTCAATCATATTATACATATTGGGTCAGATTATACAGATTGGTCAAAAATGTTCCTATATAAGGAAACCAGTTGATACATATTGGGTCAGATTATACAGATTGGTCAAAAATGTTCCTATATAAGGAAACCGGTTGATTGCATCAAAGTCTCGACAAGCAGCATTCACTCCTGGAGAAGCGTAGAGCCACAGGGAGAGTCGTCTGCATTGTACATGGCTTTGCTGCAATCCCTCATACTGAGCAAGCATGAAGCGACAGTGGGAAGAAAAACTCCCCATTAACGGGAAGGAAAACCTCCAGCAGAACCGGGCTCAGTATGAACGGTCATCTGCCTCGACCGACTGGGGGTTACAGAAGACAGAGCAGAGACACAACAAGAGAGACAAAAAAAGCACAGAAGCACACATTGATCCAGTAATCTGTTCTACATTAGATACTAATAGCGGGTAAGCCGTCTTCTTTGGATGATGTCACAGTTAACAGAACGCCAGACCAGGTGTACCTACTATGAAGATAAAAGAGAGAAACAGAAAATTAAAGCAGAAATGACAACACGTAATGCATAATTGAAGAACAGTAGAACTCTATAGAGAGAGAAAATTAGATCCTGACGTCCTCCAGTAGCCTAAGCCTATAGCAGTAAAACTATAAAAGGTAGCTCAGAGTAACATGAGCCACTCTAGTTATAAGCTTTGTCAAAAAGGAAGGTTTTAAGATTAGTCTTAAAAGTAGACAGGGTGTCTGCTTCACGGACCAAAACTGGGAATTGGTTCCACAGGAGAGGAGCCTGATAGCTAAAGGATCTGCCTCCCATTCTACTTTTAGAGACTCTAGGAACCACCAGCAGACCTGCAGTCTGAGAGCAAAGTGCTCTGTTAGGAACATACGGGGTAATCAGAGCTCTGATATATGATGGAGCTTGATTATTAAGGGCTTTATACGTTAGAAGAAGAATTTTAAATTCTATTTTTGATTTCACAGGAAGCCAATGAAGGGAAGCTAAAATTGGAGAAATATGATCCCGCTTGTTGATTTTCATCAGAACTCTTGCTGCAGCATTTTGGATCAGCTGAAGGCTTTGAACTGCAGTTTGTGGACTTCCTGATAGTAACGAATTGCAATAGTCCAGCCTTGAAGTAACAAATGCATGGACTAGTTTTTCAGCATCACTCCTGGACAGAATGTTTCTAATTTTGGCGATATTCCGGAGGTGAAAAAAGGAAACTCTGGAAACCTGTTTAATATGGGATTTAAATGACATGTCTTGGTCAAAAATAACACCAAGGTTTTTTACTTTATTACCAGAGGCCAAGTTAATGCCATCCAGATTAAGTGATTGGTTAAGAAGTTTATTTTTTGAGGACTCTGGCCCAAAGATTACAACTTCGGTCTTGTCAGAATTTAGATGCAGGAAATTTAAAGTCATCCAGCTTTTGATGTCATCAAGACATGACTGCAGTTGAAGTAATTGATTGGATTCATCAGGATTTATGGATAAATATAGCTGAGTGTCATCAGCATAACAGTGGAAATTAATCCCATGCTGTCTGATAATTTTGCCGATCGGAAGCATATATTTAGTAAAGAGAATTGGTCCAAGGACTGAACCCTGTGGTACTCCACAGGTGACCCTAGAGTTTAAGGAAGATTTATTATTAACATGAACAAACTGGAATCTGTCCGACAGATAAGATTTAAACCAGCCTAATGCTTTTCCCTTAATCCCTACAGTATGCTCAAGTCTTTGCAGGAGAATATTTTGATCAACTGTATCAAATGCAGTACTGAGATCTAACAGGACAAGTACAGACACAAGTCCATTATCTGAGGCCATGAGAATATCATTAGTGACCTTCACCAGAGCTGTTTCAGTGCTATGATGAGCTCTGAAGCCTGACTGAAACTCCTCAAGTAGGTCATTGCTTTGTAAATGTTCACAAAGTTGATTAGCAACTACTTTCTCAAGAATTTTAGATAAGAAAAGAAGATTAGATATAGGTCTGTAGTTTACTAGCTCATCTTGATCAAGAGAAGGTTTCTTAAGTAAAGGTTTAATAACAGCTACTTTAAAAACCTGTGGTACATATCCATTTACTAAGGATAGATTAATCATGTCTAAAATAGGACCACTGATCAAAGGGAATACCTCCTTAAACAACTTAGTTGGGATTGGGTCTAACACACAGGTAGAAGTTTTAGATGAAGCTAAGATTTTAGATAGCTCAGAAAGCTCTACTGCTTCTAAACAGTTCAAACACTGTGCAGGTTCTAAAGATTCCTCCAATGCTGCCTTACTTATAATAGATAATAGATATAATAGATTGTATTTTACGTATCAGGTACATAATACACACACACACACATACGATATTATACGTAATATAATAACCATTATAACAATTTAAGAAACTAGTTATAATGGTTATATATCAAAAAAGAACATGGAACACAAAAAACATGGTCCATCATATGGGAAGGAGGGACCTGTTGGACCTTTCTATTGCATCCCCTGTCCCTTGATCCGATCAGCCATTTCGACACTGCCCTCTCCAAATCCTTCCTGGTGATCTGTCTGGTTAATGTGTTGTTCTTTAAAGCTCCTGCGGGAAACATATCTTATGGTCACTTTATATGTACCAACACAACTCTCAACTACAATTGTAAAGTCAACTATGTTAAGGTGAAATTTACCAACAAATGATCAGTTTTATATCAATTACCCAAGATTTAAATTGTAATTTTGGGTGAAGTATCCCTTTACATAATTGACTTTACAAACCTGCAAACGTCAGAATGAACTGGGAAAAAGCTAAGAAAAAAAGATCAAAATTCAAAGCTGACTGGCCAAGGCTGTCACATTTTTTTACTTCTTTCTAAAATCTGGCTTTATTAAATTGCCCATAAAAAAATTAAAAACCAAGGAAAAATTACAAAATGTAATTTTTTTGATAAGAACAGCTGTTGACTGGAAGATCTGTGCAAGAAAATCTTGAAAACATTTCTTATATGATAACATTTCTGGAGCACCTGTTTTGAGGGGACATTTATGTCCTTAAGGTGAGGGTATTATTGACATTAGAAAATTAAATTCATAACATACATAAATTTCCCTCGACAGACACAAATATCCAAAAGTTACTATATTACAGTTATTATCCATTATGCACTTACCAAATATGACTTCAAACAGATTTAAAGTCCTGAATTCCTACTTTCCATTCCAGCCCACAAAGTTGTACTGCCTTGACAGGCCATAGTCCATGATGAAGAACATCATACGTCTTGTGGCCTCATCCACAGTCCTCCCACCAATGTCTGACACTGCTGTGACCTAAGGGGGAACAAAAACAGTTCAAAGCTAATTAATTTTTATATCTTACAGGAGTAAACACGATGCAAAGACAAACTCTGGGTCTAGATTATTTCCATTGTTGATTAATCTATTGATTATTTTAACAATTAATTGATTGGTTGCTATAATAATAAAATGTTACAAAATTTTGAAAAATGTCAGTGTTTCCCAAATCTCTTGTTCTGTCAACAAAACATGGAGATACTCAGTTTATTGCTTAAGACTTTTTATGACTCTGTGGTGGCCTCAGCCCTTCTCTACGCTGTCGTCTGCTGGGCTCCAGGCAGCGCAGAACGGGACCGAATGAGTCTGAATAAGCTGGTGAGGAAGGCCACTTCTGTCCTGGGCTGCACTCTGGACTCAGCGGAGGAAGTAGCTGAGAGGAGGGTGTTGTCCAAGTTCACATCCATCATGGACAACACCTTCCACCCCCTGCGCCAGACTGTAGAGCAGCTGAGCAGCTCCTTTAGTGGCAGACTTAGACACCCTGTCTGTAAAAAGGAGCGCTACCGCAAGTCATTCATTCCTGCTGCTATCAGAATATACAGTGCTGCACTGTAACTGTAACCAATGTGCAATAATCTAATTCACTGTGCGATAACCCGTGCAATAATCCTGAAAGAAGTGACTTCTGCTGCTATCAGTAACTGTAACCACAACTGTTATAACTTTGGGCAATAACTAATGTGCAATAATCTATTTAATACACTGTGCTATAACCTGTCCAATGATCCAAAGAACTTCTGCTGCTATCACCAGGTATATATGTCAGTACATGTGTATGTAGGCATATGTATGTGTCACAGGACAGGTTGCCCTGTGACTGGCAACCTGTCCAGGATGGACGAGCCCCCACCCCCCACGACCCCGTGTGACGCCGAGCTGCGTTTCCCCATCAGATACGGCTTGACGTCACACCTGTAGGGAAAAGCCGGTATAAATCGATGAAGGATGGGATGTTAATTTTTTAAAAAGTTTAATAAAATTGCTCAAAGTTTATCAGAAAAAAACATAACTTGCTTTTAAATATGGACATTTTTAATAAGCAAAATGTTAATGTATTTCGTAAAGTTATTGTTGAAGTTAATCTTGGCTGCAGTACTCTGTTTGGCAGATGTTTTGGGGTTGGAGTAAAATGAGTCCATAGATCCACAGACAGGAGGCTTGTTCAGTGGTTTCTAGTACGACTTGCTTCTGCAGTGTCGCTCAACTGCGTGTAAAAATAAAAAAAATTACTTCATAAAAGCTCTCTGAGAATAACCTCTGGCCTCACCCAGTTAGAACCCGCTCTCCAGTCCATGTTGTAGCTGCAGTTTTTTTTTTACGTCGTTTCCTTAATAATCTGTACAAATCAAAATCCTTGTCATTTTATTAAGAGTGTCGTGGTGCGCAGCGGCTCATCAGGTGGAGCTGCTGCATATTGACTGATAGCCGCTCTGACTGCAGCTCTGCCTTCTTTTGTTCAGAAAAGCGCAGGTGAAATTATTTAATTTATTATTTAACTTTTTCCAAATCGGACCCTGTCAAATGCGGGACAAATGCGCGTCATGGTAAATTAGCCTTTACTCTTCGAATTTTAAATAAAGCGTTACAGCGAATATTGAGGAGGTCCCTGATTGGTTTATCAGCTAAGTTGCTGGAAGCCAGTGAATACACGCTGAAAGGTGACATGGCCACAGGTGGAAATAATTCATTAATTAACTGGAGCAGCGACAGTGTGTCTGTAGGCAGCTTACCGGGGGAAGTTGTTGTCAGATGGTCAATCCGCTCCACTTCCTGACTTGCTGGTTCGCATAAACCCAAAGAAAACCTTTGACCACCACTGCTTTCATTCATGCATCTGTGGCCAGTTTGAGATGTTCTTCCAAAAGTTATGATTGAACACCGATCATAACTTTTGGTCTACGTATACATCTCTGTGCTGGTAGCAAACGCAGAGCCATAGAGAGAAAGGCTCTGAGCCAGCGGAACCCGGATGTAAACAAGAGCCTTGCTCGTTAGCCTTAAGGCGCTAGCATTAGCGCTAATATTAGCGCCTTAAGGCACTAGAATTAGCCGCAGAACTGAGACTGCTCATCCCACCTCAAGTTGTGGTGGGGGATATTACACTACATGCATATATAATCCAAAAAGCCTTACCTGTTTGTCTGTTTCCCCTCCTAAATTCTCCAATGTGTGGTGCTAATGTTGTTAGCTGTGACATCACGGACTTCTTCCTCAGGCAAACGGACACGTTTCAGATTGTTGGAGTGCGCCCCCTGCTGTTGGGAAGTCTTCTTCTTCTCTTGATCTTTATGAACTTTCTCACAGTGTGTCATATACGTTCAACTGTCTGTTGTTCCTCACAATATTTACATATGCCAGTGTTATGCTTCCCTATTTTGAATAATGTACCATCTAATCCTGTGTGGGCAAATCTAAGTCTTGATATGAGATAAGATAAGATAGTCTTTATTGATCTCACATTGGAGAAATTCACTTGTCGGCTCAATAGTGTGTGTGTGTATATATATATATATATATATATATATATACACATGCCTACATACACATGTACTGACATATACTCACTTGGTGAAAGCAGAAGAAGTTCTTCTGGATCCTTGCACAGGTTATAGCACAGTGTATTAAATAGATTATTGCACATTAGTTATTGCCCAAAGTCATAACAGTTGTGGTTATATAGAACAGATTACTGGATCACTGTGTGCTTCTGTGCTTTTTTTGTCTGTCTTGTTGTGTCTCTGCTCTGTCTTCTGTAACCCCCAGTCGGTCGAGGCAGATGACCGTTCATACTGAGCCCGGTTCTGCTGGAGGTTTGTCCTTCATGTTAATGAAGGAGGTTTTTTTCCCCTGTTGCTTCATGCTTGCTCAGTATGAGGGATTGTTGCAAAGCCATGGACAATGCAGACAACTCTCCCTGTGACTCTACGCTTCTTCAGGAGGAAATGCTGCTTGTCAAGACTTTTATGCAATCAACTGGTTCCCTTATATAGGATTAAAGAATCAAAGCTTCTTTCTTTTAAAGGCCAGCTAAAGATATTTTAAAGCTGCTTCCACTTTTGGACGAATGTGTATGAATGGTTTGGTAAAATATGTACCGTGACTTACAGATGACGCCCAAACATTTGGGTTTGCTGCCATCTAGTGTTGGAAATAATAAATGTTTTTTCCTTCAAAACACAATTCATGTTATAAATAATTGTCAAAAAAATATGGTTGGACGTAGCAAAAATGTTTTTGATAACTTTTGATCCTCTATGTGTGAGGAATTTTTTGGAGTAACTTTGAATGCCATAAGTGTAACGGTTTAGGAGTAGTTTATTCAAATGTAACACCCAAAAATATGGGAAAATGACATCTTTGATGAGAAATGAATGATTTCCTGTAGGAGGTAGCCCATTGCTTCAAGAGGCTTTTTTGTAGGGCCTATGAAGTTACATGCACTTACTGAGTTTCATAATTCTCAGACAAAGCATGGCTTGGGGCTTACTGATTTAATGCGTTTTTAATGGTTTTCCACAAACCTGATTTTTGCAATGCGACAGCTCAGGCAAATATGCATATTTCATAAAACCTTTGATAACTTTTAAAAGTCAATGTCTTAACTGCATGCTGAAAAAAATTGAAAGTAATAGGTTAAAATGCCTAGGACTAGTTCGTTAAAGTTTGAGGCAAAAACGGCCAATATTTTACCCTTTGACCCAAAATAGCAGACTTCCTGTGGGTTTTAGAGCATACACCCAAGAGACTTTTTTTCATAATTTTAAAAAACCTACCTAGGTAAAAAATTTCAGCTTTCTACGTGTTACGGTTTGGCCCAACTCACTCTAGTTGGCGCTGTTGAGCAGGTTTGCCACGCCCGTTTTCAATTACACTAAAATCATGCGATTTCTCACGGGGGACAATTTTGGGCAAAGTTTGGTGAGTTTTCATGCATGTTTAGGCCTCCAAAAAGCCGTTTCAAAAGTCACAAGAATAAATAATAATAATAATTAAAACCGCAAGCGGTGATGATCGGCCCTCGCAGCAAAGCGCCGCTCTGGCCTATTGGCCACCGCTGGGATTTGCGCACCGCCGGCCGCCCGCCACCGCAGATGCTGTCACGCATTTTGCCCGCCCGTCCACTGGGCGATTCACACGAACGTGTTCGGCAGCGCTCCCCCACGACTCACAAAAAATCTGGTCCAGATCGCTCGATGCAGCGAGGAGATACAGCCGTTGAATAATGATAATGCATTTGGCCACCGGACCGGACTAAATCGTTCGGCGGGCCGTACCTTTGACACCCCTGGTTTAAACATTAGTATACCAATTTAATCAAAGGTATCTTACTAGCTGTTAATCCAGCTTAATGTGAAAAGTTAACAAAACCATTTTAGTTTTTTAAAGTTACTTGCTATTTCATGTCTTTAATGGTTTTGTTTCTTGCATTAAGACAGCTTTTATGAAAGTTTAACATCTAAATTGGTGATACACACCCAAAAGTAATGTAAAAGTAACACTTTAGCAATTGGACTATTGCTAAAGGAACACTTTAGCAAAATCGCGGGGGTAGCAGCTTTATAAAGGAGGCCCAGACGTCCCTCTCCCCAGCCACTTGGGCCACCTCCTCCCAAGGTGTTCCCAGGCCAGCAGAGAAAACATAGTCTCTCCAGCGTGTCCCAGGTCTTCCCCTGGGCCTCCTCCCGGTGGGACGTGCCCAGAACACCTCACCAGGGATGCGTCCAGGAGGCATCCTAACCAGATGCCCGAGCCACCTCAACTGGCTCCTCTCAATGTGGAGGAGCAGCGGCTCTACTCTGAGTCCTCCCCGGATGACTGAGCTCCTCACCCTATCTCTAAAGGAGAGCCCAGACACACTATGGAGAAAACTTATTTTGGCCGCTTGTATCCGGGATCTCGTTCTTTCGGTCACGACCCAAAGCTCGTGACCATAGATGAGGGTAGGAACGTAGATCGACCGGTGAATCAAGAGCTTCGCCTTTTGGCTCACCTCTCTCTTCACCACAACGGATCGCTACAGCGCCCGCTTCACAGCAGACGTTGCACCAATCCGCCTGTCGATCTCCCGCTCCATCTTCCCCTCATTCGTGAACAAGACCCCAAGATACTTGAACTCCTCCACTAGAAGCTGGCTCTTGGGACTTTCCTTTTTGACACAGCTTATAGTTAGAGTGGTTCATGTTACCCTGAGCTACCTCTATAGTTATGCTGCTATAGGCTTAGGCTGCTGGAGGACATCAGGGTCTATTGTTCTTCAATTTTGCATGACTGTTGTCATTTTAGCTTTTAACTTTCTGTTCTCTCTCTTTTATCTTCATAGTAGGTACACCTGGTCTGGCGTTCTGTTAGCTGTGACATCATCCAGGGAAGACAGATCACCTGTTATTACCATCTAATGTAAAACAGATTACTGGATCAATGTGTGCTTCTGTGCTTTTTTGTCTCTCTTGTTGTGTCTCTTCTCTCTCTTTTGTAACCCCCAGTCAGTCAAGGCAGATTACCGTTCATACTGAGCCGGGTTCTGCTGGAGGTTTTTCCTTCCTGTTAATGGGGAGTTTTTCCTTCTGCTGTCACTTCATGCTTGATCAGTATGAGGGATTGCTGCAAAGCCATGTACAATGCAAACGACTCTCCCTGTGGCTCTACGCTTCTTCAGGAGTGAATGCTGCTTGTTACGACTTTGATGCAATCAACTGGTTCCCTTATATAGGAATTTATTTTACCAATCTGGATAATCTGACCTAATATGTATAATCTGATTGATTTTGACATTGTAAACTGCCTTTAGATGACATGCAGGCATGGACTGGTAATCGGGCGTACCGGGCATTTTCCCGGTGGGCCGACGTGCTGTTTGGGCCGGCAGACCAGACATGTATATAAATATGTATTATTATTATTAATTATTTTATATATCTGCCTCGTTATCATCCCTGACAGTCTAAAGGGCTAGGCCAATCATAAAGTAGAAAAACACCTTCACGCTCCATGTGGAACTTTGTGCAGCAGTGTTCACAGTAGTAATGGGAGGCGCAGAGAAACTGCACGAAAAAAAGAAACGAGTTCTTCAAACGGACGCTGCGAAATGTGTCAAACTCACTGACATGTTCCCTACAGCAGGCCTTCATCTGCTCCGGTGTCTGATGTAAGATATGGTGGTGGTGGTTGTAGCCAGTTACGTGCGGTAGGGTTCATAGCTGGTGAGGCACTGACGTCATCAGAGTCAGATTTACAAATATATACACTCTACAGAGTAGACTCGTTGCAAAGTGCTGAAGGAGACTGATTGAGCCAAATAAATTCACCAAGATACATGGAAAAATATTGGTTCTTTGATGAAAAAAAATTTGTCATTTGATTGGTAGCAGTTTATGAGTTATGATGGATTTCTGCATTTGTAACACATTCTAAAACTATAACCCACATTACGCACATTTTATCACAAAAACAAAACATGAATAAGTATCACTGTCTTACCTCACTTATAATTTAAGTCCCTGCGGCGCTCTTTCTGAACAAAAATATCATTTTCCGGTAAAAGTTCTCTTTATCTTCTTCAGATTTAAAACTCTCTTAGTCTCAGTGGAGCTCACTGCCAGGGAGGAAAGCCTTCCCTGATCTGTCCTGTTCCAGCTGTATGTTTAGAGTCTTTTTAGTGCTTTACTTGTTTAGCAAAACTCGCTAATAAAACATCAATAACTTGTTTTGACTCTACTATTTGGTGATCACGAGCAGTGCCCCTTGAGCGCCCCCTGCCTAGCGGCCAAGGAACTGCCGGCCTCACCTACAACCAGTTCTTTGCTGTTTATGATCGGTCAGCACCACGAAAACATGTTATCTGCACACAGTTTGATGACCAAAACACAATTCGTAATCCACATATATTAAATTGTGGAAAATCAGTTCATAACTGTTTGAACAATTGAATTTATGATCTAGAGACAGGAAGATGCATTCACAGAATGGAAGTCAGCACAGTTAACATGGGATTGCGCAATCCCAGGGGAGGCCAAGCTCGCTGCGGCCTCACCGGCTTCGCTATGAAGCGCCACCAAGGATTTACATGAAAAATAGTGAAAAGTCTGCGATTTTAAAGAAAATATGATCAAAAATTAGGAAATTAGATAAATAAAATACTTATTACAAATGACTGAGTAAATCAAAATTTATATTATGTTATTATATATTTTCTTTCTTTCCATGATGACAAGTGAGGCATTTCTCTGGTTCATTTTGTCATTGGCATCCTTTTTTACACAGTGAGTGCACATTAGTCCAATGTTACCCTACAGTATCTGGAAGACTGAATAGATCTGATGAGCAACTTACAATAGATTCTTATAATGATGTAACGTGATAATATGTGTGATTGACTGTGACACCTCTCTTTCTCTCTCTCTCTCTGATCTAAGAATAGTTGCTGTGCTGTGGTGGAGTTTACATTTTACAGTGTTAATAAATTAAGATTTTGGAAGTATTTTAAGTGTCCACTCTCACTAATTTCCATTAACCTGGCCTCAAGGTATTGCACAGTTGGTATTGCAAAGTTGGTATACACATTCAGTACACAAAAAAAATGTGGTGGGCCAGTCTAATCCAAAATGCCAGGGCCGATTTTTTTGTCCCAGTCCACCCCTGATGACATGTTTTATGATTTGGCGTTATATAAATAAAAACTGAAATGTATTGAACAAGAGTAAGTTTGTCAGTTTTCAAGCAGGATTTGTATATCTGTTCAATTTAAATATATAAGGAAACCAAAGAGTTAAGATCACTTACTTACCAAGAGAAATTCCTTTGGGGTTTATTTGTGGTCTCTTGCTGCCCCCTGCTGGACAAGTATGATCAAATACATATGCTTTACATGTCAACTTGGTATCAAAATTCAGATTTCAATCTAAAATGGCTTACTTCCTGTGATACTTGCAGTATGACATTAATTGTAAATTCTGAGCGTCTTGCTGAGATCTACAACTGTACAAAATTTCATTACTCTACGATGAAGTAAGTGAATACCAAAGGGTCCTTTGAAATTTGCTTGGTGGCGCTATAGAGAAACTAAGTCCTGCTCACTAAAGTTTGTTAAGGATTCCTGTTGGGGGGTGGATAAGGATGCATCCAAATGAGTTTTAAGCAGCTCGGCCCAAAACTGTGGAATTCAGAGCCAAACGTATGACAGCAGCGTTTGAGGTGAATATGCCACGCCGCCACGCCCCCCTGCTCCATCCAATCCAGTTGAGCCTGAAATCCACAACATACCAACATGTGTTCTGTCTGTGGACACAGTTTCATGTTGATTAGCTCAGAGGGGTAACATAGCGACCGCTTACAACAAAACATGACACTTCCTGTTGTCAGGGGGCGTGGCCTAAGCAATGTCATCATTTGACCATTGGATATTATAGGAGACCTGATGGTGATCAATCACTGAAAGTTTGATGCCTCTGTGTGTTTCTGTGTAGGAGATATAACACTTTTATTTTTTGTGGCGAGTAGGTGAACTTTGACCCCTGCTAATGCCCCTTCAACAAGCTCAAAAACTCACCGTTTTGATAACTTTTAATTGGCCATGCCTTATGATCAGACTGCCCGAGTTTCAAGCCGCTCGCTAAAAATCTCTAGGAGGAGATCCATCAAATACCAATGCTATAAACGTCAAAAATTGGGTCAAAATCAGACTTTCAGTCTAAAATGGCCAACTTCCTGTGATATTTGCACTATGACATTAATTGTAAATTCTGAGCGTCTTGTTGAGCTCTACCACTTTACCAAATCTCATGTCTCTACGATGAAGTAAGTGAATAGCAAAGGGTCCTTTGAAAATTGCTAAGTGGCGCCGTTGAGGCATTAGGTCACGCCCACCAAAATTTGTTATGGATTCCTGTTGGGGGGTGGATAAGGATGCATCCAAGTGAGTTTTATGCAGCTCGGCCCAAAAATGTGGAATTCAGAGCCAAACGTATGGCAGCGGCGTTTGAGGTGACTTCACCACGCCGCCACGCTCTCCTGCTCCATCGAATCGACTTGGGGCTGGAATCCACAACACAACAACATGTTTTCTGTCTCTGGACACAGTTTCATGTTGATTAGCTCAGAGGGGTAAGATAGCGACCGTTTACAGCAAAACATGACACTTCCTGTTGTCAGGGGGTGTGGCCTAAGTGATGTCATCATTTGACCATTGGATATTATAGGAGACCTGATGATGATTAATCACAGAAAGTTTGGTGCCTCTGTGTGTTTCTGTGTAGGAGATATAACACTTTTATTTTTTGTGGCGAATAGGTGAACTTTGACCCCTGCCAACGCCCCTTCAGCATGCTCAAAAACTCACCGTTTTGATAACTTTTGATTGGCCATGCCTTATGATCAGACTGCCCGAGTTTCAAGCCGATCGCTCAAACTCTCTAGGAGGAGATCCATCAAATACCAATGCTATAAACGTCAAAAATTGGGTCAAAATCAGACTTTCAGTCTAAAATGGCCAACTTCCTGTGATATTTGCACTATGACATTAATTGTAAATTCTGAGCGTCTTGTTGAGCTCTACAACTGTACCAAATTTCATGTCTCTACGACGAAGTAAGTGAATAGCAAAGGGTCCTTTGAAAATTTCTAGGTGGCGCCGTTGAGGCATTTTTCTTTAGATTTTTGTGACGACCTTAAAATACAAAATTTTTAAACAGTCACCATGCATCTGCCAAGTTTGGTGAGTTTTTGAAAATGAGAAAGCCCCCAAAAAGGCCCCTCTTTAGGGGGGCAGAATAATAAGAATAATTAAAGCCGCAAGCGGCATCGAGCGGCCCTCGCAGCAAAGCGCCGCTCCGGCCTTGGCCACCGCTGGGATTTGCGCACCGCGGGCCGCCCGCCACCGCAGATGCTGTCACGCATTTTGCCCGCCCGTCCACTGGGCGATTTACACAAACGTGTTCGGCAGGGCTCCCCCACGACTCACAAAAAATCTGGTGCAGATTCACCACAACGGACCGGTATAGCGCCCGCTTCACAGCAGACGCCGCATCAATCCGCCTGTCGATCTCCCACCCCATCTTCCCCTCATTCGTGAACAAGACCCCAAGATACTTGAACTTCTCCACTAGAAGCTGGCTCTTGGGACTTTCCTTTTTTAAAAAGCTTATAGTTAGAGTGGCTCATGTTACCCTGAGCTACCTCTATAGTTATGCTGCTATAGGTTTAGGCTACTGCAGGACATCAGGGTCTATTGTTCTTCAATTTTGAATGACTGTTGTCATTTCAGCTTTTAACTTTTTGATTTTTCTTTTTTCTTCATAGTAGGCACACCTGGTCTGGCGTTCTGTTAGCTGTGGCATCATCCAGGGAAGACAGATCACCCGCTACTACCATCTAATGTAGAACTTCTGTGCTTTTTTGTCTGTCTTGTTGTGTCTCTGCTCTGTCTTCTGTAACCCCCAGTCTGTCGAGGCAGATGACCGTTCATACTGAGCCCGTTTCTGCTGGAGGTTTTTCCTTCCCGTTAATGGGGAGTTTTCTTTCCTGCTGTCGCTTCATGCTTGCTCAGTAGGTAGGATTGCTGCAAAGCTATGGACAATGCAGACGACTCTCCCTGTGGCTCTACGCTTCTTCAAGAGAGAATGCTATTTGTCAAGACTTTGATGCAATGAACTGGTTCCCTTATATAGGAATTTTTTTGACCAATGTGTATAATCTGACCCAATCTGTATAATCTGATTGATTTTGACGTTGTAAAGTGCCTTGAGATGACATATTTCATGAATTGGCGCTATATAAATAACATTGAATTGCATCATCTCTTCAGACCAAGTAAACTATCACATTTTTTGAGACAGTTATCTCATTTTAAAGGTATAATCATCTAACGTTATTACTATTAGCTAGTTAAAGCTCCATAATAATATTAGACCAGGTTTTAGTTCCACTCTTTTATTATGCACATCTAGGCTACCTATAAATATAAAGTATGGCATGCCAAAAAACATTTTCAACAAAAGGCAATTTTAGTAATGGCCTTGCGATTTTATATCTAAGCATTAAAAATGATAATATTTCACAAATTTTCACAGCAAGATGGAAATAACGACTATCCAACATTTTAAGATTTTGTAAAAACTTTTTTCCTTTTTTACCTACCTTTTGAAATTAATACTTGTTTCTACTTCTCCAAAATTATACTTCAAGAAAACTATTGTGCTGTCCTGGGGCCATATGCAGCTAGACAGCTAGGACAAAAGTTCCCCACACAAAGCTTCCTTTTCTTGCGTTGTCTGAATAACCTTTGTTCCCAAATCTGGCTTTAAACATTCTTTTTGTAAAAAGACGAATATTTTTCCAAGGCAGAAGCGTGTAGAACAAATTCAACTTCAACGTTAGCAGTTTCCCTAGCTTCATAGCTGAAAGCAGCTTTTAACGGGAGCAAAATACGTCAAAGATCTTTTTTTAAGGTGAGAGCACTCACTATCTCACGTAATTCACATAGAGATCTAACAAAGTTGTGATGTCTCACTCTGATTAAATATGAACCCAAAACTTTTCTAACTATTTTTGCCTTGGATTTCCTCTGACAAAGAATTAATATCTTATTTATGTAATGTATTCACGACATGAATTCCTTGCTGTCTTAACAAAAGGCAGAACAACTATAATGTTACTTTCTATAATTATTACAGGCTCTGCTGAGATGTCAAATTCTGGAGAATGCTTAGACACCCTGACACACAAATATGGATTAACTTCATTTCATGTGCACTCGTGAACTTGTTTTAGTTGATTTAGTTTTCTTGATGTACTGTAGAGCGTGATGAGGTCTGTTGTGGTATTGTGTGCACTGGATTGAGGGGACAGTTGGTGTTGTCTGTCAAACCCAATCTTCTTAAGCTGCAAATTCAGTAAAGTTACCATATATATATATATATTATATATATATATATATATATATATATATATATATATATATATATATATATATATATAAAACGGTTGCAGTTACAGCTCAAACGTCGTAACAACACTTCTAAATCTGAGTCTGACGCACAATTTCAAATACAAACACGATGCAGTTTGACTTTTGTCCGATGACGAGCGAGCGAGCGAGAGAGAGAGAACTGGTAAAGCAGCACATAGTAACAATAAGTCTAGCGCGCCATAAAGATGTTATTAATCAGGGAAATCTTTCTGATTGTTTCACAGCGGTTACCTGCAGCGGGTAAACACGCCCACGACAACACACTTAGGCTCCACGCAGCCCGTTTCTATCGGAATATGCGCCAAAACTGCCTCTTTAAAATGAACTGCACGGTGCAGTCTGCGCCTGTCTGAATTGCAATGTGAAGTTTTACACATCTATGCGTGAGCATAATCAAAAATTCCCCCCAGGAGCAGCGTTTTTTTTTTCCCCAGGACCCGCGGTAACGACAGCAGTGTTCTTACGATGGAGTATTAGGGCCACACATGAAGAGAAAAAATAATTTTGCCATGACGAGATTAAACTGGTGCAGATCAGTTGATGCAGCGATGCATTTGGCCACCGGAGGCAGTGGCGACCCACCAGCTTAAAATCTATGTATTGATGTCTATGTATGTATTTTAATCATCTTAAAAATGGTCTTATAGCTTAAAAGATCATCCTGTTTTGGTTGGTTTTGTAGCCGAATAGAAGAGATGTTCTCAAAGCATTAAATAAGCCTTTTGACTTTTAAAAATGTTGTGCTTTTAAGGTAATTTTAAGTTACTTTTTATTAAATTTATCAATATCCTATGGAAGTCTGGACATATGGCAGTGGCGTTTCAGGTGACTTTGCCACGCCACCACGCCGCCCTGCTCCATCGAATCCAGTTGATCTTGTAGCCGAATAGAAGAGATGTTCTCAAAGCATTAAATAAGCCTTTTGACTTTTAAAAATGTTGTCCTTTTAAGGTAATTTTAAGTTACTTTTTATTAAATTTGTCAATATCCTATGGAAGTCTGGACATATGGCAGCGGCGTTTCAGGTGACTTCGCCACGCCACCATGCCACACTGCTACATGAAATCCAGTTGGGCCTGGAATCCACAACACAGCAACATGTCTTCTGTCTGTGGACACAGTTTCATGTTGATTAGCTCAGAGGGGTAACATAGCGACTGCTAACAATAAAACATGACACTTCCTGTTGTCAGGGGGCGTGGACTAAGTGATGTCATCATTTGACCATTGGATATTGTAGAAGACCCGATGATGATCAATCACAGAAAGTTTGGTGCCTCTGTGTGTTTCTGTGTAGGAGATATAGCGGTTTTTCCTGTTGTCAGGGGGCGTGGCCTAAGTGATGTCATCATTTGACCATTGGATATTGTAGAAGACCCGATGATGATCAATCACAGAAAGTTTGGTGCTTCTGTGTGTTTTTGTGTAGGAGATATAACAGTTTTTCCTGTTGTCAGGGGCGTGGCCTAAGTGATGTCATCATTTGACCATTGGATATTGTAGAAGACCCGATGATGATCAATCACAGAAAGTTTGGTGCTTCTGTGTGTTTTTGTGTAGGAGATATAACAGTTTTTCCTGTTGTCAGGGGGCGTGGCCTAAGTGATGTCATCATTTGACCATTGGATATTGTAGAAGACCTAGTGGTGATCAACTACTGAAAGTTTGGTGGCTCTGTGAGTTTTTGTATATGAAATATAACAGTTTTGTGTTTCATGGCGAGTAGGTGAACTTTGACCCCCGCTCACGCCCCTTCAGCATGCTCAAAAACTCACCGTTTTGATAACCTTTAATTGGCCATGCCTTATGATCAGACTGCCCGAGTTTCAAGCCGCTCGCTCAAAATCTCTAGGAGGAGTTCCATCAAATACCAATGCTGTAAACGTCAAAAATGGGGTCAAAATCAGACCTTCAATCTAAAATGGCCGACTTCCTGTGATATTTACACTATGACATTAATTGTAAATTCTGAGCGTCTTGGTGAGCTCTACCACTGTACCAAATCTCATGTCTCTACGATGAAGTAAGTGAATAGCAAAGGGTCCTTTGAAAATTGCTAGGTGGCGCCGTTGAGGCATTAGGTCACGCCCACCAAAGTTTGTTATGGATTCCTGTTGGGGGGTGGATAAGGATGCATCCAAGTGAGTTTTAAGCAGCTCGGCCCAAAAATATGGAATTCAGAGCCAAACGTATGGCAGCGGCGTTTGAGGTGACTTCACCACGCCGCCACGCTCTCCTGCTCCATCGAATCCACTTGGGGCTGGAATCCACAATACATCAACATGTCTTCTGTCTCTGGACACAGTTTCATGTTGATTAGCTCAGAGGGGTAACATAGCGACCGTTTACAGCAAAAAATTACACTTCCTGTTGTCAGGGGGCGTGGCCTAAGTGATGTCATAATTTGACCATTGGATATTAAAGAAGACCCAATGATGATCAATCACAGAAAGTTTGGTGCCTCTATGTGTTTCTGTGTAGGAGATATAACAGTTTTATTTTTTGTGGCGAGTAGGTGAACTTTGACCCCTGCTAACACCCCTTCAACATGCTCAAAAACTCACCGTTTTGATAACTTTTAATTGGCCATGCCTTATGATCAGACTGACCGAGTTTCAAGTCGCTCGCTCAAAATCTCTAGGAGGAGTTCGATCAAATACCAATGCTGTAAACGTCAAAAATCGGGTCAAAATCAGACCTTCAATCTAAAATGGCCGACTTCCTGTGATATTTGCACTATGACATTAATTGTAAATTCTGAGCGTCTTGGTGAGCTCTACCACTGTACCAAATCTCATGTCTCTACGATGAAGTAAGTGAATAGCAAAGGGTCCTTTGAAAATTGCTAGGTGGCGCCATTGAGGCATTTTTCTTTAGATTTTTATGAGGACCTTAAAATACAAAATTTTTAAACAGTCTTCATGCGTCCGCCAAGTTTGGTGAGTTTTTGAATATGATAAAGCCCCGAAAAAGGCCCCTCTTTAGGGGGGCAGAATAAAAATAATAATAATAATAATAAGAAACAACACAGAAACAATAGGCCTTCGCAGCGCTTCGCTGCTCGGGCCTAATTAACACTACAGATACAATAGGCCTTCGCAGCGCTTAGCTGCTCGGGCCTAATTAAAACCGCAAGCGGTGATGATCGGCCCTCGCAGCCAAGCGCCGCTCTGGCCTAAGGGCCACCGCTAGGGTACGCGCACCTCCCGCCGCCAGCCACCGCAGAAGCTGTCATGCATTTTCCTCACCCGTCTACCATGCCATACACACGTATGCGTTGGGCAGCGCTCCCCCACGACTCACAAAAAATCTGGTGCAGATCGGTCGATGCACCGAGGAGACACAGCCGTTGAATAATAAAAATGCATTTGGCCACCGGGCCGGACTAAATCGTTCGGCGGGCCAGATCCGGCCCGCAGGCCGTACGTTTGACACCCCTGGTTTAAACATTAGTATACCAACTTAATCAAAGGTATCTTACTAGCTGTTAATCCAGCTTCATGTGAAAAGTTAACAAAACCTTTTTAGTTATTTAAAGTTAATTATTTCATGTGTTTAAGGGTTTCGTTTCTTGCATTAAGACAGCTTTTATGAAAGTTTGACAGTTAAATTGGTGGATACACACCCAAAAGTAATAATGTAAAAGTAACACTTTGGCAATTGGAAAATTGCTAAAGTAACACGTTAGCAATATTCCACATGTGTATGTTGTGTACAAACTTTAGTAATTTCTAACAGACCACTTCACTCTCAGAAAGCAGGTCTGCTAGTGGTTCCTAAAGTCTGTAAAACCAGAATGGTAGGCAGATCCTTTAGTTATCAGGCTCCTCTCCAGTGGAACAAACTCCCAGTTTTGGTCCGTGACGCAGACACCCTGTCTACTTTTAAGACTAATCCTAAAACTTTCCTTTTTCCATCCATCCATCGTCTTCCACTTATCCGGGGTCAGGTCGCAGGGGCAGCTTCAAGAGGGAGCCCCAGACCTTCCTCTCCCCAGCCACTTGGGCCACTTCCTCCGGGGGAATCCCAAAGCGTTCCCAGGCCAGCATAGTCTCTCCAGCGTGTCCTGGGTCTTCCTCTGGGCCTCCTCCCGGTGGGACGTGCCAAGAACACCTCATCAGGGAGGCGTCCAGGAGGCATCCTAACCAGATGCCCGATCCACCTCAACTGGCTCCTCTCAATGTGGAGGAGCAGCGGCTCTACTCTGAGTCCTCCCCGGATGACTGAGCTCCTCACCCTATCTCTAAGGGAGAGCCCAGACACACTATGGAGAAAACTCATTTTGGCCGCTTGTATCCGGGATTTCGTTCTTTCGGTCACGACCCAAAGCTCGTGACCATAGATGAGGGTAGGAACGTAGATCGACTGGTAAATCGAGAGCTTGGCCTTTTGGCTCAGCTCTCTCTTCACCACAACGGATCGGTACAGCGCACGCTTCACAGCAGACGTCGCACCAATCCGCCTGTCGATCTCCCGCTCCATCTTCCCCTCATTCGTGAACAAGACCCCAAGATACTTGAACTCCTCCACTAGAAGCTGGCTCTTGGGACTTTCCTTTTTGACAAAGATTATAGTTAGAGTGGTTCATGTTACCCCGAGCTACCTCTATAGTTATGCTGCTATAGGCTTAGGCTGCTGGAGGACATCAGGGTCTATTGTTCTTCAATTTTGCATGACTGTTGTCATTTCAGCTTTTACCTTTTTGTTTTTTCTATTTTTTCTTCATAGTAGGTACCCCTGGTCTGGCGTTCTGTTAGCTGTGACATCATTCAGGGAAGACAGATCACCTGCTATTACCATCTAATGTAAAACACATTACTGGATCAATGTGTGCTTCTGTGCTTTTTTGTCTGTCTTGTTGTGTCTCTTCTCTCTCTTTTGTAACCCCCAGTCGGTCAAGGCAGATTACCGTTCATACTGAGCCCGGTTCGGCTGGAGGTTTTTCCTTCCTGTTAATGGGGAGTTTTTCCTTCTGCTGTCACTTCATGCTTGATCAGTATGAGGGATTGCTGCTAAGCCATGTACAATGCAAACGACTCTCCCTGTGGCTCTACGCTTCTTCAGGAGTCAATGCTGCTTGTTACGACTTTGATGAAATCAACTGGTTCCCTTATATAGGAATTTCTTTTACCAATCTGGATAATCTGACTTAATATGTATAATCTGATTGATTTTGACATTGTAAACTGCCTTTAGATGACATGCAGGCCGGCAGACCCGACATGTATATTAATAATATGTATTATTATTATTAATATTATTATTATTTTATATATCTGCCTCGTTATATTTGCATAATGCATGAAGAAAAATATCAGCAGCGCAAGAGTCTGTTCCGATCATCCAGCCCTTACCACAGGCTACTGCAGCCCATTGGTTATCATCCCTGACAGTCTAAAGGGCTAGGCCAATCATAAAGTAGAAAAACACCTTCACGCTCCATGTGGAACTTTGTGCAGCGGTGTTCACAGTAGTAATGGATAAGAAACGCAAGGGAGGCGCAGAGAAACTGCACGAAAAAAAGAAACGAGTTCTTCAAACGGATGCTGCGAAATGTGTCAAACTGACTGACATGTTCCCAACAGCAGGCCCTTCATCTGCTCCGGTGTCTGGTGTAAAATATGGTGGTGGTTGTAGTCAGTGACGTGCGGTAGAGAGTGACACGGGAGTGGATTTTCACTCCTGTCCCGTCCCACTCCCACTGATAAAAATTGTGTCCCGTCCCAATCCCGGGCCAGAGTAGAAAAAAAAATCCTGTCCCGTCCCGCTCCTGGTAAAATTACTCCCACTCCCATCCCGCTCCCACTCAGAATGACTCCCGCTCCTGCCCTACTCCCATTCTTGTTGTCTTCATTAAGTTTTCTGGAAATACATTAAACCTGAATGTCTATGAAGGGTCAGTTAAGTTCCTGTTTTAGCTGTAGTAAAGGCCAGTTAAAGTGAAAGGAATAATAATAAATAAATAAATAAAGTAACAAACACGGAAACAGACCATGCCTATCTTAGTTGAATAAACAAAATGTACAATGTTGCTTTTTACTAATTCATTAAGTAATTGTTTCACATGAACAATGAAGTTACTTTTACATTTCAAATTGCTGAAACTAAAGAATAATGCACCGAGAAAGAGATCTATACTCAGTTAAGAAAAAAGTGCATAAAGGCATTACTGTCACAATTTAGATAATGTACCGAAGTGGTTCAAAAACTCAGTTTAGTAAAACAAAAAATTACAAAAAAGTTGAATATCATTCAAGCATATTAGTATTTTTCCATTTGCAATAAAATATCCACAAACTAATTAGGGTTTACTATCAGAACCAATACATTCATTGAACATTAAACACATTCTTAGACAGATCTGTCAACTTTTATCAAAAGTTAAAAGTGAGATTATGTTAATTTTCGGGGATGATGCGGAGCTGGAGGCGGAGCTAACTGGACCCAGGAACAGCCGGTCCAGTCGGCTCCGTCTCATTTTTACCCGACCAGACATGGAAGTACATGTTTTACTTTTGTTAAATAGTGAAACAGAAGTGTTAACACATTGTTCAGTTATTGGGTTAAAACAGAAAAAAACACAACTGTTCAGACAATACTAAATAAAATAATAAAGTAGTTTTAAGTTATTGGCCGTATTATTACACTGTTGCACATTGGGAAATTAGTCCAGGAAACACGTTTTACAAGCAGGTACTGAGTGTTAACACCGTGACATTCAACTCTCCTCAAGTTTGTTAATATTTGCAACTTTACAGTTGCGCTGTGAGTTTAATAAATAAGTCCTTACTTTTGACTTTGCGTTGCCGATCCAACTTTTCCAGGTTGAGTTCGCCACTAGCGGTTGATCCCCCCCCCCCCCACTCCCATTCTGTTTTTTGAGCGCTGGCGGAAAAAATAAACCGGATGCACTGTTGGCTTCTGGGTCGTGTAGTTCTTTGACCAGCATTATAGTTTCGGTTTCTTGGAAAAAAACTACAAAATGGCGGCGGCGAACCTACATTTTTGATTTTCTATTTTATTTAATCTTTTGGCTTCGATCCTAGTTAATTGTACCTGTTGTTGGTTTACTCCCGCTCCCGTCTGCTCCCGTTTATATTTAATCCTGTACCGTCCCAATCACGTGATATTTACTGATGTTGACTCCCATCCCGCGGGATTCCCGTGGGAATCACGTGACCCGCGGGATTCCCGAAAAAATGTCAGTCTCTAACGTGCGGTAGGGTTCATGGCTGGTGAGGCACTGACGTCATCAGAGTCAGATTTACAAATATATACACTCTACAGAGTAGACTCGTTGCAAAGTGCTGAAGGAGACTGATTGAGCCAAATAAATTCACCAAGATACATGGAAAAATATTGGTTCTTTGATGAAAAAAATTGTCATTTGATTGGTAACAGTTTATGAGTTATGATGGATTTCTGCATTTGTAACACATTCTAAAACTATAACCCACATTACGCAGATTTTATCACAAAAACAAAACATGAATAAGTATCGCTGTCTTACCTCTACTTATAATTTAAGTCCCTGTGGCGCTCTTTCTGAACAAAAATATCATCATTTTCCGGTAAAAGTTCTCTTTATCTTCTTCAGTTTTAAAAGTCTCTCAGTCTCAATGGAGCTCACTGCCAGGGAGGAAAGCCTTCCCTGATCAGTCCTGTTCCAGCTGTATGTTTAGTCTTTTTAGTGCTTTACTTGTTTAGCAAAACTCGCTAATAAAACATCAATAACTTGTTTTGACTCTACTATTTGGGGATCACGAGCGGTGCCCCTTGAGCGCCCCCTGCCTAGTGGCCAAGGAACTGCTGGCCTCACCTACAACCACTTCTTTGCTGTTTATGATCGGCCAGCACCACGAAAACATGTTATCTGCACACAGTTTGATGACCAAAACACAATTCGTAATCCACATATATTAAATTGTGGAAAATCAGTTCATAACTGTTTGAACAATTGAATTTATGATCTAGAGACAGGAAGATGCATTCACAGAATGGAAGTCAGCGCAGTTACCATGGGATTGCGCAATCCCAGGGTAGGCCAAGCTCGCTGCGGCCTCACCGGCTTCGCTATCAAGCGCCACCAAGGATTTACATGAAAAATAGCGAAAAGTCTGCGATTTTAAAGAAAATATGATCAAAAATTAGGAAATTAGATAAATAAAATACTTATTACAAATGACTGAGTAAATCAAAATTTATATTATGTTATTATATATTTTCTTTCTTTCCATGATGACAAGTGAGGCATTTCTCTGGTTCATTTTGTCATTGGCATCCTTTTTTACACAGTGAGTGCACATTAGTCCAATGTTACCCTACAGTATCTGGAAGACTGAATAGATCTGATGAGCAACTTACAATAACTTCTTATAATGATGTAACGTGATAATATGTGTGATTGACCGTGACACCTCTCTTTCTCTCTCTCTCTCTCTGATCTAAGAATAGTTGCTGTGCTGTGGTGGAGTTTACATTTTACAGTGTTAATAAATTAAGATTTTGGAAGTATTTTAAGTGTCCACTCTCACTAATTTCCATTATCCTGACTTCAAGGTATTGCACAGTTGGTATTGCACAGTTGGTATACACATTCAGTACACAAAACAAATGTGGTGGGCCAGTCTAATCCAAAATGCCAGGGCCAATTTTTTGTCCCAATCCACCCCTGATGACATGTTTCATGATTTGGCGTTATATAAATAAAAACTGAAATGTATTGAACAAGAGTTTGTCAGTTTTCAAGCAGGATTTGTATATCTGTTCAACTTAAATATACAAGGAAACCAAAGAGTTAAGATCACTTACTTACCAAGAGAAATTCCTTTGGGGTTTATTTGTGGTCTCTTGCTGCCCCCTGCTGGACAAGTATGATCAAATACATATGCTTTACATGTCAACTTGGTATCAAAATTCAGATTTCAATCTAAAATGGCTTACTTCCTGTGATACTTGCAGTATGACATTAATTGTAAATTCTGAGCGTCTTGCTGAGATCTACAACTGTACAAAATTTCATTACTCTACGATGAAGTAAGTGAATACCAAAGGGTCCTTTGAAATTTGCTTGGTGGCGCTATAGAGAAACTAAGTCCTGCTCACTAAAGTTTGTTAAGGATTCCTGTTGGGGGGTGGATAAGGATGCATCCAAATGAGTTTTAAGCAGCTCGGCCCAAAACTGTGGAATTCAGAGCCAAACGTATGACAGCAGCGTTTGAGGTGAATATGCCACGCCGCCACGCCCCCCTGCTCCATCCAATCCAGTTGAGCCTGAAATCCACAACATACCAACATGTGTTCTGTCTGTGGACACAGTTTCATGTTGATTAGCTCAGAGGGGTAACATAGCGACCGCTTACAACAAAACATGACACTTCCTGTTGTCAGGGGGCGTGGCCTAAGCAATGTCATCATTTGACCATTGGATATTATAGGAGACCTGATGGTGATCAATCACTGAAAGTTTGATGCCTCTGTGTGTTTCTGTGTAGGAGATATAACAGTTTTATTTTTTGTGGCGAGTAGGTGAACTTTAACCCTTGCTAATGCCCCTTCAACAAGCTCAAAAACTCACCGTTTTGATAACTTTTAATTGGCCATGCCTTATGATCAGACTGCCCGAGTTTCAAGCCGCTCGCTAAAAATCTCTAGGAGGAGATCCATCAAATACCAATGCTATAAACGTCAAAAATGTGGTCAAAATCAGACATTCAATCTAAAATGGCCGACTTCCTGTGATATTTACACTATGACATTAATTGTAAATTCTGAGCGTCTTGGTGAGCTCTACCACTGTACCAAATCTCATGTCTCTACGATGAAGTAAGTGAATAGCAAAGGGTCCTTTGAAAATTGCTAAGTGGCGCCGTTGAGGCATTAGGTCACGCCCACCAAAATTTGTTATGGATTCCTGTTGGGGGGTGGATAAGGATGCATCCAAGTGAGTTTTATGCAGCTCGGCCCAAAAATGTGGAATTCAGAGCCAAACGTATGGCAGCGGCGTTTGAGGTGACTTCACCACGCCGCCACGCTCTCCTGCTCCATCGAATCGACTTGGGGCTGGAATCCACAACACAACAACATGTTTTCTGTCTCTGGACACAGTTTCATGTTGATTAGCTCAGAGGGGTAACATAGCGACCGTTTACAGCAAAACATGACACTTCCTGTTGTCAGGGGGTGTGGCCTAAGTGATGTCATCATTTGACCATTGGATATTATAGGAGACCTGATGATGATTAATCACAGAAAGTTTGGTGCCTCTGTGTGTTTCTGTGTAGGAGATATAACACTTTTATTTTTTGTGGCGAATAGGTGAACTTTGACCCCTGCCAACGCCCCTTCAGCATGCTCAAAAACTCACCGTTTTGATAACTTTTGATTGGCCATGCCTTATGATCAGACTGCCCGAGTTTCAAGCCGATCGCTCAAAATCTCTAGGAGGAGATCCATCAAATACCAATGCTATAAACGTCAAAAATTGGGTCAAAATCAGACTTTAAGTCTAAAATGGCCAACTTCCTGTGATATTTGCACTATGACGTTAATTGTAAATTCTGAGCGTCTTGTTGAGCTCTACAACTGTACCAAATTTCATGTCTCTACGACGAAGTAAGTGAATAGCAAAGGGTCCTTTGAAAATTTCTAGGTGGCGCCGTTGAGGCATTTTTCTTTAGATTTTTGTGACGACCTTAAAATACAAAATTTTTAAACAGTCACCATGCATCTGCCAAGTTTGGTGAGTTTTTGAAAATGAGAAAGCCCCCAAAAAGGCCCCTCTTTAGGGGGGCAGAATAATAATAATAATAATTAAAGCCGCAAGCGGCGATGAGCGGCCCTCGCAGCCAAGCACCGCTGGGGTACGCGCACCTCCTCCCTCCAGCCACCGCAGAAGCTGTCACGCATTTTCCCTGCCCGTCCACCGGGCGATTCAAACGAACCCGTACGGCAGCGCTCCACCCCCCCCCCACCCGACTCACAAAAAATCAGGTGCAGATCGGTCGATGCAGCGAGGAGATACAATCGTTCGGCGGGCCGTACGTTTGACACCCCTGGTTTAAACATTATTTTACTGGTTGAAATGCAGTTAAAAGTCTTCAGCTGAAAGGTTGTTGCACACAAATAAAACTTGTTTTGCACACAAAAAGATATGTTTCACACAAAAAAATTGTTTTGCAAACTGTCCGCCTACCTTGCGCTCAAAATATCATTTATAAGTTTTCCTCGAGTACAAAATGGTCTCTGCTCGCACAAAACAGCCTCTGCTCGACTACGATACAATCCCACCCACGCTGCGGTAAATTTGTGCCAAAAGTCACGTGATGCATTAAGAGTTGTTGTTGTTCAGACTTCCCGACATTGAGAAGAATTCAGTTATCTCTAAACTATTGGGCTAATTTACAGGGTCATAGTGAAGATCATCCAGCACAGACCACTTTAACATCTTGTTGGGAAATGGAGAACAGGGAGAGAAGAAGCTTTGGGTAGACAGTTAGACAAAAAGCAATGGAATTAGAATTAACTGATTTAATGTTCAGTTCAACAGTACCACTGACAGCAGTACAACCTTGGATACTACCTGAAGCTAAAGTAGATCTAACACTATTACGAAAGGGAAATAAGGTCAGGGTTTTTTTTTTAAATTCAAATACAATACAGGAATATATTAATATTTACTAGTTTCATTCAGATCTACACAGATGCATCAAAAAAGTTTAGATAACAAGATAGGAGTATCTTTTATTGTTCCAGAGTTTCATATTACAGTAGGAAAGAGGACAAGTAATAATATATCAGTATACACAAGAGAAATGTTAGCAATTTTGTTTGCAATGCAATGGGTAGAAGAAATAAGACCTCTGAGAGTGATTATTTGTTCAGATTCATCTTCATCACTAATCAGTTTACCGATAAAACACTCAGACAGTAGACCAGATATTTTGATAGAAATCCAGCAAACATTATACAGAATTCAAATGATGGACATTACAGTCATATTTTTGTGGGTACCAGCACACATGGGAGTTAAAGGAAATGAAATGGCAGATAAGGCTGCAAAGGAGGCTACAACAAGAAAAGACATTGATGTGTCAGTTAAAATTAGTAAGATGGAAATAAAGAGCATAATTAAACAGAAGATGAAGGAAAGGTGGCAAAAGCAATGGGAGGAAGAGAGGAACAGAAGATGGTTTTACATGATCCAGAGGAGAGTGGGAAAAATGAGATGGGCAGGGAAGAACATAGGAGAAGAAACAATTATATCAGGACTTAGATTTGGGCACACAGGATTAAATAATACATTATTCTAAATAGGTAAACATAACAATGGCAGATGTGAATATTGTGAGCAACAAGAGACAGTTGAACACGTTATGGTATACTGTAGGAAGTACGAAAGAGAAAGGAGAGAAATGGTCCAAAATCTAAAAAGGAAAAGAATACAATTTGATTTAATAGAAATACTTAGAAAAACTCCAGAGATAATTGTTATGTGATTATTTTTCATTATCTTAGATTAATAAATGTAATTGAGAGGATTTGAAATCTTTTTTTGGTTTTGTTTATATTGTTTTGTTAATTTGATTGTGACTTGTTTTGTTTAGTATAAATAATTCTGATCCACACTCCATACCAGTTGGTGGCGGTAATGCACCATTTGGTTGCGTGCCAACCGGCAAAAAAAATCCATAAAGAAAAAGAAGAAGCAGAAGACTTCCCGACAGCAGGGGGCGCACCTGAAAAAAACTGAAAGGCGCCGGTTTGGCTGAGGAAGAAAGACGTGATATCACAGCTAACAGCAGGGACGTGCAGAGGGGGGCGGGGGGCTTGGTCACCTGCCCCTTTGCCCCTTGATGCCCAAAGTGCCCTTTTGTCAGTGTTTTTTTATGTGTGTGTGTGTGTGCATGTCCAAAATAAAAATAATTTAGATCTAAATTGCCAGTTACCGTGGCACGTTTACATGATCCACATAACGTGCCTCACTTTTCCCTTCTTCTCCTCTCGCAGCTCCGCGGCTGCTGCTGCCGCTGTCTGACTGCCTGCCCCTTTAAATCGGCAGCACACGTGACTGTGCTCTGTGAATTTTTTTAAACTTAACTCTCATTGGTTGTACTGCCTTAAATCCCGCCTTTCCTCTTTCTGATTGCTAGCGCGTGTGTGCGTGCTTATTTGCTTGGAGCGCAAGATTTAAATTTCAATTCATACAGGTATACTGCCGTTACCTCAATTAATACTTGACAACAAACTAGTCCCAGTTAAAGGTATACTATGCAACCGGGGTTGATTTTCCAGCGAGGCTCCCCCCAGAGGGCGAAAGTAAAAGTGCACTGTCGTAAAGATGCTCAGCTGTTCTCCTGGTTTCTCCATCAAGCCAGGTGCGGTTGTTTGTAGGTGGGGTTGTATTTCCCCTAACCCTAACATACATAAATTTCCCTCGACAGACACAAATATCCTAAAGTTAGTATATTACAGTTATTATCCATTATGCACTTACCAAATATGACTTCAAACAGATTTAAAGTCCTGAATTCCTACTTTCCATTCCAGCCCACAAAGTTGTACTGCCTTGACAGGCCATAGTCCATGATGAAGAACATCATACGTCTCGTGGCCTCATCCACAGTCCTCCCACCAATGTCTGACACTGCTGTGACCTAAGGGGGAACAAAAACAGTTCAAAGCTAATTCATTTTTATAGCTCACAGGAGTAAACACGATGCAAAGACAAACTCTGGGTCTAGATTATTTTCATTGTTGATTAATCTATTGATTATTTTAAACAATTAATTGATTGGTTGCTATAATAATAAAATGTTACAAAATTTTGAAAAATATCAGTGTTTCCCAAATCTCTTGTTCTGTCAACAAAACATGGAGATACTCAGTTTATTGCCATAAATGAGCAAAGAAAACAGAAATATTCACATTTATGAAGCTGAAATCAGAGACGTAGGACTCTTTTGTTGGGTGTTCACGTCAGTAATAAGCTGGACTGGACTCATAACACCGACGCTCTGCATAAGAAGGGCCAGAGCCGCCTCCACCTCCTGAGGAGGCTGAGTTCCTTTGGAGTGAGCAGGCCCCTGCTTAAGACTTTTTATGACTCTGTGGTGGCCTCAGCCCTTCTCTACGCTGTCGTCTGCTGGGCTCCAGACAGCGCAGAACGGGACAGAATGAGGCTGAATAAGCTGGTGAGGAAGGCCACTTCTGTCCTGGGCTGCACTCTGGACTCAGTGGAGAAAGTAGCTGAGAGGAGGGTGTTGTCCAAGTTTACATCCATCATGGACAACACCTTCCACCCCCTGCACCAGACTGTAGAGGAGCTGAGCAGCTCCTTTAGTGCCAGACTTAGACACCCTGTCTGTAAAAAGGAGCGCTACCGCAAGTCATTCATTCCTGCTGCTATCAGATTATACAGTGCTGCACTGTAACTGTAACCAATGTGCAATAATCTATCTAATTCACTGTGCGATAACCTGTGCAATGATCCGAAGAACTTCTGCTGCTATCACCAGGTGAATATATGTCAGTACATGTGCATATATGTATGTATTATATATATATATATATATATATATATATATATATATATATATATATATATATATACAGGGGTTGGACAATGAAACTGAAACAACTCTCATTTTAGTGTGGGAGGTTTCATGGCTAAATTGGACCAGCCTGGTGGCCAATCTTCATTAATTGCACATTGAACCAATAAGAGCAGAGTGTGAAGGTCCAATTAGCAGGGTAAGAGCACAGTTTTGCTCAAAATATTGCAATGCACACAACATTATGGGTGACATACCAGAGTTCAAAAGAGGACAAATTGTTGGTGCACGTCTTGCTGGCGCATCTGTGATCAAGACAGCAAGTCTTTGTGATGTATCAAGAGCCACGGTGTCCAGGGTAATGTCAGCATACCACCAAGAAGGACGAACCACATCCAACAGGATTAACTGTGGACGCAAGAGGAAGCTGTCTGAAAGGGATGTTAGAGTGCTTACCCGGATTGTATCCAAAAAACATAAAACCACGGCTCCCCAAATCACAGCAGAATTAAATGTGCACCTCAACTCTCCTGTTTCTACCAAAACTGTCCGTCGGGAGCTCCACAGGGTTAATATCCACGGCTGGATTCAGAGTGTCTGAAAACATAAAGTACATTTTGCTGCATTGACGTGTATTCTCTCTGAGCGCAGCTTGGTCTGACCTAAGATGGCCGCTCTGTCGGCACGCCTCTCACCCGACGACGGGGCGTCTACGTCATGGGTTAAAGCTAAAATAATCAGTTTGACTGAAAAAAAATCCTAGTCAGCCCATATATTCCCGGGACCGTGGAAATAATGCCACATTAGTTACCTCACTTGCTTATTGTGCAGAGTTAACTTGAACCAAATCTGGTAGTTTTACAATATCCACTGACCATTCATGTCTCTGTCCCACCTTTCAGCTTCAGAGCCTTGGTGTCTTCCTGGACAGCCTCCCATCCTCTCCTCCACTGTCCACATCCATAACATCACCTGGTTAACTTTCATATCGGGAACATCAAGTTCTTCCTTAACACTTTAACCAAACTGGTCCACAGTCCACTTTACACTGTCAGCTCCCTTCCCTCCCTGTCCTCCAGAAAACCTCCATAAACTACAACTAGTACAAAAGACAGCAATTTACATCTTTACATCATCTACTTCACATCTGAACATTACCTCCACTGGCTCCCTGTCACCTTCAGTATAAATTAATCATATGAACAAACAAGGCCAACCACAACCTGGACAATGCAGGACATATAACCAACACTATGATGTCATACATTTTAGTTTAACACTGATCGCACATTACAAGGTCCCTGATTGGTTTATCAGCTAAGTTGCTGGAAGCCAGTGAATACACGCTGAAAGGTGACATGGCCACAGGTGGAAATAATTCATTAATTAACTGGAGCAGCGACAGTGTGTCTATCGACAGACACGCTTACCGAGGGCAGTTGTTGTCAGATGGTCAATCCGCTCCACTTCCTGACTTGCTGGTTCGCATAAACCCAAAGAAAACCTTTGACCACCACTGCTTTCATTCATGCATCTGTGGCCAGTTTGAGATGTTCTTCCAAAAGTTATGATTGAACACCGATCATAACTTTTGGTCTACGTATACATGTCTGTGCTGGTAGCCAGCGCAGAGCCATAGAGAGAAAGGCTCTGAGCCAGCGGAACCCGGATGTAAACAAGAGCCTTGCTCGCTAGCCTTAGGGCGCTAGCATTAGCGCTATAAGTAGCACCTTAAGACGCTAGAATTAGCCGCAGAACTGAGACTGCTCATCCCACCTCAAGTTGTGGTGGGGGATATTACACTACATGCATATATAATCCAAAAAGCCTTACCTGTTTGTCTGTTTCCCCTCCTAAATTCTCCAATGTGTGGTGCTAATGTTGTTAGCTGTGACATCACGGACTTCTTCCTCAGGCAAACGGACACGTTTCAGATTGTTGGAGTGCGCCCCCTGCTGTTGGGAGTCTTCTTCTTCTCTTGTTCTTTATGAATTTTTCTCACAGTGTGTCATATATGTTCAACTGTGTCTTGTTCCTCACAATATTCACATCTGCCAGTGTTATGCTTCCCTATTTTGAATAATGTACCATTTAATCCTGTTTGGGCAAATCTAAGTCTTGATATAAGATAAGATAGTCTTTATTGATCTCACATTGGAGAAATTCACTTGTCACATCGGCTCAATAGTCAGTCAATAGTCAGCAGTAGGAAAGGGTGCATCAGTTATATACAGTGTATCTTCCTATATACAGTGGATCAAAAAGAAAATGAGAAAAAAAGTAAGAATTAAAAAAATACAAAAGAAATCGGAGTAGGCAGGTGATGTCATGTGTACTTCCCGGTTATATACATACATACACACACACACACATATTTTATATATATATATATACATACATATTTTATATATATATATATATATATATATATATATATATATATATATATATATATATATATATATATATAAATAAATAAATAAATAAATAAATAAAGGCAAGGCAAGGCAAATTTATTTGTATAGCACAATTCAGTACAGAGACAATGCAAAGTGCTTTACATGATTAAAATACAGGAAAAGAAAACAGAAAATGTAGACATCAATAAACAGCTGGACTAAAAAAGTTGAACTAATGCTGTTTCAGTAGAACAGTTTAACTAGAACAGTCAAAAACAGTCCTAAACAGATGTGTTTTTAATCTTGATTAAAAAGAACTCAGGTTTTCCGCACTTTTACAGTTTTCTGGAAGTTTGTTCCAGATAAGTGGAGCGTAGGAACTAAATGCTGCTTCTCCTTGTTTAGTTCTGGCTGTAGGTACGCAAAGAAGGCTGGAGCCAGAAGACCTTAGTGCTCTGGATGGTTGATACACTGATAACAAGTCTGTGATGTATTTAGATGCGTTCAGCAGCGTTCTGGATCAGCTGCAACTGTCTGATCCACTTTTTAGGCAGACCTGTGAAAACACCGTTGCAGTAATCGATTCTACTAAAGATAAACGCATGGATTAGTTTTTCCAGATCCTGCTGAGACATCAGTCCTTTAATCCTGGAAATGTTCTTCAGGTGATAGAAAGCCGATCTTATATATATACACACATATACACATATATATATATATATATATATATATATATATATATATATATATATATATATATATATATATATATACACACACACATATATATATATATACACACATATATATATATACACACATATATATATATATATAGGCCTACATACACATGTACTGACATATATTCACTTGGTGATAGCAGCAGAAGTTCTTCCGGATCATTGCACAGGTTATAGCACAGTGTATTAAATAGATTATTGCACATTATTTATTGCCCAAAGTTATAACAGTTGTGGTTATATAGAACAGATTGCTGGATCAATGTGTGCTTCTGTGCTTTTTTGTCTGTCTTGTTGTGTCTCTGCTCTGTCTTCTGTAACCCCCAGTCGGTCGAGGCAGATGACCGTTCATACTGAGCCCGGTTCTGCTAGAGGTTTTTCCTTCCTGTTAATGGGGAGGTTTTTTTTCCCTGTTGCTTCATGCTTGTTCAGTATGAGGGATTGTTGCAAAGCCATGGACAATGCAGACTACTCTCCCTGTGGCTCTACGCTTTTTCAGGAGGAAATGCTGCTTGTCAAGACCTTAATGCAATCAACTGGTTCCCTCGGCTAAAATGTTTATCCATTTTAGCCGCGCAATCCTCCATAATTAAAGTCCGACAGTCCACAGATGGCAACAGTTTGTTGATTCAAAATTAATTGTTAATCCACTTCAGCATCCGATGCATTAGAATTACGCCCTTATGTGTGCACACTATATTTAGATGGCCATCATATCGGTGGTAGCGCTACACATACCTAATCCAGACGAATGATTGTTCAAATCCAGCGCCGAGCTGATCAACTGCGTCCTCACCGATGTCTATCCTGTCCGACGTCACCTCAGGTGAGCTGAGTTCGATCAGCTGATGCTCCACTCCAAACACGTAACCTCCAGCCCAGTCTTATCTTGCGCAATCACCACCATCAACCATGCAGAAACACGTATCTTTACTTATGCACAGTTCGTGAAGATGCACAAACAGTTTTTGACTGGTTTTGTAGCGGCCAAGCCAATACTTTAAGCCACTGAGGTGCTGCATCGGGGTAATAGAGTTGACGCGCTTATTGTTACCGTTTTGGGATGAATTAGAGTCCGAGTCGTCAGGGCATGTTGAACGCTTCGTCCATTTATTTTCCTCTTTGCATATCAAATGTCCATCATACATGAACACATCTCCAGACAACACATAAAGCAGACTTGCTTGCTTGTATTTATCTTTTTGCGGTCAAAAACTGTTTTCCCCTTCCGGGTGGAAAACCTACCTATCAAAGAAAAGTTCCCCCCTTAAAAAGACATGAACGCTAATTACCCAATCAATGCATTTGCGCTCCTACATATAGGATTAAAGATTAAAATCTTATTTCTTTTAAAGGCCAGCTAAAGATATTTTAAAGCTGCTTCCACTTTTGGACGAATGTGTATAAATGGTTTGGTAAAATATGTACCGTGACTTACAGATGACGCCCAAACATTTGGGTGTGCTGCCATCTAGTGTTGGAAATAATAAATGTTTTTTCCTTCAAAACACAATTCATGTTATAAATAATTGTCAAAAAAATATGGTTGGACGTAGCAAAAATGTTTTTGATAACTTTTGATCCTCTATGTGTGAGGAATTTTTTGGAGTAACTTTGAATGCCATAAGTGTAACGGTTTAGGAGTAGTTTATTCAAATGTAACCCCCAAAAATATGGGAAAATGACATCTTTGATGAGAAATGAATGATTTCCTGTAGGAGGTAGCCCATTGCTTCAAGAGGCTTTTTTGTAGGGCCTATGAAGTTACATGCACTTACCGAGTTTCATAATTCTCAGACAAAGCATGGCTTGGGGCTTACTGATTTAATGCGTTTTTAATGGTTTTCCACAAACCTGATTTTTGCAATGCGACAGCTCAGGCAAATATGCATATTTCATAAAACCTTTGATAACTTTTAAACGTCAATGTCTTAACTGCATGCTGAAAAAATTTGAAAGTAATAGGTTAAAATGCCTAGGACTAGTTCGTTAAAGTTTGAGGCAAAAACGGCCAATATTTTACCCTTTGACCCAAAATAGCAGACTTCCTGTGGGTTTTAGAGCATACACCCAAGAGACTTTTTTTCATAATTTTAAAAAACCTACCTAGGTAAAAAATTTCAGCTTTCTACGTGTTACGGTTTGGCCCAACTCACTCTAGTTGGCGCTGTTGAGCAGGTTTGCCACGCCCGTTTTCAATTACACTAAAATCATGCGATTTCTCACGGGGGACAATTTTGGGCAAAGTTTGGTGAGTTTTCATGCATGTTTAGGCCTCCAAAAAGCCGTTTCAAAAGTCACAAGAATAAATAATAATAATAATTAAAGCCGCAAGCGGCGATGAGCGGCCCTCGCAGCCAAGCACCGCTGGGGTACGCGCACCGCCTGCCGCCAGCCACCGCAGAAGCTGTCACGCAATTTCCCTGCCCGTCCACCGGGCAATTCACATGAACCCGTTTGGCAGCGCTCCCCCACAACTCACAAAAAATCAGGTGCAGATCGGTCGATGCAGCGAGGAGATACAGCCGTTGAATAATGATAATGCATTTGGCCACCGGGCCGGACTAAATCGTTCAGCGAGCCTACCGTTTGACACCCCTGGTTCAAACATTAGTTTACTGGTTGAAATGCAGTTCAAAGTCTTCAGCTGAAAAGTTGTACACAAAAAAGGTGTTGCACACAAATAAAACTTGTTTTGCACACAAAAATATATGTTTCACACAAAAAAAATTTGTTTTGCAAACTGCCAACCTTGCGCTCAAAATATCATTTATAAGTTTTCCTCCAGTACAAAATGGTCTCTGCTCGACTACAAAACAATCCCACCCACGCTGCAGTAAATTTATGCCAAAAGTCACGTGATGCATTAAGAGTTGTTGTTGTTCAGACTTCCCGACAGGAGAGGTTAAACCATGTTGATGGAGATGAGCAGACAGGACGCTCTCGGGTAGGAGACTGAGTGACAGGCTGGTTGGAAACAGGTGCGTGCGTTGCTTCGTCAGAGAAATCTATCTGAAGGAAGAAGGAAAAGGTTGGCGGTAGGCATAAGCAAGTTTGTGACTGGATCAGGATGGCGGCTCAGGTTGTAGAGGATGAGGAAGAACTACATAGTGATATGGATACGGATAGTTGAACGCCAGTTGCTAGTTACCGGGGAAGTGGAAAATTCAAAAGTAGTGAAGCAGGCAGAGGTTCTGGGAATTCAGGAGACAAAGGAAATCTTGAAGACGACAGTACAGATGATGGAAGCAAGGGTGTGCATAAAAAGATTCAATTCAATTCAATTTTATTTACGTCAGACCAGGTGTACCTACTATGAAGAAAAAAGAGAGAGAGCAAAAAGTTAAAAGCTGAAATGTCAACAGTCATTTCAATGTAATGGAATGAAAAACTGGAGAACAGTAGACTGTAGAACCGTAGAAATCAGTAGAGTGATAAAAATATACCCTGATGTCCTCCAGTAGCCTAAGCCTATAGCAGCACAACTATAGATGTAGCTCAGGGTAACATGAGCCACTCTAACTATCAGCTTTGTCAAAAAGGAAAGTTTTAAGATTAGTCTTAAAAGTAGACAAGGTGTCTGCCTCACGGACCAAAACTGGGAGTTGGTTCCACAGGAGAGGAGCCTGATAGCTAAAGGATCTGCCTCCCATTCTACTTTTAGAGACTCTAGGAACCACCAGCAGACCTGCAGTCTGAGAGCAAAGTGCTCTGTTAGGAACATACGGGGTAATCAGAGAATGGGAAATGACCTAGAAGTTGGAAAGAGGCTATTGTGGTTCCAATTCCAAAAACGGGTAAAGATAGCTCAAAACCAGAAAATTATAGACCTATTGCTTTAACATCATGTTTAAGTAAAATTATGGAGAAAATGGTAATTGAAAGATTAATTTATTTTGTTGAATCAAAAGGGTACTTATCAAATTATCAAAGCGGTTTCAGAAGAGGAAGGAATACTATGGATCCAATTGTGTGTTTACAACATGAGGTACTAACAGCAAAAGTTAATAAAGAAAGTGTTTTGGCAGTGTTCTTAGATATAGAAAAGGCTTATGATATGATGTGGAAAGAGGGATTATTGATCAAATTGAGGAAAATGTGAATTTGTGGAAGAATTTATCATTGGGTAGAGAACTTTTTAACAATTCAATTCAATTCAATTTTATTTATATAACGCCAATTCATAAACATGTCATCTCGAGGCACTTTACAAAGTCAAAATCAATCATATTATACAGATTGGTCAAAAATTTCCTATATAAGGAAACCAGTTGATTGCATCAAAGTCCCAACAAGCAGCATTCACTCCTGGAGAAGCGCAGTGCTACAGGGGGAGTCGTCTGCATTGTCCATGGCTTTGCAACAATCCCTCATACTGAGCAAGCATGAAGCGTCAGTGGAAAGAAAAACCACCCATTAGCAGGAAGGAAAAACCTCCAGCAGAACCAGGCTCAGTATGAACGGTCATCTGCCTCGACCGACTGGGGGTTACAGAAGACAGAGCAGAGACACAACAAGACAGACAAAAAAGCACAGAAGCACACATTGATCCAGTGATCTGTTATACATTAGATGGTAATAGTGGTGATCTGTCTTCCCTGGATGATGTCACAGTTAACAGAACGTCAGACTAGGTGTACCTACTATGAAGAAAAAAGAGAGAGAACAAAAAGTTACAAGCTGAAATGACAACAGTCATTTCAATGTAATGCAATGCAAAACTGGAGAACAGTAGACTGGAGAACAGTAGAAATCAGTAGAGTGAGAGAAATAGGCCCCGATGTCCTCCAGCAGCCTAAGCCTATAGCAGCATAACTACAGATGTAGCTCAGGGTAACATGAGCCACTCTAACTATAAGCTTAAATTCTATTCTTGATATAACAGGAAGCCAATGAAGGGAAGCTAAAATTGGAGAAATATGATCCCTCTTGTTGATTTTCATCAGAACTCTTGCTGCAGCATTTTGGATCAGCTGAAGACTTCGAACTGCATTTTGTGGACTTCCTGATAGTAAAGAATTACAATAGTCCAGCCTTGAAGTAACAAATGCATGGACTAGTTTTTCAGCATCACCCCTGGACAGAATGTTTCTAATTTTGGCGATATTCCTGAGGTGAAAAAAAGGAAACTCTGGAAACCTGTTTAATATGGGATTTAAATGACATGTCTTGGTCGAAGACAACACCAAGATTTTTAACTTTATTTCCAGAGGCCAGAATGGATAATACAGGTAAGAGTTGGTAAGAGTCTTTCAGGGAGAAATTAAAAAGAACCACACAAGGCAGTATTATCAGTCCTTTATTATTTTCAGTTATGATAAATGATGCACTTAAAGAAATAGAAAATTAATTGGGTTGTTCATTGTTTGCTGATGACGGAGCTATTTGGAAACGTAGAAGGAATGTTAAATATATTGTAGGCTCTTCCTGGCTCTTATTCAAGAGCCAGGAAGTGAGTGGCTTGCTCCTTTATTATCTTCTTACACATTTAGTCAGCATTTCTGACTGCTTTGAATCCAGTGTAAAACTAGAAAAGAAAGATACAAAAAAATGGCTTAATAAACAGCCATGTAAATATCAGTATTAACGTATCAAAGTATCAGCTGCTTAATATTAACTCAACAGGTATTTTCACAGCCGGCTAGAAAAGTGGCAAATTAGCAAGTAAACACACACACTCTGCTGTCACACAGACCACGACATTTTACCGTTGCTTTTATACACAAAATAACCATAAAAGATATTAACATATCTTATCGAATCTGTAAACAATGAGCAACACTTACAACCATTGCTTTCGGAGATTAACTGCATTGTTGCTGCCCTGAGACGATGCACACATGAGCTGTGTCTCAATTCGTCGGCTGCGTCCTTCGAAGGACGCATTTTAAGGCCGGTGACGTCACAGCGATGCGCGGAGGCTGTCCCATTTGGCCAAAATTTTGAGGATGCTTAAAATGCAGCCTTCAAATGCGTCCTCCTTTTCCCCGAATTCTGAGGATGCACCGCTACCATCCTTAGTGGCCTCGCCTGCCATAAGATTTCCCGAGGTGCTTTGCTCCCTTTTTTTTTTTTAGTAGTTGAAGAAAAAAAAGAAAGAAGGCGGATTTTCATCAAGACTGGAAAGCAGCAGCAGCGCTGGCAGTAGTGCTGTGTACAGCTTTAAATGTAAGTAGTTTGTTTTTATTTTATTTTTTAACTGAACATTATTAAAATACATGACGGTAACGGAGCCACCGGAATTTGTAGGACCAGCTAAAGCTAAAGCTTAGAGCTAATCTGTTGATACGAGACGTTCAACAACATTAAAACCCTTCATAAAAATGTCACAATTTTTGATTTTAACCTACATCTTATTGTAACTGCGCTGATAACTGTGTCCCTCACAAATTCGATCAATTTATTCTCATACAGTTTATTACAAATGATTAGAACTGTCAAAGCTTAATGCAGCTGAAGAAATAACATCAGTCCAGCTGTACTGGGCTGTCAATACTGCAAACGTTTTGTTTGAATACTTAATAACGTATAGTTAATTTACAGTACAGTATAATAAGGTTTAAAGTATAATTCACTTGAAGAACAACACCGGCGTAATTATACAGAAAAGTCATTTTGCCTGTTGACATAACAGAAATATGCTTTACATGTCATTTTGTTCTAGGGAGCAGGGAGCATACAGAGGAGTTGATAAAACTCCGTGGGCAAAATGACCACCTCTTTACCGGGGCCAAGAACACTGCCGCAGTCGGATGAAGGTAAGAGTTGAGACATAATTACATATACATGTTGCATTTGTATGTAAAAGTCACACAAGTTCAAAGAAGTCCTGTTCAAACACCAACGTACAAATATAATCTTTTGATCACATCAAATGATGCCCAGATGTCACTTTTTTTAATCTTATAGTTGTGATATTAGTGACCCTTGTGTGTTTATCTCTTCTCGTTTCTCTTGTTTAGAACAATCCTGCAAAAAACGGGCCTGGAGGGTGAAGTTGAGCCACAACAGGCCAAAAAAAAGTGGGACAACTTGAAAAAAAAAAAATACAAAGGATGTTCAGGTTTGGCTAATGTAATGAAATACACACACACACACACACACACATATATATATATATATATACATATATATATATATATATATATATATATATATATATATATATATATATATATATATATATATATATATATATATATATGAAACACTCCTTTTTTCTAGCTTCAAAGAAACACTACAGAAAATTGCATCTGTTGACACAAATTGTTTTCCTCTACTTTAGGAATGCAAAGATCCAGGGACAGGGCAGGGGGTCAGTGGGAAGCCTACTCCTGCCACCCGGCCATGGTTTATCCTCAGGTTCTGTGTTGCTGTTATTGTTAAATTAAATTAATAAATTGTTTATAAAAGTTATTGTTGTTTGTGTGTTCTTAAAGTCTTTTAACCTGTTACATTATCTGTTTCATCACTTCTTTACAATTTAAGTAAAGTTAGAACAACTTCTCAGTGACATCAATTTATTTTTAGAGAAACAAGTATTTACAATAAACTATCAAAAACATTTTAACTATTTACATTAGATTTTAAAAGTAACTACTACAACTATTTACAGAAGATATAAAATAAATATTACTAAAGAACATATATATATATATATACAATTTTGACTGAGCAGGAGTCCCTGGTGGTGCTGCTGGACTGGATGGGATGCCACACAGATGACCTTGGAGTCTTCTGACTGCGAGTGGGACATCATCTGGGGGGTGGGGGATGCCTCTCTCCACTGTTCACCACATCGTCCATCAGGGTTTGCAGGGCTGACCCAACTGACCGCTGCCATGTTCCTAAAAATGTTTAAGAAGATGCAGAAAATGACTTTACTACAACTGTTTTCATAACCCTTACATGATAAAAGCTAAAAAGTGATTATACTTGCCATCTAAATGTAATCGTGGTCGGGTAGACCCTCCTCCAGGGCAGACACCTCGGCAGACAGCTGGTCCCGCCAGGGAGCACCACTGACTGCCTCCAACACGTTCTCCCCCTCCTCATCCTCTGGCATGTCGTCCTGCACTTCATCGTATGGGGCCATGATGTCACCGGCTCCCAGGCAGATGTTGTGCATTTAAGTTGATGCAGCAGTACATCGGCCTTGTCTGGATAGAGACATGAAGATTAAGAACAACAGGATTAGATGATAGCAATTTCATTTTAGCTGATATAATTCTACTGAATGTTAACCGCTTAACGCCTGGTGTTGCTAATTTGTGACCAAACAATTCTGGCCTTTACTTATTTTACTTAATCTAGATCCACTACTTAACTTTTTTTTTTTACGTTATATATTTAGATTTATTTTTCCTGTATTATTTTTTTCGTTATATAATTACAAATAAAATCAGGCAGTAAGGGGATAACAATTTAGACAAATAATGATTTATTTCTCAATATTAGTTTTATTTGGCTTCTCAACACATTAGTGATACTGAAAGTAGTGATTTAAGTCAGTTATTTACAGGGTTTGTACACATTTAACTATTCAATTCAAATTACTAAAGTTACAAACATAAGCTTATATCAAGTCTTACAAATAAATATAACATTTTATATTTAAACATATTCGTCAATCTGCTGACAAGCGTTTGTTTAATAACTGGTATATTATGATCATTAGCAGGCCCCTGTGGGTGAAAATAATAGCAGGTAAATGTTACCTCTCCACTGCGCTCTCCCAGCCTGAGAAAAATTTGTCGCCGGTTTTGCTGCCGCCGAAGCCGTGTAAACCGACTCTCCTCCTCCAATAACAAGTAAATAAAAAAAATAATTCAATATCCATTTTTTTGCGTCGTTTATCGGCGCTGGTGCTGGTTTTCCCCGGGCTTGGGGTAGACGTGATGACGTCGTGTCGCAACCAGGAAGTGCTCCAAAGGCTAGACCGTCCCATTTACCAACGGCTGAGGATCCTCCGGAGCATCCTCCGATGGCTGGGTCCTCCTAAGGCTGAGTAGGCTGGGTCCTTCGAAGGACACAGCTATGCTCTCTTCCTCTTGTTTGCGTCTTTACTTCCTACTTCCGGTTTGGACGATTTTCAACATAAAAGCACCGCAAATTCATTTAAAACAGAGAACGGTATATTAACATTTCAAAGTAGTTTTTAAATGTCTTTTAAACATATTAAACATATTCAGGGCAGAACAAAGGTCTAGAGAGAGTAAAGCAATTTAAATTCTTAGGAGTATGGTTTGATAAAAAAAACTATCCTGGAAAGTGCACATAGATAAGGTTATTGAAAAATGTAAAAGGATACTTAATATATTGAGATGTTTAGTTGGGTATGAATGTTACATTCCTGCAGTGAAAAAGAAAGGGTTCATAATGAAGTTGGACAATTATTCAGAAAGCTACAGAATTAGGATTAAATCATTTAAATATTAGTCCAACAGTACCATTATCAATAACACCACCATGGATTTTACCTGAAACAATAGTAGATTTAACAATATTGGAAAAGAAAAATAAAGATAAAATGTATATGTGTAATTCTATAATAGTGGAGGAATATATAGAACAGTTTTATAATAATGTAAAAATGTATACGGATGCATCAAAAAAGCAATTACGACAAACTGGAGTAGGTGTAATAATTCCAGAGTTTAAACTGCATATAGGGAAGAAATTAAATGAAGGAATATCTGTTTATACGGCAGAAATTATTGCATTATTAGTTGCTGTAGAATGGATTGAGGAAGTGAGACCATTAAGAGCTGTCATATGTTCAGATTCAAGTTCATCATTGATCAGTTTAAAAAGAAATCATTCAGAAAGCCGTCCAGATATCTTATTAGTAATTCAACAAATATTATATCATATTCAGATGATGGGGTTATCAGCTGTGTTTCTGTGGGTTCCTGCACATATAGGAGTGAAAGGTAATTAAATGGCTGATAAGAAAGCTAAAGAGTCGATAAATAAAAGTAAGAGTGATTAAGAATAGACATGGGTAAATCAGAGGTTCAAAGTATTATGCTGCCATCTTGTGGTCAAAAATAATACCCGTTTTTATGACAAAATGACATCTTTGATGAAAATTAATTGACTTTCTTTAGGGTTTACACAATTGGTCCAAGAGACTTTTTTGTAGGGACTGAGAAGTTACATCTGCTTACAGAGTTTCATAATTCTCAGACAAAGCATGGCTTGGGGCTTACTGATTTAATGCGTTTTTAATGGTTTTCCACAAACCTGATTTTTGCAATGCGACAGCTCAGGCAAATATGCATATTTCATAAAACCTTTGATAACTTTTAACCCTCAAGGTCTCATCTCCACGCTGAAAAAATTTGAAAGTGATAGCTTAAAATGCCTAGGACTAGTTCGTTAAAGTTCGAGGCAAAAACCGTCAATATTTTACCCTTTGACCCAAAATGGCAGGCTTCCTGTGGGTTTTAGAGCATACCCACAATAGACTTTTTTTCATAATTTTAAAAAAGCTACCTAGGTAAAAAATTTCAGCTTTCTACGTTTTACGGTTTGGCCCAACTCACTCTAGTTGGCGCTGTTGAGCGGGTTTGCCACGCCCGCTTTCAATTACACTAAAATCATGCGATTTCTCACGGGGGACAATTTTGGGCAAAGTTTGGTGAGTTTTCATGCATGTTTAGGCCTCCAAAAAGCCGTTTCAAAAGTCCCAAGAATAAATAATAATAATAATAATAATAATAATAATAAAATCTGCAGTTACAATAGGCCTTCGCAGCGCTTAGCTGCTCGGGCCTAATAATAATAATAATAATAATAATAAAATCTGCAGTTACAATAGGCCTTCGCAGCGCTTAGCTGCTCGGGCCTAATAATAATAATAATAATAATAATAATAAAATCTGCAGTTACAATAGGCCTTCGCAGCGCTTAGCTGCTCGGGCCTAATAATAATAATAATAAAATCTGCAGTTACAATAGGCCTTCGCAGCGCTTAGCTGCTCGGGCCTAATAATAATTAAAGCCGCAAGCGGCGATGAGCGGCCCTCGCAGCCAAGCACCGCTGGGGTACGCGCACCTCCTGCCGCCAGCCACCGCAGAAGCTGTCACGCATTTTCCCCGCCCGTCCACTGGGCGATTCACACGAACCCTTTCGGCAGCGCTCCCCCACGACTCACAAAAAATCTGGTGCAGATTGGTGGATGCAGCGAGGAGATACAGCCGTTGAATAATGATAATGCATTTGGCCACCGGGCCGGACCGCTGGGGTTGTAAAGAGATGACATGTTGGAACTATATAAATAAAATTGGATTGAATTAATTTGTCTTTATATAAAACACATGAGTTGCCTCTTGGCATGGCATGCACTAATATATATATATATATATATATATATATATATATATATATATATATATATATATATATATATACATATACATACACACATTTGACCTAATAAAATACATTATTCATGTTTTTATTAGGTCAAATGCAATAATTCAATTCAATTTTATTTATATAGCGCCAAATCATGAAACATGTCATCTCAAGGCACTTTACAAAGTTACGTTCAATCATATTATACATATTGGGTCAGATTATACAGATTGGTCAAAAATGTTCCTATATAAGGAAACCAGTTGATACATATTGGGTCAGATTATACAGATTGGTCAAAAATGTTCCTATATAAGGAAACCGGTTGATTGCATCAAAGTCTCGACAAGCAGCATTCACTCCTGGAGAAGCGTAGAGCCACAGGGAGAGTCGTCTGCATTGTACATGGCTTTGCTGCAATCCCTCATACTGAGCAAGCATGAAGCGACAGTGGGAAGAAAAACTCCCCATTAACGGGAAGGAAAACCTCCAGCAGAACCGGGCTCAGTATGAACGGTCATCTGCCTCGACCGACTGGGGGTTACAGAAGACAGAGCAGAGACACAACAAGAGAGACAAAAAAAGCACAGAAGCACACATTGATCCAGTAATCTGTTCTACATTAGATGGTAATAGCGGGTAAGCCGTCTTCTTTGGATGATGTCACAGTTAACAGAACGCCAGACCAGGTGTACCTACTATGAAGATAAAAGAGAGAAACAGAAAATTAAAGCAGAAATGACAACACGTAATGCATAATTGAAGAACAGTAGAACTCTATAGAGTGAGAAAATTAGATCCTGACGTCCTCCAGTAGCCTAAGCCTATAGCAGTAAAACTATAAAAGGTAGCTCAGAGTAACATGAGCCACTCTAGTTATAAGCTTTGTCAAAAAGGAAGGTTTTAAGATTAGTCTTAAAAGTAGACAGGGTGTCTGCTTCACGGACCAAAACTGGGAATTGGTTCCACAGGAGAGGAGCCTGATAGCTAAAGGATCTGCCTCCCATTCTACTTTTAGAGACTCTAGGAACCACCAGCAGACCTGCAGTCTGAGAGCAAAGTGCTCTGTTAGGAACATACGGGGTAATCAGAGCTCTGATATATGATGGAGCTTGATTATTAAGGGCTTTATACGTTAGAAGAAGAATTTTAAATTCTATTTTTGATTTCACAGGAAGCCAATGAAGGGAAGCTAAAATTGGAGAAATATGATCCCGCTTGTTGATTTTCATCAGAACTCTTGCTGCAGCATTTTGGATCAGCTGAAGGCTTTGAACTGCAGTTTGTGGACTTCCTGATAGTAACGAATTGCAATAGTCCAGCCTTGAAGTAACAAATGCATGGACTAGTTTTTCAGCATCACTCCTGGACAGAATGTTTCTAATTTTGGCGATATTCCGGAGGTGAAAAAAGGAAACTCTGGAAACCTGTTTAATATGGGATTTAAATGACATGTCTTGGTCAAAAATAACACCAAGGTTTTTTACTTTATTACCAGAGGCCAAGTTAATGCCATCCAGATTAAGTGATTGGTTAAGAAGTTTATTTTTTGAGGACTCTGGCCCAAAGATTACAACTTCGGTCTTGTCAGAATTTAGATGCAGGAAATTTAAAGTCATCCAGCTTTTGATGTCATCAAGACATGACTGCAGTTGAAGTAATTGATTGGATTCATCAGGATTTATGGATAAATATAGCTGAGTGTCATCAGCATAACAGTGGAAATTAATCCCATGCTGTCTGATAATTTTGCCGATCGGAAGCATATATTTAGTAAAGAGAATTGGTCCAAGGACTGAACCCTGTGGTACTCCACAGGTGACCCTAGAGTTTAAGGAAGATTTATTATTAACATGAACAAACTGGAATCTGTCCGACAGATAAGATTTAAACCAGCCTAATGCTTTTCCCTTAATCCCTACAGTATGCTCAAGTCTTTGCAGGAGAATATTTTGATCAACTGTATCAAATGCAGTACTGAGATCTAACAGGACAAGTACAGACACAAGTCCATTATCTGAGGCCATGAGAATATCATTAGTGACCTTCACCAGAGCTGTTTCAGTGCTATGATGAGCTCTGAAGCCTGACTGAAACTCCTCAAGTAGGTCATTGCTTTGTAAATGTTCACAAAGTTGATTAGCAACTACTTTCTCAAGAATTTTAGATAAGAAAAGAAGATTAGATATAGGTCTGTAGTTTACTAGCTCATCTTGATCAAGAGAAGGTTTCTTAAGTAAAGGTTTAATAACAGCTACTTTAAAAACCTGTGGTACATATCCATTTACTAAGGATAGATTAATCATGTCTAAAATAGGACCACTGATCAAAGGGAATACCTCCTTAAACAACTTAGTTGGGATTGGGTCTAACACACAGGTAGAAGTTTTAGATGAAGCTAAGATTTTAGATAGCTCAGAAAGCTCTACTGCTTCTAAACAGTTCAAACACTGTGCAGGTTCTAAAGATTCCTCCAATGCTGCCTTACTTATAATAGATAATAGATATAATAGATTGTATTTTACGTATCAGGTACATAATACACACACACACACATACGATATTATACGTAATATAATAACCATTATAACAATTTAAGAAACTAGTTATAATGGTTATATATCAAAAAAGAACATGGAACACAAAAAACATGGTCCATCATATGGGAAGGAGGGACCTGTTGGACCTTTCTATTGCATCCCCTGTCCCTTGATCCGATCAGCCATTTCGACACTGCCCTCTCCAAATCCTTCCTGGTGATCTGTCTGGTTAATGTGTTGTTCTTTAAAGCTCCTGCGGGAAACATATCTTATGGTCACTTTATATGTACCAACACAACTCTCAACTACAATTGTAAAGTCAACTATGTTAAGGTGAAATTTACCAACAAATGATCAGTTTTATATCAATTACCCAAGATTTAAATTGTAATTTTGGGTGAAGTATCCCTTTACATAATTGACTTTACAAACCTGCAAACGTCAGAATGAACTGGGAAAAAGCTAAGAAAAAAAGATCAAAATTCAAAGCTGACTGGCCAAGGCTGTCACATTTTTTTACTTCTTTCTAAAATCTGGCTTTATTAAATTGCCCATAAAAAAATTAAAAACCAAGGAAAAATTACAAAATGTAATTTTTTTGATAAGAACAGCTGTTGACTGGAAGATCTGTGCAAGAAAATCTTGAAAACATTTCTTATATGATAACATTTCTGGAGCACCTGTTTTGAGGGGACATTTATGTCCTTAAGGTGAGGGTATTATTGACATTAGAAAATTAAATTCATAACATACATAAATTTCCCTCGACAGACACAAATATCCTAAAGTTACTATATTACAGTTATTATCCATTATGCACTTACCAAATATGACTTCAAACAGATTTAAAGTCCTGAATTCCTACTTTCCATTCCAGCCCACAAAGTTGTACTGCCTTGACAGGCCATAGTCCATGATGAACAACATCATACGTCTTGTGGCCTCATCCACAGTCCTCCCACCAATGTCTGACACTGCTGTGACCTAAGGGGGAACAAAAACAGTTCAAAGCTAATTAATTTTTATATCTTACAGGAGTAAACACGATGCAAAGACAAACTCTGGGTCTAGATTATTTCCATTGTTGATTAATCTATTGATTATTTTAACAATTAATTGATTGGTTGCTATAATAATAAAATGTTACAAAATTTTGAAAAATGTCAGTGTTTCCCAAATCTCTTGTTCTGTCAACAAAACATGGAGATACTCAGTTTATTGCTTAAGACTTTTTATGACTGTGGTGGCCTCAGCCCTTCTCTACGCTGTCGTCTGCTGGGCTCCAGGCAGCGCAGAACGGGACCGAATGAGTCTGAATAAGCTGGTGAGGAAGGCCACTTCTGTCCTGGGCTGCACTCTGGACTCAGCGGAGGAAGTAGCTGAGAGGAGGGTGTTGTCCAAGTTCACATCCATCATGGACAACACCTTCCACCCCCTGCGCCAGACTGTAGAGCAGCTGAGCAGCTCCTTTAGTGGCAGACTTAGACACCCTGTCTGTAAAAAGGAGCGCTACCGCAAGTCATTCATTCCTGCTGCTATCAGAATATACAGTGCTGCACTGTAACTGTAACCAATGTGCAATAATCTAATTCACTGTGCGATAACCCGTGCAATAATCCTGAAAGAAGTGACTTCTGCTGCTATCAGTAACTGTAACCACAACTGTTATAACTTTGGGCAATAACTAATGTGCAATAATCTATTTAATACACTGTGCTATAACCTGTCCAATGATCCAAAGAACTTCTGCTGCTATCACCAGGTATATATGTCAGTACATGTGTATGTAGGCACATGTATGTGTCACAGGACAGGTTGCCCTGTGACTGGCAACCTGTCCAGGATGGACGAGCCCCCACCCCCCACGACCCCGTGTGACGCCGAGCTGCGTTTCCCCATCAGATACGGCTTGACGTCACACCTGTAGGGAAAAGCCGGTATAAATCGATGAAGGATGGGATGTTAATTTTTTAAAAAGTTTAATAAAATTGCTCAAAGTTTATCAGAAAAAAACATAACTTGCTTTTAAATATGGACATTTTTAATAAGCAAAATGTTAATGTATTTCGTAAAGTTATTGTTGAAGTTAATCTTGGCTGCAGTACTCTGTTTGGCAGATGTTTTGGGGTTGGAGTAAAATGAGTCCATAGATCCACAGACAGGAGGCTTGTTCAGTGGTTTCTAGTACGACTTGCTTCTGCAGTGTCGCTCAACTGCGTGTAAAAATAAAAAAAATTACTTCATAAAAGCTCTCTGAGAATAACCTCTGGCCTCACCCAGTTAGAACCCGCTCTCCAGTCCATGTTGTAGCTGCAGTTTTTTTTTTTACGTCGTTTCCTTAATAATCTGTACAAATCAAAATCCTTGTCATTTTATTAAGAGTGTCGTGGTGCGCAGCGGCTCATCAGGTGGAGCTGCTGCATATTGACTGATAGCCGCTCTGACTGCAGCTCTGCCTTCTTTTGTTCAGAAAAGCGCAGGTGAAATTATTTAATTTATTATTTAACTTTTTCCAAATCGGACCCTGTCAAATGCGGGACAAATGCGCGTCATGGTAAATTAGCCTTTACTCTTCGAATTTTAAATAAAGCGTTACAGCGAATATTGAGGAGGTCCCTGATTGGTTTATCAGCTAAGTTGCTGGAAGCCAGTGAATACACGCTGAAAGGTGACATGGCCACAGGTGGAAATAATTCATTAATTAACTGGAGCAGCGACAGTGTGTCTGTCGACAGAAACGCTTACCGAGGGAAGTTGTTGTCAGATGGTCAATCCGCTCCACTTCCTGACTTGCTGGTTCGCATAAACCCAAAGAAAACCTTTGACCACCACTGCTTTCATTCATGCATCTGTGGCCAGTTTGAGATGTTCTTCCAAAAGTTATGATTGAACACCGATCATAACTTTTGGTCTACGTATACATCTCTGTGCTGGTAGCAAACGCAGAGCCATAGAGAGAAAGGCTATGAGCCAGCGGAACCCGGATGTAAACAAGAGCCTTGCTCGTTAGCCTTAAGGCGCTAGCATTAGCGCTAATATTAGCGCCTTAAGGCACTAGAATTAGCCGCAGAACTGAGACTGCTCATCCCACCTCAAGTTGTGGTGGGGGATATTACACTACATGCATATATAATCCAAAAAGCCTTACCTGTTTGTCTGTTTCCCCTCCTAAATTCTCCAATGTGTGGTGCTAATGTTGTTAGCTGTGACATCACGGACTTCTTCCTCAGGCAAACGGACACGTTTCAGATTGTTGGAGTGCGCCCCCTGCTGTTGGGAAGTCTTCTCCTTCTCTTGATCTTTATGAACTTTCTCACAGTGTGTCATATACGTTCAACTGTCTGTTGTTCCTCACAATATTTACATATGCCAGTGTTATGCTTCCCTATTTTGAATAATGTACCATCTAATCCTGTGTGGGCAAATCTAAGTCTTGATATGAGATAAGATAAGATAGTCTTTATTGATCTCACATTGGAGAAATTCACTTGTCGGCTCAATAGTGTGTGTGTATATATATATATATATATATATATATATATATATATATATATATATATATATATATATATATATATACACATGCCTACATACACATGTACTGACATATATTCACTTGGTGAAAGCAGAAGAAGTTCTTCTGGATCCTTGCACAGGTTATAGCACAGTGTATTAAATAGATTATTGCACATTAGTTATTGCCCAAAGTCATAACAGTTGTGGTTATATAGAACAGATTACTGGATCACTGTGTGCTTCTGTGCTTTTTTTGTCTGTCTTGTTGTGTCTCTGCTCTGTCTTCTGTAACCCCCAGTCGGTCGAGGCAGATGACCGTTCATACTGAGCCCGGTTCTGCTGGAGGTTTGTCCTTCATGTTAATGAAGGAGGTTTTTTTCCCCTGTTGCTTCATGCTTGCTCAGTATGAGGGATTGTTGCAAAGCCATGGACAATGCAGACAACTCTCCCTGTGACTCTACGCTTCTTCAGGAGGAAATGCTGCTTGTCAAGACTTTTATGCAATCAACTGGTTCCCTTATATAGGATTAAAGATTCAAAGCTTCTTTCTTTTAAAGGCCAGCTAAAGATATTTTAAAGCTGCTTCCACTTTTGGACGAATGTGTATGAATGGTTTGGTAAAATATGTACCGTGACTTACAGATGACGCCCAAACATTTGGGTTTGCTGCCATCTAGTGTTGGAAATAATAAATGTTTTTTCCTTCAAAACACAATTCATGTTATAAATAATTGTCAAAAAAATATGGTTGGACGTAGCAAAAATGTTTTTGATAACTTTTGATCCTCTATGTGTGAGGAATTTTTTGGAGTAACTTTGAATGCCATAAGTGTAACGGTTTAGGAGTAGTTTATTCAAATGTAACACCCAAAAATATGGGAAAATGACATCTTTGATGAGAAATGAATGATTTCCTGTAGGAGGTAGCCCATTGCTTCAAGAGGCTTTTTTGTAGGGCCTATGAAGTTACATGCACTTACTGAGTTTCATAATTCTCAGACAAAGCATGGCTTGGGGCTTACTGATTTAATGCGTTTTTAATGGTTTTCCACAAACCTGATTTTTGCAATGCGACAGCTCAGGCAAATATGCATATTTCATAAAACCTTTGATAACTTTTAAAAGTCAATGTCTTAACTGCATGCTGAAAAAAATTGAAAGTAATAGGTTAAAATGCCTAGGACTAGTTCGTTAAAGTTTGAGGCAAAAACGGCCAATATTGTACCCTTTGACCCAAAATAGCAGACTTCCTGTGGGTTTTAGAGCATACACCCAAGAGACTTTTTTTCATAATTTTAAAAAACCTACCTAGGTAAAAAATTTCAGCTTTCTACGTGTTACGGTTTGGCCCAACTCACTCTAGTTGGCGCTGTTGAGCAGGTTTGCCACGCCCGTTTTCAATTACACTAAAATCATGCGATTTCTCACGGGGGACAATTTTGGGCAAAGTTTGGTGAGTTTTCATGCATGTTTAGGCCTCCAAAAAGCCGTTTCAAAAGTCCCAAGAATAAATAATAATAATAATTAAAGCCGCAAGCGGCGATGAGCGGCCCTCGCAGCCAAGCACCGCTGGGGTACGCGCACCTCCTGCCGCCAGCCACCGCAGAAGCTGTCACGCATTTTCCCCGCCCGTCCACTGGGCGATTCACACGAACCCTTTCGGCAGCGCTCCCCCACGACTCACCAAAAATCTGGTGCAGATTGGTGGATGCAGCGAGGAGATACAGCCGTTGAATAATGATAATGCATTTGGCCACCGGGCCGGACCGCTGGGGTTGTAAAGAGATGACATGTTGGAACTATATAAATAAAATTGGATTGAATTAATTTGTCTTTATATAAAACACATGAGTTGCCTCTTGGCATGGCATGCACTAATATATATATATATATATATATATATATATATATATATATATATATATATATATATATATATATACATATACATACACACATTTGACCTAATAAAATACATTATTCATGTTTTTATTAGGTCAAATGCAATAATTCAATTCAATTTTATTTATATAGCGCCAAATCATGAAACATGTCATCTCAAGGCACTTTACAAAGTTACGTTCAATCATATTATACATATTGGGTCAGATTATACAGATTGGTCAAAAATGTTCCTATATAAGGAAACCAGTTGATACATATTGGGTCAGATTATACAGATTGGTCAAAAATGTTCCTATATAAGGAAACCGGTTGATTGCATCAAAGTCTCGACAAGCAGCATTCACTCCTGGAGAAGCGTAGAGCCACAGGGAGAGTCGTCTGCATTGTACATGGCTTTGCTGCAATCCCTCATACTGAGCAAGCATGAAGCGACAGTGGGAAGAAAAACTCCCCATTAACGGGAAGGAAAACCTCCAGCAGAACCGGGCTCAGTATGAACGGTCATCTGCCTCGACCGACTGGGGGTTACAGAAGACAGAGCAGAGACACAACAAGAGAGACAAAAAAAGCACAGAAGCACACATTGATCCAGTAATCTGTTCTACATTAGATGGTAATAGCGGGTAAGCCGTCTTCTTTGGATGATGTCACAGTTAACAGAACGCCAGACCAGGTGTACCTACTATGAAGATAAAAGAGAGAAACAGAAAATTAAAGCAGAAATGACAACACGTAATGCATAATTGAAGAACAGTAGAACTCTATAGAGTGAGAAAATTAGATCCTGACGTCCTCCAGTAGCCTAAGCCTATAGCAGTAAAACTATAAAAGGTAGCTCAGAGTAACATGAGCCACTCTAGTTATAAGCTTTGTCAAAAAGGAAGGTTTTAAGATTAGTCTTAAAAGTAGACAGGGTGTCTGCTTCACGGACCAAAACTGGGAATTGGTTCCACAGGAGAGGAGCCTGATAGCTAAAGGATCTGCCTCCCATTCTACTTTTAGAGACTCTAGGAACCACCAGCAGACCTGCAGTCTGAGAGCAAAGTGCTCTGTTAGGAACATACGGGGTAATCAGAGCTCTGATATATGATGGAGCTTGATTATTAAGGGCTTTATACGTTAGAAGAAGAATTTTAAATTCTATTTTTGATTTCACAGGAAGCCAATGAAGGGAAGCTAAAATTGGAGAAATATGATCCCGCTTGTTGATTTTCATCAGAACTCTTGCTGCAGCATTTTGGATCAGCTGAAGGCTTTGAACTGCAGTTTGTGGACTTACTGATAGTAACGAATTGCAATAGTCCAGCCTTGAAGTAACAAATGCATGGACTAGTTTTTCAGCATCACTCCTGGACAGAATGTTTCTAATTTTGGCGATATTCCGGAGGTGAAAAAAGGAAACTCTGGAAACCTGTTTAATATGGGATTTAAATGACATGTCTTGGTCAAAAATAACACCAAGGTTTTTTACTTTATTACCAGAGGCCAAGTTAATGCCATCCAGATTAAGTGATTGGTTAAGAAGTTTATTTTTTGAGGACTCTGGCCCAAAGATTACAACTTCGGTCTTGTCAGAATTTAGATGCAGGAAATTTAAAGTCATCCAGCTTTTGATGTCATCAAGACATGACTGCAGTTGAAGTAATTGATTGGATTCATCAGGATTTATGGATAAATATAGCTGAGTGTCATCAGCATAACAGTGGAAATTAATCCCATGCTGTCTGATAATTTTGCCGATCGGAAGCATATATTTAGTAAAGAGAATTGGTCCAAGGACTGAACCCTGTGGTACTCCACAGGTGACCCTAGAGTTTAAGGAAGATTTATTATTAACATGAACAAACTGGAATCTGTCCGACAGATAAGATTTAAACCAGCCTAATGCTTTTCCCTTAATCCCTACAGTATGCTCAAGTCTTTGCAGGAGAATATTTTGATCAACTGTATCAAATGCAGTACTGAGATCTAACAGGACAAGTACAGACACAAGTACATTATCTGAGGCCATGAGAATATCATTAGTGACCTTCACCAGAGCTGTTTCAGTGCTATGATGAGCTCTGAAGCCTGACTGAAACTCCTCAAGTAGGTCATTGCTTTGTAAATGTTCACAAAGTTGATTAGCAACTACTTTCTCAAGAATTTTAGATAAGAAAAGAAGATTAGATATAGGTCTGTAGTTTACTAGCTCATCTTGATCAAGAGAAGGTTTCTTAAGTAAAGGTTTAATAACAGCTACTTTAAAAACCTGTGGTACATATCCATTTACTAAGGATAGATTAATCATGTCTAAAATAGGACCACTGATCAAAGGGAATACCTCCTTAAACAACTTAGTTGGGATTGGGTCTAACACACAGGTAGAAGTTTTAGATGAAGCTAAGATTTTAGATAGCTCAGAAAGCTCTACTGCTTCTAAACAGTTCAAACACTGTGCAGGTTCTAAAGATTCCTCCAATGCTGCCTTACTTATAATAGATAATAGATATAATAGATTGTATTTTACGTATCAGGTACATAATACACACACACACACATACGATATTATACGTAATATAATAACCATTATAACAATTTAAGAAACTAGTTATAATGGTTATATATCAAAAAAGAACATGGAACACAAAAAACATGGTCCATCATATGGGAAGGAGGGACCTGTTGGACCTTTCTATTGCATCCCCTGTCCCTTGATCCGATCAGCCATTTCGACACTGCCCTCTCCAAATCCTTCCTGGTGATCTGTCTGGTTAATGTGTTGTTCTTTAAAGCTCCTGCGGGAAACATATCTTATGGTCACTTTATATGTACCAACACAACTCTCAACTACAATTGTAAAGTCAACTATGTTAAGGTGAAATTTACCAACAAATGATCAGTTTTATATCAATTACCCAAGATTTAAATTGTAATTTTGGGTGAAGTATCCCTTTACATAATTGACTTTACAAACCTGCAAACGTCAGAATGAACTGGGAAAAAGCTAAGAAAAAAAGATCAAAATTCAAAGCTGACTGGCCAAGGCTGTCACATTTTTTTACTTCTTTCTAAAATCTGGCTTTATTAAATTGCCCATAAAAAAATTAAAAACCAAGGAAAAATTACAAAATGTAATTTTTTTGATAAGAACAGCTGTTGACTGGAAGATCTGTGCAAGAAAATCTTGAAAACATTTCTTATATGATAACATTTCTGGAGCACCTGTTTTGAGGGGACATTTATGTCCTTAAGGTGAGGGTATTATTGACATTAGAAAATTAAATTCATAACATACATAAATTTCCCTCGACAGACACAAATATCCTAAAGTTACTATATTACAGTTATTATCCATTATGCACTTACCAAATATGACTTCAAACAGATTTAAAGTCCTGAATTCCTACTTTCCATTCCAGCCCACAAAGTTGTACTGCCTTGACAGGCCATAGTCCATGATGAAGAACATCATACGTCTTGTGGCCTCATCCACAGTCCTCCCACCAATGTCTGACACTGCTGTGACCTAAGGGGGAACAAAAACAGTTCAAAGCTAATTAATTTTTATATCTTACAGCAGTAAACACGATGCAAAGACAAACTCTGGGTCTAGATTATTTCCATTGTTGATTAATCTATTGATTATTTTAACAATTAATTGATTGGTTGCTATAATAATAAAATGTTACAAAATTTTGAAAAATGTCAGTGTTTCCCAAATCTCTTGTTCTGTCAACAAAACATGGAGATACTCAGTTTATTGCTTAAGACTTTTTATGACTCTGTGGTGGCCTCAGCCCTTCTCTACGCTGTCGTCTGCTGGGCTCCAGGCAGCGCAGAACGGGACCGAATGAGTCTGAATAAGCTGGTGAGGAAGGCCACTTCTGTCCTGGGCTGCACTCTGGACTCAGCGGAGGAAGTAGCTGAGAGGAGGGTGTTGTCCAAGTTCACATCCATCATGGACAACACCTTCCACCCCCTGCGCCAGACTGTAGAGCAGCTGAGCAGCTCCTTTAGTGGCAGACTTAGACACCCTGTCTGTAAAAAGGAGCGCTACCGCAAGTCATTCATTCCTGCTGCTATCAGAATATACAGTGCTGCACTGTAACTGTAACCAATGTGCAATAATCTAATTCACTGTGCGATAACCCGTGCAATAATCCTGAAAGAAGTGACTTCTGCTGCTATCAGTAACTGTAACCACAACTGTTATAACTTTGGGCAATAACTAATGTGCAATAATCTATTTAATACACTGTGCTATAACCTGTCCAATGATCCAAAGAACTTCTGCTGCTATCACCAGGTATATATGTCAGTACATGTGTATGTAGGCATATGTATGTGTCACAGGACAGGTTGCCCTGTGACTGGCAACCTGTCCAGGATGGACGAGCCCCCACCCCCCACGACCCCGTGTGACGCCGAGCTGCGTTTCCCCATCAGATACGGCTTGACGTCACACCTGTAGGGAAAAGCCGGTATAAATCGATGAAGGATGGGATGTTAATTTTTTAAAAAGTTTAATAAAATTGCTCAAAGTTTATCAGAAAAAAACATAACTTGCTTTTAAATATGGACATTTTTAATAAGCAAAATGTTAATGTATTTCGTAAAGTTATTGTTGAAGTTAATCTTGGCTGCAGTACTCTGTTTGGCAGATGTTTTGGGGTTGGAGTAAAATGAGTCCATAGATCCACAGACAGGAGGCTTGTTCAGTGGTTTCTAGTACGACTTGCTTCTGCAGTGTCGCTCAACTGCGTGTAAAAATAAAAAAAATTACTTCATAAAAGCTCTCTGAGAATAACCTCTGGCCTCACCCAGTTAGAACCCGCTCTCCAGTCCATGTTGTAGCTGCAGTTTTTTTTTTTACGTCGTTTCCTTAATAATCTGTACAAATCAAAATCCTTGTCATTTTATTAAGAGTGTCGTGGTGCGCAGCGGCTCATCAGGTGGAGCTGCTGCATATTGACTGATAGCCGCTCTGACTGCAGCTCTGCCTTCTTTTGTTCAGAAAAGCGCAGGTGAAATTATTTAATTTATTATTTAACTTTTTCCAAATCGGACCCTGTCAAATGCGGGACAAATGCGCGTCATGGTAAATTAGCCTTTACTCTTCGAATTTTAAATAAAGCGTTACAGCGAATATTGAGGAGGTCCCTGATTGGTTTATCAGCTAAGTTGCTGGAAGCCAGTGAATACACGCTGAAAGGTGACATGGCCACAGGTGGAAATAATTCATTAATTAACTGGAGCAGCGACAGTGTGTCTGTCGACAGAAACGCTTACCGAGGGAAGTTGTTGTCAGATGGTCAATCCGCTCCACTTCCTGACTTGCTGGTTCGCATAAACCCAAAGAAAACCTTTGACCACCACTGCTTTCATTCATGCATCTGTGGCCAGTTTGAGATGTTCTTCCAAAAGTTATGATTGAACACCGATCATAACTTTTGGTCTACGTATACATCTCTGTGCTGGTAGCAAACGCAGAGCCATAGAGAGAAAGGCTCTGAGCCAGCGGAACCCGGATGTAAACAAGAGCCTTGCTCGTTAGCCTTAAGGCGCTAGCATTAGCGCTAATATTAGCGCCTTAAGGCACTAGAATTAGCCGCAGAACTGAGACTGCTCATCCCACCTCAAGTTGTGGTGGGGGATATTACACTACATGCATATATAATCCAAAAAGCCTTACCTGTTTGTCTGTTTCCCCTCCTAAATTCTCCAATGTGTGGTGCTAATGTTGTTAGCTGTGACATCACGGACTTCTTCCTCAGGCAAACGGACACGTTTCAGATTGTTGGAGTGCGCCCCCTGCTGTTGGGAAGTCTTCTTCTTCTCTTGATCTTTATGAACTTTCTCACAGTGTGTCATATACGTTCAACTGTCTGTTGTTCCTCACAATATTTACATATGCCAGTGTTATGCTTCCCTATTTTGAATAATGTACCATCTAATCCTGTGTGGGCAAATCTAAGTCTTGATATGAGATAAGATAAGATAGTCTTTATTGATCTCACATTGGAGAAATTCACTTGTCGGCTCAATAGTGTGTGTGTATATATATATATATATATATATATATATATATATATATATATATATATATATATATACACATGCCTACATACACATGTACTGACATATATTCACTTGGTGAAAGCAGAAGAAGTTCTTCTGGATCCTTGCACAGGTTATAGCACAGTGTATTAAATAGATTATTGCACATTAGTTATTGCCCAAAGTCATAACAGTTGTGGTTATATAGAACAGATTACTGGATCACTGTGTGCTTCTGTGCTTTTTTTGTCTGTCTTGTTGTGTCTCTGCTCTGTCTTCTGTAACCCCCAGTCGGTCGAGGCAGATGACCGTTCATACTGAGCCCGGTTCTGCTGGAGGTTTGTCCTTCATGTTAATGAAGGAGGTTTTTTTCCCCTGTTGCTTCATGCTTGCTCAGTATGAGGGATTGTTGCAAAGCCATGGACAATGCAGACAACTCTCCCTGTGACTCTACGCTTCTTCAGGAGGAAATGCTGCTTGTCAAGACTTTTATGCAATCAACTGGTTCCCTTATATAGGATTAAAGATTCAAAGCTTCTTTCTTTTAAAGGCCAGCTAAAGATATTTTAAAGCTGCTTCCACTTTTGGACGAATGTGTATGAATGGTTTGGTAAAATATGTACCGTGACTTACAGATGACGCCCAAACATTTGGGTTTGCTGCCATCTAGTGTTGGAAATAATAAATGTTTTTTCCTTCAAAACACAATTCATGTTATAAATAATTGTCAAAAAAATATGGTTGGACGTAGCAAAAATGTTTTTGATAACTTTTGATCCTCTATGTGTGAGGAATTTTTTGGAGTAACTTTGAATGCCATAAGTGTAACGGTTTAGGAGTAGTTTATTCAAATGTAACACCCAAAAATATGGGAAAATGACATCTTTGATGAGAAATGAATGATTTCCTGTAGGAGGTAGCCCATTGCTTCAAGAGGCTTTTTTGTAGGGCCTATGAAGTTACATGCACTTACTGAGTTTCATAATTCTCAGACAAAGCATGGCTTGGGGCTTACTGATTTAATGCGTTTTTAATGGTTTTCCACAAACCTGATTTTTGCAATGCGACAGCTCAGGCAAATATGCATATTTCATAAAACCTTTGATAACTTTTAAAAGTCAATGTCTTAACTGCATGCTGAAAAAAATTGAAAGTAATAGGTTAAAATGCCTAGGACTAGTTCGTTAAAGTTTGAGGCAAAAACGGCCAATATTTTACCCTTTGACCCAAAATAGCAGACTTCCTGTGGGTTTTAGAGCATACACCCAAGAGACTTTTTTTCATAATTTTAAAAAACCTACCTAGGTAAAAAATTTCAGCTTTCTACGTGTTACGGTTTGGCCCAACTCACTCTAGTTGGCGCTGTTGAGCAGGTTTGCCACGCCCGTTTTCAATTACACTAAAATCATGCGATTTCTCACGGGGGACAATTTTGGGCAAAGTTTGGTGAGTTTTCATGCATGTTTAGGCCTCCAAAAAGCCGTTTCAAAAGTCCCAAGAATAAATAATAATAATAATAATAATAATAATAATTAAAGCCGCAAGCGGCGATGAGCGGCCCTCGCAGCCAAGCACCGCTGGGGTACGCGCACCGCCTGCCGCCAGCCACCGCAGAAGCTGTCACGCATTTTCCCTGCCCGTCCACCGGGCGATTCACACGAACTCGTTTGGCAGCGCTCCCCCACAACTCACAAAAAATCAGGTGCAGATCGGTCGATGCAGCGAGGAGATACAGCCGTTGAATAATGATAATGCATTTGGCCACCGGGCCGGATTAAATCGTTCGGCGAGCCGTACGTTTGACACCCCTGGTTCAAACATTAGTTTACTGGTTGAAATGCAGTTCAAAGTCTTCAGCTGAAAGGTTGTACACAAAAAAGGTGTTGCACACAAATAAAACTTGTTTTGCACACAAAAATATATGTTTCACACAAAAAAAATTTGTTTTGCAAACTGCCAACCTTGCGCTCAAAATATCATTTATAAGTTTTCCTCCAGTACAAAATGGTCTCTGCTCGACTACAAAACAATCCCACCCACGCTGCAGTAAATTTATGCCAAAAGTCATGTGATGCATTAAGAGTTGTTGTTGTTCAGACTTCCCGACAGGAGAGGTTAAACCATGTTGATGGAGATGAGCAGACAGGACGCTCTCGGGTAGGAGACTGAGTGACAGGCTGGTTGGAAACAGGTGCGTGCGTTGCTTCGTCAGAGAAATCTATCTGAAGGAAGAAGGAAAAGGTTGGCGGTAGGCATAAGCAAGTTTGTGACTGGATCAGGATGGCGGCTCAGGTTGTAGAGGATGAGGAAGAACTACATAGTGATATGGATACGGATAGTTGAACGCCAGTTGCTAGTTACCGGGGAAGTGGAAAATTCAAAAGTAGTGAAGCAGGCAGAGGTTCTGGGAATTCAGGAGACAAAGGAAATCTTGAAGACGACAGTACAGATGATGGAAGCAAGGGTGTGCATAAAAAGATTCAATTCAATTCAATTTTATTTACGTCAGACCAGGTGTGCCTACTATGAAGAAAAAAGAGAGAGAGCAAAAAGTTAAAAGCTGAAATGTCAACAGTCATTTCAATGTAATGGAATGAAAAACTGGAGAACAGTAGACTGGAGAACAGTAGAAATCAGTAGAGTGATAAAAATATACCCTGATGTCCTCCAGTAGCCTAAGCCTATAGCAGCACAACTATAGATGTAGCTCAGGGTAACATGAGCCACTCTAACTATCAGCTTTGTCAAAAAGGAAAGTTTTAAGATTAGTCTTAAAAGTAGACAAGGTGTCTGCCTCACGGACCAAAACTGGGAGTTGGTTCCACAGGAGAGGAGCCTGATAGCTAAAGGATCTGCCTCCCATTCTACTTTTAGAGGCTCTAGGAACCACCAGCAGACCTGCAGTCTTAGAGCGAAGTGCTCTGTTAGGAACATACGGGGTAATCAGAGCTCTGATATATGATGGAGCTTGATTATTAAGGGCTTTATACGTTAGAAGAATTTTAAATTCTATTCTTGATTTAACAGGAAGCCAATTAAGGGAAGCTAAAATTGGAGAAATATGATCCCTCTTGTTGATTTTCATCAGAACTCTTGCTGCAGCATTTTGGATCAGCTGAAGACTTCGAACTGCATTTTGTGGACTTCCTGATAGTAAAGAATTACAATAGTCCAGCCTTGAAGTAACAAATGCATGGACTAGTTTTTCAGCATCACCCCTGGACAGAATGTTTCTAATTTTGGCGATATTCCTGTGGTGAAAAAAAGGAAACTCTGGAAACCTGTTTAATATGGGATTTAAATGACATGTCTTGGTCGAAGACAACACCAAGATTTTTAACTTTATTTCCAGAGGCCAGAATGGATAATACAGGTAAGAGTTGGTAAGAGTCTTTCAGGGAGAAATTAAAAAGAACCACACAAGGCAGTATTATCAGTCCTTTATTATTTTCAGTTATGATAAATGATGCACTTAAAGAACTAGAAAATGAATTGGGTTGTTCATTGTTTGCTGATGATGGAGCTATTTGGAAACGTAGAAGGAATGTTAAATTTATTGTAGGGAAAGTCCAAAAAGCAATTCATAAGATTGAACAATGGTCTTACAAATGGAGTTTTAAATTTTCGGTAGATAAAACAAAAGTATTGCTTTTTACTCAGAAAAGAAATCAAGAAGTACAACTGAAGTTATATAATCAAGATTGTACTGTTCTCTCTATGTGTTTTGCTCTTGCGTGAACACAGATAAACAGCCAGCCAAACTCCTTATTCAAGAGCCAGGAAGTGAGCGGCTTGCTCCTTTATTATCTTCTTACACATTTAGTCAGCATTTCTGACTGCTTTGAATCCAGTGTAAAACTAGAAAAGAAAGATACAAAAAAAATGGCTTAATAAACAGCCATGTAAATATCAGTATTAACGTATCAAAGTATCAGCTGCTTAATATTAACTCAACAGGTATTTTCACAGCCGGCTAGAAAAGCGGCAAATTAGCAAGTAAACACACACACTCTGCTGTCACACAGACCACGACATTTTACCGTTGCTTTTATACACAAAATAACCATAAAAGATATTAACATATCTTGTTGAATCTGTAAACAATGAGCAACACTTACAACCATTGCTTGCGGAGAGATTAACTGCATTGTTGCTGCCCTGAGACGATGCACACACACGCTCTCTTCCTCTTGTTTGCGTCTTTACTTCCTACTTCCGGTTTGGAAGATTTTCAACATAAAAGCACCGCAAATGCATTTAAAACAGAGAACGGTATATTAACATTTCAAAGTAGTTTTTAAATGTCTTTTAAACATATTAAACATATTCAGGGCAGAACAAAGATCTAGAGAGAGTAAAGCAATTTAAATTCTTAGGAGTATGGTTTGGTGAAAAACTATCCTGGAAAGTGCACATAGATAAGGTTATTGAAAAATGTAAAAGGATACTTAATATATTGAGATGTTTAGTTGGGTATGAATGTTACATTCCTGCAGTGAAAAAGAAAGGGTTCATAATAAGGTTGGACAATTATTCAGAAAGCTACAGAATTAGGATTAAATCATTTAAATATTATTCCAACGGTACCATTATCAATAACACCACCATGGATTTTACCTGAAACAATAGTAGATTTAACAATATTGGAAAAGAAAAATAAAGATAAAATGTATATGTGTAATTCTATAATAGTGGAGGAATATATAGAACAGTTTTATAATTATGTAAAAATGTATACGGATGCATCAAAAAAGCAATTACGACAAACTGGAGTAGGTGTAATAATTCCAGAGTTTAAACTGCATATAGGGAAGAAATTAAATGAAGGAATATCTGTTTATACGGCAGAAATGATTGCATTATTAGTTGCTGTAGAATGGATTGAGGAAGTGAGACCATTAAGAGCTGTCATATGTTCAGATTCAAGTTAATCATTGATCAGTTTAAAAACAAATCATTCAGAAAGCCGTCCAGATATCTTATTAGTAATTCAACAAATATTATATCATATTCAGATGATGGGGTTATCAGCTGTGTTTCTTTGGGTTCCTGCACATATAGGAGTGAAAGGTAATTAAATGGATGATAAGAAAGTAAATAAAAGTAAGAGTGATTAAGAATAGACATGGGTAAATCAGAGGTTCAAAGTATTATGCTGCCATCTTGTGGTCAAAAATAATACCTGTTTTTATGACAAAATGACATCTTTGATGAAAATTAATTGACTTTCTTTAGGGTTTACACAATTGGTCCAAGAGACTTTTTTGTAGGGACTGAGAAGTTACATCTGCTTACCGAGTTTCATAATTCTCAGACAAAGCATGGCTTGGGGCTTACTGATTTAATGCGTTTTTAATGGTTTTCCACAAACCTGATTTTTGCAATGCGACAGCTCAGGCAAATATGCATATTTCATAAAACCTTTGATAACTTTTAACCCTCAAGATCTCATCTCCACGCTGAAAAAATTTGAAAGTGATAACTTAAAATGCCTAGGACTAGTTCGTTAAAGTTCGAGGCAAAAACCGTCAATATTTTACCCTTTGACCCAAAATGGCAGGCTTCCTGTGGGTTTTAGAGCATACCCACAATAGACTTTTTTTCATAACTTTAAAAAAGCTACCTAGGTAAAAAATTTCAGCTTTCTACGTGTTACGGTTTGGCCCAACTCACTCTAGTTGGCGCTGTTGAGCGGGTTTGCCACGCCCGCTTTCAATTACACTAAAATCATGCGATTTCTCACGGGGGACAATTTTGGGCAAAGTTTGGTGAGTTTTCATGCATGTTTAGGCCTCCAAAAAGCCGTTTCAAAAGTCCCAAGAATAAATAATAATAATAATTAAAGCCGCAAGCGGCGATGAGCGGCCCTCGCAGCCAAGCACCGCTGGGGTACGCGCACCTCCTCCCTCCAGGCACCGCAGAAGCTGTCACGCATTTTCCCTGCCCGTCCACCGGGCGATTCACACGAACCCGTACGGCAGCGCTCCACCCCCCCCCCACCCGACTCACAAAAAATCAGGTGCAGATCGGTCGACGCAGCGAGGAGATACAATCGTTCGGCGGGCCGTACGTTTGACACCCCTGGTTTAAACATTATTTTACTGGTTGAAATGCAGTTAAAAGTCTTCAGCTGAAAGGTTGTTGCACACAAATAAAACTTGTTTTGCACACAAAAAGATATGTTTCACACAAAAAAATTGTTTTGCAAACTGTCCGCCTACCTTGCGCTCAAAATATCATTTATAAGTTTTCCTCGAGTACAAAATGGTCTCTGCTCGCACAAAACAGCCTCTGCTCGACTACGATACAATCCCACCCACGCTGCGGTAAATTTGTGCCAAAAGTCACGTGATGCATTAAGAGTTGTTGTTGTTCAGACTTCCCGACATTGAGAAGAATTCAGTTATCTCTAAACTATTGGGCTAATTTACAGGGTCATAGTGAAGATCATCCAGCACAGACCACTTTAACATCTTGTTGGGAAATGGAGAACAGGGAGAGAAGAAGCTTTGGGTAGACAGTTAGACAAAAAGCAATGGAATTAGAATTAACTGATTTAATGTTCAGTTCAACAGTACCACTGACAGCAGTACAACCTTGGATACTACCTGAAGCTAAAGTAGATCTAACACTATTACGAAAGGGAAATAAGGTCAGGGTTTTTTTTTTTAAATTCAAATACAATACAGGAATATATTAATATTTACTAGTTTCATTCAGATCTACACAGATGCATCAAAAAAGTTTAGATAACAAGATAGGAGTATCTTTTATTGTTCCAGAGTTTCATATTACAGTAGGAAAGAGGACAAGTAATAATATATCAGTATACACAAGAGAAATGTTAGCAATTTTGTTTGCAATGCAATGGGTAGAAGAAATAAGACCTCTGAGAGTGATTATTTGTTCAGATTCATCTTCATCACTAATCAGTTTGCCGATAAAACACTCAGACAGTAGACCAGATATTTTGATAGAAATCCAGCAAACATTATACAGAATTCAAATGATGGACATTACAGTCATATTTTTGTGGGTACCAGCACACATGGGAGTTAAAGGAAATGAAATGGCAGATAAGGCTGCAAAGGAGGCTACAACAAGAAAAGACATTGATGTGTCAGTTAAAATTAGTAAGATGGAAATAAAGAGCATAATTAAACAGAAGATGAAGGAAAGGTGGCAAAAGCAATGGGAGGAAGAGAGGAACAGAAGATGGTTTTACATGATCCAGAGGAGAGTGGGAAAAATGAGATGGGCAGGGAAGAACATAGGAGAAGAAACAATTATATCAGGACTTAGATTTGGGCACACAGGATTAAATAATACATTATTCTAAATAGGTAAACATAACAATGGCAGATGTGAATATTGTGAGCAACAAGAGACAGTTGAACACGTTATGGTATACTGTAGGAAGTACGAAAGAGAAAGGAGAGAAATGGTCCAAAATCTAAAAAGGAAAAGAATACAATTTGATTTAATAGAAATACTTAGAAAAACTCCAGAGATAATTGTTATGTGATTATTTTTCATTATCTTAGATTAATAAATGTAATTGAGAGGATTTGAAATCTTTTTTTGGTTTTGTTTATATTGTTTTGTTAATTTGATTGTGACTTGTTTTGTTTAGTATAAATAATTCTGATCCACACTCCATACCGGTTGGTGGCGGTAATGCACCATTTGGTTGCGTGCCAACCGGCAAAAAAAATCCATAAAGAAAAAGAAGAAGCAGAAGACTTCCCGACAGCAGGGGGCGCACCTGAAAAAAACTGAAAGGCGCCGGTTTGGCTGAGGAAGAAAGACGTGATATCACAGCTAACAGCAGGGACGTGCAGAGGGGGGCGGGGGGCTTGGTCACCTGCCCCTTTGCCCCTTGATGCCCAAAGTGCCCTTTTGTCAGTGTTTTTTTATGTGTGTGTGTGTGCATGTCCAAAATAAAAATAATTTAGATCTAAATTGCCACAGTTACCGTGGCACGGTTACATGATCCACATAACGTGCCTCACTTTTCCCTTCTTCTCTTCTCGCAGCTCCGCGGCTGCTGCTGCCGCTGTCTGACTGCCTGCCCCTTTAAATCGGCAGCACACGTGACTGTGCTCTGTGCATTTTTTTAAACTTAACTCTCATTGGTTGTACTGCCTTAAATCCCGCCTTTCCTCTTTCTGATTTCTAGCGCGTGTGTGCGTGCTTATTTGCTTGGAGCGCAAGATTTAAATTTCAATTCATACAGGTATACTGCCGTTACCTCAATTAATACTTGACAACAAACTAGTCCCAGTTAAAGGTATACTATGCAACCGGGGTTGATTTTCCAGCGAGGCTCCCCCCAGAGGGCGAAAGTAAAAGTGCATTGTCGTAAAGATGCTCAGCTGTTCTCCTGGTTTCTCCATCAAGCCAGGTGCGGTTGTTTGTAGGTGGGGTTGTATTTCCCCTAACCCTAACATACATAAATTTCCCTCGACAGACACAAATATCCTAAAGTTAGTATATTACAGTTATTATCCATTATGCACTTACCAAATATGACTTCAAACAGATTTAAAGTCCTGAATTCCTACTTTCCATTCCAGCCCACAAAGTTGTACTGCCTTGACAGGCCATAGTCCATGATGAAGAACATCATACGTCTCGTGGCCTCATCCACAGTCCTCCCACCAATGTCTGACACTGCTGTGACCTAAGGGGGAACAAAAACAGTTCAAAGCTAATTCATTTTTATAGCTCACAGGAGTAAACACGATGCAAAGACAAACTCTGGGTCTAGATTATTTTCATTGTTGATTAATCTATTGATTATTTTAAACAATTAATTGATTGGTTGCTATAATAATAAAATGTTACAAAATTTTGAAAAATATCAGTGTTTCCCAAATCTCTTGTTCTGTCAACAAAACATGGAGATACTCAGTTTATTGCCATAAATGAGCAAAGAAAACAGAAATATTCACATTTATGAAGCTGAAATCAGAGACGTAGGACTCTTTTGTTGGGTGTTCACGTCAGTAATAAGCTGGACTGGACTCATAACACCGACGCTCTGCATAAGAAGGGCCAGAGCCGCCTCCACCTCCTGAGGAGGCTGAGTTCCTTTGGAGTGAGCAGGCCCCTGCTTAAGACTTTTTATGACTCTGTGGTGGCCTCAGCCCTTCTCTACGCTGTTGTCTGCTGGGCTCCAGACAGCGCAGAACGGGACAGAATGAGGCTGAATAAGCTGGTGAGGAAGGCCACTTCTGTCCTGGGCTGCACTCTGGACTCAGTGGAGAAAGTAGCTGAGAGGAGGGTGTTGTCCAAGTTCACATCCATCATGGACAACACCTTCCACCCCCTGCACCAGACTGTAGAGGAGCTGAGCAGCTCCTTTAGTGCCAGACTTAGACACCCTGTCTGTAAAAAGGAGCGCTACCGCAAGTCATTCATTCCTGCTGCAATCAGATTATACAGTGCTGCACTGTAACTGTAACCAATGTGCAATAATCTATCTAATTCACTGTGCGATAACCTGTGCAATGATCCGAAGAACTTCTGCTGCTATCACCAGGTGAATATATGTCAGTACATGTGCATATATGTATGTATGTATGTATATATATATATATATATATATATATATATATATATATATATACAGGGGTTGGACAATGAAACTGAAACACCTCTCATTTTAGTGTGGGAGGTTTCATGGCTAAATTGGACCAGCCTGGTGGCCAATCTTCATTAATTGCACATTGAACCAATAAGAGAAGACTGTGAAGGTCCAATTAGCAGGGTAAGAGCACAGTTTTGCTCAAAATATTGCAATGCACACAACATTATGGGTGACATACCAGAGTTCAAAAGAGGACAAATTGTTGGTGCACGTCTTGCTGGCGCATCTGTGACCAAGACAGCAAGTCTTTGTGATGTATCAAGAGCCACGGTGTCCAGGGTAATGTCAGCATACCACCAAGAAGGACGAACCACATCCAACAGGATTAACTGTGGACGCAAGAGGAAGCTGTCTGAAAGGGATGTTAGAGTGCTTACCCGGATTGTATCCAAAAAACATGAAACCACGGCTCCCCAAATCACGGCAGAACTAAACGTGCACCTCAACTCTCCTGTTTCTACCAAAACTGTCCGTCGGGAGCTCCACAGGGTTAATATCCACGGCTGGATTCAGAGTGTCTGAAAACATAAAGTACATTTTGCTGCATTGACGTGTATTCTCTCTGAGCGCAGCTTGGTCTGACCTAAGATGGCCGCTCTGTCGGCACGCCTCTCACCCGACGACGGGGCGTCTACGTCATGGGTTAAAGCTAAAATAATCAGTTTGACTGAAAAAAATTCCTAGTCAGCCCATATATTCCCGGGACCGTGGAAATAATGCCACATTAGTTACCTCACTTGCTTATTGTGCAGAGTCAACTTTAACCAAATCTGGTAGTTTTACAATATCCACTGACCATTCATGTCTCTGTCCCACCTTTCAGCTTCAGAGCCTTGGTGTCTTCCTGGACAGCCTCCCATCCTCTCCTCCACTGTCCACATCCATAACATCACCTGGTTAACTTTCATATCGGGAACATCAAGTTCTTCCTTAACACTTTAACCAAACTGGTCCACAGTCCACTTTACACTGTCAGCTCCCTTCCCTCCCTGTCCTCACAAAACCTCCATAAATTACAACTAGTACAAAAGACAGCAATTTACATCTTTACATCATCTACTTCACATCTGAACATTACCTCCACTGGCTCCCTGTCACCTTCAGTATAAATTAATCATATGAACAAACAAGGCCAACCACAACCTGGACAATGCAGGACATATAACCAACACTATGATGTCATACATTTTAGTTTAACACTGATCGCACATTACAAGGTCCCTGATTGGTTTATCAGCTAAGTTGCTGGAAGCCAGTGAATACACGCTGAAAGGTGACATGGCCACAGGTGGAAATAATTCATTAATTAACTGGAGCAGCGACAGTGTGTCTATCGACAGACACGCTTACCGAGGGCAGTTGTTGTCAGATGGTCAATCCGCTCCACTTCCTGACTTGCTGGTTCGCATAAACCCAAAGAAAACCTTTGACCACCACTGCTTTCATTCATGCATCTGTGGCCAGTTTGAGATGTTCTTCCAAAAGTTATGATTGAACACCGATCATAACTTTTGGTCTACGTATACATGTCTGTGCTGGTAGCCAGCGCAGAGCCATAGAGAGAAAGGCTCTGAGCCAGCGGAACCCGGATGTAAACAAGAGCCTTGCTCGCTAGCCTTAGGGCGCTAGCATTAGCGCTATAAGTAGCACCTTAAGACGCTAGAATTAGCCGCAGAACTGAGACTGCTCATCCCACCTCAAGTTGTGGTGGGGGATATTACACTACATGCATATATAATCCTTACCTGTTTGTCTGTTTCCCCTCCTAAATTCTCCAATGTGTGGTGCTAATGTTGTTAGCTGTGACATCACGGACTTCTTCCTCAGGCAAACGGACACGTTTCAGATTGTTGGAGTGCGCCCCCTGCTGTTGGGAGTCTTCTTCTTCTCTTGTTCTTTATGAATTTTTCTCACAGTGTGTCATATATGTTCAACTGTGTCTTGTTCCTCACAATATTCACATCTGCCAGTGTTATGCTTCCCTATTTTGAATAATGTACCATTTAATCCTGTGTGGGCAAATCTAAGTCTTGATATAAGATAAGATAGTCTTTATTGATCTCACATTGGAGAAATTCACTTGTCACATCGGCTCAATAGTCAGTCAATAGTCAGCAGTAGGAAAGGGTGCATCAGTTATATACAGTGTATCTTCCTATATACAGTGGATCAAAAAGAAAGTGAGAAAAAAAGTAAGAATTAAAAAAATACAAAAGAAATCGGAGTAGGCAGGTGATGTCATGTGTACTTCCCGGTTATATACATACATACATACATACATACATACACACACACACACATTATATATATATATATATATATATATATATATATATATATATATATATATATATATATATATATATATATATATATATATATATATAAATAAATAAATAAAGGCAAGGCAAGGCAAGGCAAATTTATTTGTATAGCACAATTCAGTACAGAGACAATGCAAAGTGCTTTACATGATTAAAATACAGGAAAAGAAAACAGAAAATGTAGACATCAATAAACAGCTGGACTAAAAAAGTTGAACTAATGCTGTTTCAGTAGAACAGTTTAACTAGAACAGTCAAAAACAGTCCTAAACAGATGTGTTTTTAATCTTGATTAAAAAGAACTCAGGTTTTCCGCACTTTTACAGTTTTCTGGAAGTTTGTTCCAGATAAGTGGAGCGTAGGAACTAAATGCTGCTTCTCCTTCTTTAGTTCTGGCTGTAGGTACGCAGAGAAGGCTGGAGCCAGAAGACCTTAGTGCTTAGTGATAACAAGTCTGTGATGTATTTAGATGCGTTCAGCAGCGTTCTGGATCAGCTGCAGCTGTCTGATCCACTTTTTAGGCAGACCTGTGAAAACACCGTTGCAGTAATCGATTCTACTAAAGATAAACGCATGGATTAGTTTTTCCAGATCCTGCTGAGACATCAGTCCTTTAATCCTGGAAATGTTCTTCAGGTGATAGAAAGCCGATCTTGTATATATATATATATATATATATATATATATATATATATATATATATATATATATATATATATATATATATATATATATATATATATATGCCTACATACACATGTACTGACATATATTCACTTGGTGATAGCAGCAGAAGTTCTTCCGGATCATTGCACAGGTTATAGCACAGTGTATTAAATAGATTATTGCACATTATTTATTGCCCAAAGTTATAACAGTTGTGGTTATATAGAACAGATTGCTGGATCAATGTGTGCTTCTGTGCTTTTTTGTCTGTCTTGTTGTGTCTCTGCTCTGTCTTCTGTAACCCCCAGTCGGTCGAGGCAGATGACCGTTCATACTGAGCCCGGTTCTGCTGGAGGTTTTTCCTTCCTGTTAATGGGGAGGTTTTTTTTCCCTGTTGCTTCATGCTTGTTCAGTATGAGGGATTGTTGCAAAGCCATGGACAATGCAGACTACTCTCCCTGTGGCTCTACGCTTTTTCAGGAGGAAATGCTGCTTGTCAAGACCTTAATGCAATCAACTGGTTCCCTCGGCTAAAATGTTTATCCATTTTAGCCGCGCAATCCTCCATAATTAAAGTCCGACAGTCCACAGATGGCAACAGTTTGTTGATTCAAAATTAATTGTTCATCCACTTCAGCAACCGATGCATTGGAATTACGCCCTTATGTGTGCACACTATATTTAGATGGCCATCATATCGGTGGTAGCGCTACACATACCTAATCCAGACGAATGATTGTTCAAATCCAGCGCCGAGCTGATCAACTGCGTCCTCACCGATGTCTATCCTGTCCGACGTCACCTCAGGTGAGCTGAGTTCGATCAGCTGATGCTCCACTCCAAACACGTAACCTCCAGCCCAGTCTTATCTTGCGCAATCACCACCATCAACCATGCAGAAACACGTATCTTTACTTATGCACAGTTCGTGAAGATGCACAAACAGTTTTTGACTGGTTTTGTAGCGGCCAAGCCAATACTTTAAGCCACTGAGGTGCTGCATCGGGGTAATAGAGTTGACGCGCTTATTGTTACCGTTTTGGGATGAATTAGAGTCCGAGTCGTCAGGGCATGTTGAACGCTTCGTCCATTTATTTTCCTCTTTGCATATCAAATGTCCATCATCCATGAACACATCTCCAGACAACATATAAAGCAGACTTGCTTGCTTGTATTTATCTTTTTGCGGTCAAAAACTGTTTTCCCCTTCCGGGTGGAAAACCTACCTATCAAAGAAAAGTTCCCCCCTTAAAAAGACATGAACGCTAATTACCCAATCAATGCATTTGCGCTCCTACATATAGGATTAAAGATTAAAATCTTATTTCTTTTAAAGGCCAGCTAAAGATATTTTAAAGCTGCTTCCACTTTTGGACGAATGTGTATAAATGGTTTGGTAAAATATGTACCGTGACTTACAGATGACGCCCAAACATTTGGGTGTGCTGCCATCTAGTGTTGGAAATAATAAATGTTTTTTCCTTCAAAACACAATTCATGTTATAAATAATTGTCAAAAAAATATGGTTGGACGTAGCAAAAATGTTTTTGATAACTTTTGATCCTCTATGTGTGAGGAATTTTTTGGAGTAACTTTGAATGCCATAAGTGTAACGGTTTAGGAGTAGTTTATTCAAATGTAACCCCCAAAAATATGGGAAAATGACATCTTTGATGAGAAATGAATGATTTCCTGTAGGAGGTAGCCCATTGCTTCAAGAGGCTTTTTTGTAGGGCCTATGAAGTTACATGCACTTACCGAGTTTCATAATTCTCAGACAAAGCATGGCTTGGGGCTTACTGATTTAATGCGTTTTTAATGGTTTTCCACAAACCTGATTTTTGCAATGCGACAGCTCAGGCAAATATGCATATTTCATAAAACCTTTGATAACTTTTAACCATCAAGGTCTCATCTCCACGCTGAAAAAATTTGAAAGTGATAGCTTAAAATGCCTAGGACTAGTTTGTTAAAGTTCGAGGCAAAAACCGTCAATATTTTACCCTTTGACCCAAAATGGCAGGCTTCCTGTGGGTTTTAGAGCATACCCACAATAGACTTTTTTTCATAACTTTAAAAAAGCTACCTAGGTAAAAAAGTTCAGCTTTCTACGTGTTACGGTTTGGCCCAACTCACTCTAGTTGGCGCTGTTGAGCGGGTTTGCCACGCCCGCTTTCAATTACACTAAAATCCTGCGATTTCTCACGGGGGACAATTTTGGGTAAAGTTTGGTGAGTTTTCATGCATGTTTAGGCCTCCAAAAAGCCGTTTCAAAAGTCCCAAGAATAAATAATAATAATAATAATAATAATAAAATCTGCAGTTACAATAGGCCTTCGCAGCGCTTAGCTGCTCGGGCCTAATTAAAGCCGCAAGCGGCGATGAGCGGCCCTCGCAGCCAAGCACCGCTGGGGTACGCGCACCTCCTGCCGCCAGCCACCGCAGAAGCTGTCACGCATTTTCCCCGCCCGTCCACTGGGCGATTCACACGAACCCTTTCGGCAGCGCTCCCCCACGACTCACAAAAAATCTGGTGCAGATTGGTGGATGCAGCGAGGAGATACAGCCGTTGAATAATGATAATGCATTTGGCCACCGGGCCGGACCGCTGGGGTTGTAAAGAGATGACATGTTGGAACTATATAAATAAAATTGGATTGAATTAATTTGTCTTTATATAAAACACATGAGTTGCCTCTTGGCATGGCATGCACTATATATATATATATATATATATATATATATATATATATATATATATATATATATATATATATATATATATATATATATATACATATACATACACACATTTGACCTAATAAAATACATTATTCATGTTTTTATTAGGTCAAATGCAATAATTCAATTCAATTTTATTTATATAGCGCCAAATCATGAAACATGTCATCTCAAGGCACTTTACAAAGTTACGTTCAATCATATTATACATATTGGGTCAGATTATACAGATTGGTCAAAAATGTTCCTATATAAGGAAACCAGTTGATACATATCGGGTCAGATTATACAGATTGGTCAAAAATGTTCCTATATAAGGAAACCGGTTGATTGCATCAAAGTCTCGACAAGCAGCATTCACTCCTGGAGAAGCGTAGAGCCACAGGGAGAGTCGTCTGCATTGTACATGGCTTTGCTGCAATCCCTCATACTGAGCAAGCATGAAGCGACAGTGGGAAGAAAAACTCCCCATTAACGGGAAGGAAAACCTCCAGCAGAACCGGGCTCAGTATGAACGGTCATCTGCCTCGACCGACTGGGGGTTACAGAAGACAGAGCAGAGACACAACAAGAGAGACAAAAAAAGCACAGAAGCACACATTGATCCAGTAATCTGTTCTACATTAGATGGTAGTAACGGGTGAGCCGTCTTCTTTGGATGATGTCACAGTTAACAGAACGCCAGACCAGGTGTACCTACTATGAAGATAAAAGAGAGAAACAGAAAATTAAAGCAGAAATGACAACACGTAATGCATAATTGAAGAACAGTAGAACTCTATAGAGTGAGAAAATTAGATCCTGACGTCCTCCAGTAGCCTAAGCCTATAGCAGTAAAACTATAAAAGGTAGCTCAGAGTAACATGAGCCACTCTAGTTATAAGCTTTGTCAAAAAGGAAGGTTTTAAGATTAGTCTTAAAAGTAGACAGGGTGTCTGCTTCACGGACCAAAACTGGGAATTGGTTCCACAGGAGAGGAGCCTGATAGCTAAAGGATCTGCCTCCCATTCTACTTTTAGAGACTCTAGGAACCACCAGCAGACCTGCAGTCTGAGAGCAAAGTGCTCTGTTAGGAACATACGGGGTAATCAGAGCTCTGATATATGATGGAGCTTGATTATTAAGGGCTTTATACGTTAGAAGAAGAATTTTAAATTCTATTTTTGATTTCACAGGAAGCCAATGAAGGGAAGCTAAAATTGGAGAAATATGATCCCGCTTGTTGATTTTCATCAGAACTCTTGCTGCAGCATTTTGGATCAGCTGAAGGCTTTGAACTGCAGTTTGTGGACTTCCTGATAGTAACGAATTGCAATAGTCCAGCCTTGAAGTAACAAATGCATGGACTAGTTTTTCAGCATCACTCCTGGACAGAATGTTTCTAATTTTGGCGATATTCCGGAGGTGAAAAAAGGAAACTCTGGAAACCTGTTTAATATGGGATTTAAATGACATGTCTTGGTCAAAAATAACACCAAGGTTTTTTACTTTATTACCAGAGGCCAAGTTAATGCCATCCAGATTAAGTGATTGGTTAAGAAGTTTATTTTTTGAGGACTCTGGCCCAAAGATTACAACTTCGGTCTTGTCAGAATTTAGATGCAGGAAATTTAAAGTCATCCAGCTTTTGATGTCATCAAGACATGACTGCAGTTGAAGTAATTGATTGGATTCATCAGGATTTATGGATAAATATAGCTGAGTGTCATCAGCATAACAGTGGAAATTAATCCCATGCTGTCTGATAATTTTGCCGATCGGAAGCATATATTTAGTAAAGAGAATTGGTCCAAGGACTGAACCCTGTGGTACTCCACAGGTGACCCTAGAGTTTAAGGAAGATTTATTATTAACATGAACAAACTGGAATCTGTCCGACAGATAAGATTTAAACCAGCCTAATGCTTTTCCCTTAATCCCTACAGTATGCTCAAGTCTTTGCAGGAGAATATTTTGATCAACTGTATCAAATGCAGTACTGAGATCTAACAGGACAAGTACAGACACAAGTCCATTATCTGAGGCCATGAGAATATCATTAGTGACCTTCACCAGAGCTGTTTCAGTGCTATGATGAGCTCTGAAGCCTGACTGAAACTCATCAAGTAGGTCATTGCTTTGTAAATGTTCACAAAGTTGATTAGCAACTACTTTCTCAAGAATTTTAGATAAGAAAAGAAGATTAGATATAGGTCTGTAGTTTACTAGCTCATCTTGATCAAGAGAAGGTTTCTTAAGTAAATGTTTAATAACAGCTACTTTAAAAACCAGTGGTACATATCCATTTACTAAGGATAGATTAATCATGTCTAAAATAGGACCACTGATCAAAGGGAATACCTCCTTAAACAACTTAGTTGGGATTGGGTCTAACACACAGGTAGAAGTTTTAGATGAAGCTAAGATTTTAGATAGCTCAGAAAGCTCTACTGCTTCTAAACAGTTCAAACACTGTGCAGGTTCTAAAGATTCCTCCAATGCTGCCTTACTTATAATAGATAATAGATATAATAGATTGTATTTTACGTATCAGGTACATAATACACACACACACACATACGATATTATACGTAATATAATAACCATTATAACAATTTAAGAAACTAGTTATAATGGTTATATATCAAAAAAGAACATGGAACACAAAAAACATGGTCCATCATATGGGAAGGAGGGACCTGTTGGACCTTTCTATTGCATCCCCTGTCCCTTGATCCGATCAGCCATTTCGACACTGCCCTCTCCAAATCCTTCCTGGTGATCTGTCTGGTTAATGTGTTGTTCTTTAAAGCTCCTGCGGGAAACATATCTTATGGTCACTTTATATGTACCAACACAACTCTCAACTACAATTGTAAAGTCAACTATGTTAAGGTGAAATTTACCAACAAATGATCAGTTTTATATCAATTACCCAAGATTTAAATTGTAATTTTGGGTGAAGTATCCCTTTACATAATTGACTTTACAAACCTGCAAACGTCAGAATGAACTGGGAAAAAGCTAAGAAAAAAAGATCAAAATTCAAAGCTGACTGGCCAAGGCTGTCACATTTTTTTACTTCTTTCTAAAATCTGGCTTTATTAAATTGCCCATAAAAAAATTAAAAACCAAGGAAAAATTACAAAATGTAATTTTTTTGATAAGAACAGCTGTTGACTGGAAGATCTGTGCAAGAAAATCTTGAAAACATTTCTTATATGATAACATTTCTGGAGCACCTGTTTTGAGGGGACATTTATGTCCTTAAGGTGAGGGTATTATTGACATTAGAAAATTAAATTCATAACATACATAAATTTCCCTCGACAGACACAAATATCCTAAAGTTACTATATTACAGTTATTATCCATTATGCACTTACCAAATATGACTTCAAACAGATTTAAAGTCCTGAATTCCTACTTTCCATTCCAGCCCACAAAGTTGTACTGCCTTGACAGGCCATAGTCCATGATGAAGAACATCATACGTCTTGTGGCCTCATCCACAGTCCTCCCACCAATGTCTGACACTGCTGTGACCTAAGGGGGAACAAAAACAGTTCAAAGCTAATTAATTTTTATATCTTACAGCAGTAAACACGATGCAAAGACAAACTCTGGGTCTAGATTATTTCCATTGTTGATTAATCTATTGATTATTTTAACAATTAATTGATTGGTTGCTATAATAATAAAATGTTACAAAATTTTGAAAAATGTCAGTGTTTCCCAAATCTCTTGTTCTGTCAACAAAACATGGAGATACTCAGTTTATTGCTTAAGACTTTTTATGACTCTGTGGTGGCCTCAGCCCTTCTCTACGCTGTCGTCTGCTGGGCTCCAGGCAGCGCAGAACGGGACCGAATGAGTCTGAATAAGCTGGTGAGGAAGGCCACTTCTGTCCTGGGCTGCACTCTGGACTCAGCGGAGGAAGTAGCTGAGAGGAGGGTGTTGTCCAAGTTCACATCCATCATGGACAACACCTTCCACCCCCTGCGCCAGACTGTAGAGCAGCTGAGCAGCTCCTTTAGTGGCAGACTTAGACACCCTGTCTGTAAAAAGGAGCGCTACCGCAAGTCATTCATTCCTGCTGCTATCAGAATATACAGTGCTGCACTGTAACTGTAACCAATGTGCAATAATCTAATTCACTGTGCGATAACCCGTGCAATAATCCTGAAAGAAGTGACTTCTGCTGCTATCAGTAACTGTAACCACAACTGTTATAACTTTGGGCAATAACTAATGTGCAATAATCTATTTAATACACTGTGCTATAACCTGTCCAATGATCCAAAGAACTTCTGCTGCTATCACCAGGTATATATGTCAGTACATGTGTATGTAGGCATATGTATGTGTCACAGGACAGGTTGCCCTGTGACTGGCAACCTGTCCAGGATGGACGAGCCCCCACCCCCCACGACCCCGTGTGACGCCGAGCTGCGTTTCCCCATCAGATACGGCTTGACGTCACACCTGTAGGGCAAAGCCGGTATAAATCGATGAAGGATGGGATGTTAATTTTTTAAAAAGTTTAATAAAATTGCTCAAAGTTTATCAGAAAAAAACATAACTTGCTTTTAAATATGGACATTTTTAATAAGCAAAATGTTAATGTATTTCGTAAAGTTATTGTTGAAGTTAATCTTGGCTGCAGTACTCTGTTTGGCAGATGTTTTGGGGTTGGAGTAAAATGAGTCCATAGATCCACAGACAGGAGGCTTGTTCAGTGGTTTCTAGTACGACTTGCTTCTGCAGTGTCGCTCAACTGCGTGTAAAAATAAAAAAAATTACTTCATAAAAGCTCTCTGAGAATAACCTCTGGCCTCACCCAGTTAGAACCCGCTCTCCAGTCCATGTTGTAGCTGCAGTTTTTTTTTTTACGTCGTTTCCTTAATAATCTGTACAAATCAAAATCCTTGTCATTTTATTAAGAGTGTCGTGGTGCGCAGCGGCTCATCAGGTGGAGCTGCTGCATATTGACTGATAGCCGCTCTGACTGCAGCTCTGCCTTCTTTTGTTCAGAAAAGCGCAGGTGAAATTATTTAATTTATTATTTAACTTTTTCCAAATCGGACCCTGTCAAATGCGGGACAAATGCGCGTCATGGTAAATTAGCCTTTACTCTTCGAATTTTAAATAAAGCGTTACAGCGAATATTGAGGAGGTCCCTGATTGGTTTATCAGCTAAGTTGCTGGAAGCCAGTGAATACACGCTGAAAGGTGACATGGCCACAGGTGGAAATAATTCATTAATTAACTGGAGCAGCGACAGTGTGTCTGTCGACAGAAACGCTTACCGGGGGAAGTTGTTGTCAGATGGTCAATCCGCTCCACTTCCTGACTTGCTGGTTCGCATAAACCCAAAGAAAACCTTTGACCACCACTGCTTTCATTCATGCATCTGTGGCCAGTTTGAGATGTTCTTCCAAAAGTTATGATTGAACACCGATCATAACTTTTGGTCTACGTATACATCTCTGTGCTGGTAGCAAACGCAGAGCCATAGAGAGAAAGGCTCTGAGCCAGCGGAACCCGGATGTAAACAAGAGCCTTGCTCGTTAGCCTTAAGGCGCTAGCATTAGCGCTAATATTAGCGCCTTAAGGCACTAGAATTAGCCGCAGAACTGAGACTGCTCATCCCACCTCAAGTTGTGGTGGGGGATATTACACTACATGCATATATAATCCAAAAAGCCTTACCTGTTTGTCTGTTTCCCCTCCTAAAGTCTCCAATGTGTGGTGCTAATGTTGTTAGCTGTGACATCACGGACTTCTTCCTCAGGCAAACGGACACGTTTCAGATTGTTGGAGTGCGCCCCCTGCTGTTGGGAAGTCTTCTTCTTCTCTTGGTCTTTATGAACTTTCTCACAGTGTGTCATATACGTTCAACTGTCTGTTGTTCCTCACAATATTTACATATGCCAGTGTTATGCTTCCCTATTTTGAATAATGTACCATCTAATCCTGTGTGGGCAAATCTAAGTCTTGATATGAGATAAGATAAGATAGTCTTTATTGATCTCACATTGGAGAAATTCACTTGTCGGCTCAATAGTGTGTGTGTGTGTATATATATATATATATATATATATATATATATATATATATATATATATATATATATATATATATATATATATATATATATATATATACATGCCTACATACACATGTACTGACATATATTCACTTGGTGAAAGCAGAAGAAGTTCTTCTGGATCCTTGCACAGGTTATAGCACAGTGTATTAAATAGATTATTGCACATTAGTTATTGCCCAAAGTCATAACAGTTGTGGTTATATAGAACAGATTACTGGATCACTGTGTGCTTCTGTGCTTTTTTTGTCTGTCTTGTTGTGTCTCTGCTCTGTCTTCTGTAACCCCCAGTCGGTCGAGGCAGATGACCGTTCATACTGAGCCCGGTTCTGCTGGAGGTTTGTCCTTCATGTTAATGAAGGAGGTTTTTTTCCCCTGTTGCTTCATGCTTGCTCAGTATGAGGGATTGTTGCAAAGCCATGGACAATGCAGACAACTCTCCCTGTGACTCTACGCTTCTTCAGGAGGAAATGCTGCTTGTCAAGACTTTTATGCAATCAACTGGTTCCCTTATATAGGATTAAAGAATCAAAGCTTCTTTCTTTTAAAGGCCAGCTAAAGATATTTTAAAGCTGCTTCCACTTTTGGACGAATGTGTATGAATGGTTTGGTAAAATATGTACCGTGACTTACAGATGACGCCCAAACATTTGGGTTTGCTGCCATCTAGTGTTGGAAATAATAAATGTTTTTTCCTTCAAAACACAATTCATGTTATAAATAATTGTCAAAAAAATATGGTTGGACGTAGCAAAAATGTTTTTGATAACTTTTGATCCTCTATGTGTGAGGAATTTTTTGGAGTAACTTTGAATGCCATAAGTGTAACGGTTTAGGAGTAGTTTATTCAAATGTAACACCCAAAAATATGGGAAAATGACATCTTTGATGAGAAATGAATGATTTCCTGTAGGAGGTAGCCCATTGCTTCAAGAGGCTTTTTTGTAGGGCCTATGAAGTTACATGCACTTACTGAGTTTCATAATTCTCAGACAAAGCATGGCTTGGGGCTTACTGATTTAATGCGTTTTTAATGGTTTTCCACAAACCTGATTTTTGCAATGCGACAGCTCAGGCAAATATGCATATTTCATAAAACCTTTGATAACTTTTAAAAGTCAATGTCTTAACTGCATGCTGAAAAAAATTGAAAGTAATAGGTTAAAATGCCTAGGACTAGTTCGTTAAAGTTTGAGGCAAAAACGGCCAATATTTTACCCTTTGACCCAAAATAGCAGACTTCCTGTGGGTTTTAGAGCATACACCCAAGAGACTTTTTTTCATAATTTTAAAAAACCTACCTAGGTAAAAAATTTCAGCTTTCTACGTGTTACGGTTTGGCCCAACTCACTCTAGTTGGCGCTGTTGAGCAGGTTTGCCACGCCCGTTTTCAATTACACTAAAATCATGCGATTTCTCACGGGGGACAATTTTGGGCAAAGTTTGGTGAGTTTTCATGCATGTTTAGGCCTCCAAAAAGCCGTTTCAAAAGTCACAAGAATAAATAATAATAATAATAATAATAATAATTAAAGCCGCAAGCGGCGATGAGCGGCCCTCGCAGCCAAGCACCGCTGGGGTACGCGCACCTCCTGCCGCCAGCCACCGCAGAAGCTGTCACGCATTTTCCCCGCCCGTCCACTGGGCGATTCACACGAACCCTTTCGGCAGCGCTCCCCCACGACTCACAAAAAATCTGGTGCAGATTGGTGGATGCAGCGAGGAGATACAGCCGTTGAATAATGATAATGCATTTGGCCACCGGGCCGGACCGCTGGGGTTGTAAAGAGATGACATGTTGGAACTATATAAATAAAATTGGATTGAATTAATTTGTCTTTATATAAAACACATGAGTTGCCTCTTGGCATGGCATGCACTAATATATATATATATATATATATATATATATATATATATATATATATATATATATATATATATATATATATATATATACATATACATACACACATTTGACCTAATAAAATACATTATTCATGTTTTTATTAGGTCAAATGCAATAATTCAATTCAATTTTATTTATATAGCGCCAAATCATGAAACATGTCATCTCAAGGCACTTTACAAAGTTACGTTCAATCATATTATACATATTGGGTCAGATTATACAGATTGGTCAAAAATGTTCCTATAAAGGAAACCAGTTGATACATATTGGGTCAGATTATACAGATTGGTCAAAAATGTTCCTATATAAGGAAACCGGTTGATTGCATCAAAGTCTCGACAAGCAGCATTCACTCCTGGAGAAGCGTAGAGCCACAGGGAGAGTCGTCTGCATTGTACATGGCTTTGCTGCAATCCCTCATACTGAGCAAGCATGAAGCGACAGTGGGAAGAAAAACTCCCCATTAACGGGAAGGAAAACCTCCAGCAGAACCGGGCTCAGTATGAACGGTCATCTGCCTCGACCGACTGGGGGTTACAGAAGACAGAGCAGAGACACAACAAGAGAGACAAAAAAAGCACAGAAGCACACATTGATCCAGTAATCTGTTCTACATTAGATGGTAATAGCGGGTAAGCCGTCTTCTTTGGATGATGTCACAGTTAACAGAACGCCAGACCAGGTGTACCTACTATGAAGATAAAAGAGAGAAACAGAAAATTAAAGCAGAAATGACAACACGTAATGCATAATTGAAGAACAGTAGAACTCTATAGAGTGAGAAAATTAGATCCTGACGTCCTCCAGTAGCCTAAGCCTATAGCAGTAAAACTATAAAAGGTAGCTCAGAGTAACATGAGCCACTCTAGTTATAAGCTTTGTCAAAAAGGAAGGTTTTAAGATTAGTCTTAAAAGTAGACAGGGTGTCTGCTTCACGGACCAAAACTGGGAATTGGTTCCACAGGAGAGGAGCCTGATAGCTAAAGGATCTGCCTCCCATTCTACTTTTAGAGACTCTAGGAACCACCAGCAGACCTGCAGTCTGAGAGCAAAGTGCTCTGTTAGGAACATATGGGGTAATCAGAGCTCTGATATATGATGGAGCTTGATTATTAAGGGCTTTATACGTTAGAAGAAGAATTTTAAATTCTATTTTTGATTTCACAGGAAGCCAATGAAGGGAAGCTAAAATTGGAGAAATATGATCCCGCTTGTTGATTTTCATCAGAACTCTTGCTGCAGCATTTTGGATCAGCTGAAGGCTTTGAACTGCAGTTTGTGGACTTCCTGATAGTAACGAATTGCAATAGTCCAGCCTTGAAGTAACAAATGCATGGACTAGTTTTTCAGCATCACTCCTGGACAGAATGTTTCTAATTTTGGCGATATTCCGGAGGTGAAAAAAGGAAACTCTGGAAACCTGTTTAATATGGGATTTAAATGACATGTCTTGGTCAAAAATAACACCAAGGTTTTTTACTTTATTACCAGAGGCCAAGTTAATGCCATCCAGATTAAGTGATTGGTTAAGAAGTTTATTTTTTGAGGACTCTGGCCCAAAGATTACAACTTCGGTCTTGTCAGAATTTAGATGCAGGAAATTTAAAGTCATCCAGCTTTTGATGTCATCAAGACATGACTGCAGTTGAAGTAATTGATTGGATTCATCAGGATTTATGGATAAATATAGCTGAGTGTCATCAGCATAACAGTGGAAATTAATCCCATGCTGTCTGATAATTTTGCCGATCGGAAGCATATATTTAGTAAAGAGAATTGGTCCAAGGACTGAACCCTGTGGTACTCCACAGGTGACCCTAGAGTTTAAGGAAGATTTATTATTAACATGAACAAACTGGAATCTGTCCGACAGATAAGATTTAAACCAGCCTAATGCTTTTCCCTTAATCCCTACAGTATGCTCAAGTCTTTGCAGGAGAATATTTTGATCAACTGTATCAAATGCAGTACTGAGATCTAACAGGACAAGTACAGACACAAGTCCATTATCTGAGGCCATGAGAATATCATTAGTGACCTTCACCAGAGCTGTTTCAGTGCTATGATGAGCTCTGAAGCCTGACTGAAACTCCTCAAGTAGGTCATTGCTTTGTAAATGTTCACAAAGTTGATTAGCAACTACTTTCTCAAGAATTTTAGATAAGAAAAGAAGATTAGATATAGGTCTGTAGTTTACTAGCTCATCTTGATCAAGAGAAGGTTTCTTAAGTAAAGGTTTAATAACAGCTACTTTAAAAACCTGTGGTACATATCCATTTACTAAGGATAGATTAATCATGTCTAAAATAGGACCACTGATCAAAGGGAATACCTCCTTAAACAACTTAGTTGGGATTGGGTCTAACACACAGGTAGAAGTTTTAGATGAAGCTAAGATTTTAGATAGCTCAGAAAGCTCTACTGCTTCTAAACAGTTCAAACGCTGTGCAGGTTCTAAAGATTCCTCCAATGCTGCCTTACTTATAATAGATAATAGATATAATAGATTGTATTTTACGTATCAGGTACATAATACACACACACACACATACGATATTATACGTAATATAATAACCATTATAACAATTTAAGAAACTAGTTATAATGGTTATATATCAAAAAAGAACATGGAACACAAAAAACATGGTCCATCATATGGGAAGGAGGGACCTGTTGGACCTTTCTATTGCATCCCCTGTCCCTTGATCCGATCAGCCATTTCGACACTGCCCTCTCCAAATCCTTCCTGGTGATCTGTCTGGTTAATGTGTTGTTCTTTAAAGCTCCTGCGGGAAACATATCTTATGGTCACTTTATATGTACCAACACAACTCTCAACTACAATTGTAAAGTCAACTATGTTAAGGTGAAATTTACCAACAAATGATCAGTTTTATATCAATTACCCAAGATTTAAATTGTAATTTTGGGTGAAGTATCCCTTTACATAATTGACTTTACAAACCTGCAAACGTCAGAATGAACTGGGAAAAAGCTAAGAAAAAAAGATCAAAATTCAAAGCTGACTGGCCAAGGCTGTCACATTTTTTTACTTCTTTCTAAAATCTGGCTTTATTAAATTGCCCATAAAAAAATTAAAAACCAAGGAAAAATTACAAAATGTAATTTTTTTGATAAGAACAGCTGTTGACTGGAAGATCTGTGCAAGAAAATCTTGAAAACATTTCTTATATGATAACATTTCTGGAGCACCTGTTTTGAGGGGACATTTATGTCCTTAAGGTGAGGGTATTATTGACATTAGAAAATTAAATTCATAACATACATAAATTTCCCTCGACAGACACAAATATCCTAAAGTTACTATATTACAGTTATTATCCATTATGCACTTACCAAATATGACTTCAAACAGATTTAAAGTCCTGAATTCCTACTTTCCATTCCAGCCCACAAAGTTGTACTGCCTTGACAGGCCATAGTCCATGATGAAGAACATCATACGTCTTGTGGCCTCATCCACAGTCCTCCCACCAATGTCTGACACTGCTGTGACCTAAGGGGGAACAAAAACAGTTCAAAGCTAATTAATTTTTATATCTTACAGGAGTAAACACGATGCAAAGACAAACTCTGGGTCTAGATTATTTCCATTGTTGATTAATCTATTGATTATTTTAACAATTAATTGATTGGTTGCTATAATAATAAAATGTTACAAAATTTTGAAAAATGTCAGTGTTTCCCAAATCTCTTGTTCTGTCAACAAAACATGGAGATACTCAGTTTATTGCTTAAGACTTTTTATGACTCTGTGGTGGCCTCAGCCCTTCTCTACGCTGTCGTCTGCTGGGCTCCAGGCAGCGCAGAACGGGACCGAATGAGTCTGAATAAGCTGGTGAGGAAGGCCACTTCTGTCCTGGGCTGCACTCTGGACTCAGCGGAGGAAGTAGCTGAGAGGAGGGTGTTGTCCAAGTTCACATCCATCATGGACAACACCTTCCACCCCCTGTGCCAGACTGTAGAGCAGCTGAGCAGCTCCTTTAGTGGCAGACTTAGACACCCTGTCTGTAAAAAGGAGCGCTACCGCAAGTCATTCATTCCTGCTGCTATCAGAATATACAGTGCTGCACTGTAACTGTAACCAATGTGCAATAATCTAATTCACTGTGCGATAACCCGTGCAATAATCCTGAAAGAAGTGACTTCTGCTGCTATCAGTAACTGTAACCACAACTGTTATAACTTTGGGCAATAACTAATGTGCAATAATCTATTTAATACACTGTGCTATAACCTGTCCAATGATCCAAAGAACTTCTGCTGCTATCACCAGGTATATATGTCAGTACATGTGTATGTAGGCATATGTATGTGTCACAGGACAGGTTGCCCTGTGACTGGCAACCTGTCCAGGATGGACGAGCCCCCACCCCCCACGACCCCGTGTGACGCCGAGCTGCGTTTCCCCATCAGATACGGCTTGACGTCACACCTGTAGGGAAAAGCCGGTATAAATCGATGAAGGATGGGATGTTAATTTTTTAAAAAGTTTAATAAAATTGCTCAAAGTTTATCAGAAAAAAACATAACTTGCTTTTAAATATGGACATTTTTAATAAGCAAAATGTTAATGTATTTCGTAAAGTTATTGTTGAAGTTAATCTTGGCTGCAGTACTCTGTTTGGCAGATGTTTTGGGGTTGGAGTAAAATGAGTCCATAGATCCACAGACAGGAGGCTTGTTCAGTGGTTTCTAGTACGACTTGCTTCTGCAGTGTCGCTCAACTGCGTGTAAAAATAAAAAAAATTACTTCATAAAAGCTCTCTGAGAATCACCTCTGGCCTCACCCAGTTAGAACCCGCTCTCCAGTCCATGTTGTAGCTGCAGTTTTTTTTTTTACGTCGTTTCCTTAATAATCTGTACAAATCAAAATCCTTGTCATTTTATTAAGAGTGTCGTGGTGCGCAGCGGCTCATCAGGTGGAGCTGCTGCATATTGACTGATAGCCGCTCTGACTGCAGCTCTGCCTTCTTTTGTTCAGAAAAGCGCAGGTGAAATTATTTAATTTATTATTTAACTTTTTCCAAATCGGACCCTGTCAAATGCGGGACAAATGCGCGTCATGGTAAATTAGCCTTTACTCTTCGAATTTTAAATAAAGCGTTACAGCGAATATTGAGGAGGTCCCTGATTGGTTTATCAGCTAAGTTGCTGGAAGCCAGTGAATACACGCTGAAAGGTGACATGGCCACAGGTGGAAATAATTCATTAATTAACTGGAGCAGCGACAGTGTGTCTGTCGACAGAAACGCTTACCGAGGGAAGTTGTTGTCAGATGGTCAATCCGCTCCACTTCCTGACTTGCTGGTTCGCATAAACCCAAAGAAAACCTTTGACCACCACTGCTTTCATTCATGCATCTGTGGCCAGTTTGAGATGTTCTTCCAAAAGTTATGATTGAACACCGATCATAACTTTTGGTCTACGTATACATGTCTGTGCTGGTAGCCAGCGCAGAGCCATAGAGAGAAAGGCTCTGAGCCAGCGGAACCCGGATGTAAACAAGAGCCTTGCTCGTTAGCCTTAAGGCGCTAGCATTAGCGCTAATATTAGCGCCTTAAGGCACTAGAATTAGCCGCAGAACTGAGACTGCTCATCCCACCTCAAGTTGTGGTGGGGGATATTACACTACATGCATATATAATCCAAAAAGCCTTACCTGTTTGTCTGTTTCCCCTCCTAAATTCTCCAATGTGTGGTGCTAATGTTGTTAGCTGTGACATCACGGACTTCTTCCTCAGGCAAACGGACACGTTTCAGATTGTTGGAGTGCGCCCCCTGCTGTTGGGAAGTCTTCTTCTTCTCTTGATCTTTATGAACTTTTCTCACAGTGTGTCATATACGTTCAACTGTCTGTTGTTCCTCACAATATTTACATATGCCAGTGTTATGCTTCCCTATTTTGAATAATGTACCATCTAATCCTGTGTGGGCAAATCTAAGTCTTGATATGAGATAAGATAAGATAGTCTTTATTGATCTCACATTGGAGAAATTCACTTGTCGGCTCAATAGTGTGTGTGTATATATATATATATATATATATATATATATATATATATATATATATACACATGCCTACATACACATGTACTGACATATATTCACTTGGTGAAAGCAGAAGAAGTTCTTCTGGATCCTTGCACAGGTTATAGCACAGTGTATTAAATAGATTATTGCACATTAGTTATTGCCCAAAGTCATAACAGTTGTGGTTATATAGAACAGATTACTGGATCACTGTGTGCTTCTGTGCTTTTTTTGTCTGTCTTGTTGTGTCTCTGCTCTGTCTTCTGTAACCCCCAGTGGGTCGAGGCAGATGACCGTTCATACTGAGCCCGGTTCTGCTGGAGGTTTGTCCTTCATGTTAATGAAGGAGGTTTTTTTCCCCTGTTGCTTCATGCTTGCTCAGTATGAGGGATTGTTGCAAAGCCATGGACAATGCAGACAACTCTCCCTGTGACTCTACGCTTCTTCAGGAGGAAATGCTGCTTGTCAAGACTTTTATGCAATCAACTGGTTCCCTTATATAGGATTAAAGATTCAAAGCTTCTTTCTTTTAAAGGCCAGCTAAAGATATTTTAAAGCTGCTTCCACTTTTGGACGAATGTGTATGAATGGTTTGGTAAAATATGTACCGTGACTTACAGATGACGCCCAAACATTTGGGTTTGCTGCCATCTAGTGTTGGAAATAATAAATGTTTTTTCCTTCAAAACACAATTCATGTTATAAATAATTGTCAAAAAAATATGGTTGGACGTAGCAAAAATGTTTTTGATAACTTTTGATCCTCTATGTGTGAGGAATTTTTTGGAGTAACTTTGAATGCCATAAGTGTAACGGTTTAGGAGTAGTTTATACAAATGTAACACCCAAAAATATGGGAAAATGACATCTTTGATGAGAAATGAATGATTTCCTGTAGGAGGTAGCCCATTGCTTCAAGAGGCTTTTTTGTAGGGCCTATGAAGTTACATGCACTTACTGAGTTTCATAATTCTCAGACAAAGCATGGCTTGGGGCTTACTGATTTAATGCGTTTTTAATGGTTTTCCACAAACCTGATTTTTGCAATGCGACAGCTCAGGCAAATATGCATATTTCATAAAACCTTTGATAACTTTTAAAAGTCAATGTCTTAACTGCATGCTGAAAAAAATTGAAAGTAATAGGTTAAAATGCCTAGGACTAGTTCGTTAAAGTTTGAGGCAAAAACGGCCAATATTTTACCCTTTGACCCAAAATAGCAGACTTCCTGTGGGTTTTAGAGCATACACCCAAGAGACTTTTTTTCATAATTTTAAAAAACCTACCTAGGTAAAAAATTTCAGCTTTCTACGTGTTACGGTTTGGCCCAACTCACTCTAGTTGGCGCTGTTGAGCAGGTTTGCCACGCCCGTTTTCAATTACACTAAAATCATGCGATTTCTCACGGGGGACAATTTTGGGCAAAGTTTGGTGAGTTTTCATGCATGTTTAGGCCTCCAAAAAGCCGTTTCAAAAGTCCCAAGAATAAATAATAATAATAATAATAATAAAATCTGCAGTTACAATAGGCCTTCGCAGCGCTTAGCTGCTCGGGCCTAATAATAAAATCTGCAGTTACAATAGGCCTTCGCAGCGCTTAGCTGCTCGGGCCTAATTAAAGCCGCAAGCGGCGATGAGCGGCCCTCGCAGCCAAGCACCGCTGGGGTACGCGCACCTCCTGCCGCCAGCCACCGCAGAAGCTGTCACGCATTTTCCCCGCCCGTCCACTGGGCGATTCACACGAACCCTTTCGGCAGCGCTCCCCCACGACTCACAAAAAATCTGGTGCAGATTGGTGGATGCAGCGAGGAGATACAGCCGTTGAATAATGATAATGCATTTGGCCACCGGGCCGGACCGCTGGGGTTGTAAAGAGATGACATGTTGGAACTATATAAATAAAATTGGATTGAATTAATTTGTCTTTATATAAAACACATGAGTTGCCTCTTGGCATGGCATGCACTAATATATATATATATATATATATATATATATATATATATATATATATATATATATATATATATATATATATATATACATATACATACACACATTTGACCTAATAAAATACATTATTCATGTTTTTATTAGGTCAAATGCAATAATTCAATTCAATTTTATTTATATAGCGCCAAATCATGAAACATGTCATCTCAAGGCACTTTACAAAGTTACGTTCAATCATATTATACATATTGGGTCAGATTATACAGATTGGTCAAAAATGTTCCTATATAAGGAAACCAGTTGATACATATTGGGTCAGATTATACAGATTGGTCAAAAATGTTCCTATATAAGGAAACCGGTTGATTGCATCAAAGTCTCGACAAGCAGCATTCACTCCTGGAGAAGCGTAGAGCCACAGGGAGAGTCGTCTGCATTGTACATGGCTTTGCTGCAATCCCTCATACTGAGCAAGCATGAAGCGACAGTGGGAAGAAAAACTCCCCATTAACGGGAAGGAAAACCTCCAGCAGAACCGGGCTCAGTATGAACGGTCATCTGCCTCGACCGACTGGGGGTTACAGAAGACAGAGCAGAGACACAACAAGAGAGACAAAAAAAGCACAGAAGCACACATTGATCCAGTAATCTGTTCTACATTAGATGGTAATAGCGGGTGAGCCGTCTTCTTTGGATGATGTCACAGTTAACAGAACGCCAGACCAGGTGTACCTACTATGAAGATAAAAGAGAGAAACAGAAAATTAAAGCAGAAATGACAACACGTAATGCATAATTGAAGAACAGTAGAACTCTATAGAGTGAGAAAATTAGATCCTGACGTCCTCCAGTAGCCTAAGCCTATAGCAGTAAAACTATAAAAGGTAGCTCAGAGTAACATGAGCCACTCTAGTTATAAGCTTTGTCAAAAAGGAAGGTTTTAAGATTAGTCTTAAAAGTAGACAGGGTGTCTGCTTCACGGACCAAAACTGGGAATTGGTTCCACAGGAGAGGAGCCTGATAGCTAAAGGATCTGCCTCCCATTCTACTTTTAGAGACTCTAGGAACCACCAGCAGACCTGCAGTCTGAGAGCAAAGTGCTCTGTTAGGAACATACGGGGTAATCAGAGCTCTGATATATGATGGAGCTTGATTATTAAGGGCTTTATACGTTAGAAGAAGAATTTTAAATTCTATTTTTGATTTCACAGGAAGCCAATGAAGGGAAGCTAAAATTGGAGAAATATGATCCCGCTTGTTGATTTTCATCAGAACTCTTGCTGCAGCATTTTGGATCAGCTGAAGGCTTTGAACTGCAGTTTGTGGACTTCCTGATAGTAACGAATTGCAATAGTCCAGCCTTGAAGTAACAAATGCATGGACTAGTTTTTCAGCATCACTCCTGGACAGAATGTTTCTAATTTTGGCGATATTCCGGAGGTGAAAAAAGGAAACTCTGGAAACCTGTTTAATATGGGATTTAAATGACATGTCTTGGTCAAAAATAACACCAAGGTTTTTTACTTTATTACCAGAGGCCAAGTTAATGCCATCCAGATTAAGTGATTGGTTAAGAAGTTTATTTTTTGAGGACTCTGGCCCAAAGATTACAACTTCGGTCTTGTCAGAATTTAGATGCAGGAAATTTAAAGTCATCCAGCTTTTGATGTCATCAAGACATGACTGCAGTTGAAGTAATTGATTGGATTCATCAGGATTTATGGATAAATATAGCTGAGTGTCATCAGCATAACAGTGGAAATTAATCCCATGCTGTCTGATAATTTTGCCGATCGGAAGCATATATTTAGTAAAGAGAATTGGTCCAAGGACTGAACCCTGTGGTACTCCACAGGTGACCCTAGAGTTTAAGGAAGATTTATTATTAACATGAACAAACTGGAATCTGTCCGACAGATAAGATTTAAACCAGCCTAATGCTTTCCCCTTAATCCCTACAGTATGCTCAAGTCTTTGCAGGAGAATATTTTGATCAACTGTATCAAATGCAGTACTGAGATCTAACAGGACAAGTACAGACACAAGTCCATTATCTGAGGCCATGAGAATATCATTAGTGACCTTCACCAGAGCTGTTTCAGTGCTATGATGAGCTCTGAAGCCTGACTGAAACTCCTCAAGTAGGTCATTGCTTTGTAAATGTTCACAAAGTTGATTAGCAACTACTTTCTCAAGAATTTTAGATAAGAAAAGAAGATTAGATATAGGTCTGTAGTTTACTAGCTCATCTTGATCAAGAGAAGGTTTCTTAAGTAAAGGTTTAATAACAGCCACTTTAAAAACCTGTGGTACATATCCATTTACTAAGGATAGATTAATCATGTCTAAAATAGGACCACTGATCAAAGGGAATACCTCCTTAAACAACTTAGTTGGGATTGGGTCTAACACACAGGTAGAAGTTTTAGATGAAGCTAAGATTTTAGATAGCTCAGAAAGCTCTACTGCTTCTAAACAGTTCAAACACTGTGCAGGTTCTAAAGATTCCTCCAATGCTGCCTTACTTATAATAGATAATAGATATAATAGATTGTATTTTACTTATCAGGTACATAATACACACACACACACATACGATATTATACGTAATATAATAACCATTATAACAATTTAAGAAACTAGTTATAATGGTTATATATCAAAAAAGAACATGGAACACAAAAAACATGGTCCATCATATGGGAAGGAGGGACCTGTTGGACCTTTCTATTGCATCCCCTGTCCCTTGATCCGATCAGCCATTTCGACACTGCCCTCTCCAAATCCTTCCTGGTGATCTGTCTGGTTAATGTGTTGTTCTTTAAAGCTCCTGCGGGAAACATATCTTATGGTCACTTTATATGTACCAACACAACTCTCAACTACAATTGTAAAGTCAACTATGTTAAGGTGAAATTTACCAACAAATGATCAGTTTTATATCAATTACCCAAGATTTAAATTGTAATTTTGGGTGAAGTATCCCTTTACATAATTGACTTTACAAACCTGCAAACGTCAGAATGAACTGGGAAAAAGCTAAGAAAAAAAGATCAAAATTCAAAGCTGACTGGCCAAGGCTGTCACATTTTTTTACTTCTTTCTAAAATCTGGCTTTATTAAATTGCCCATAAAAAAATTAAAAACCAAGGAAAAATTACAAAATGTAATTTTTTTGATAAGAACAGCTGTTGACTGGAAGATCTGTGCAAGAAAATCTTGAAAACATTTCTTATATGATAACATTTCTGGAGCACCTGTTTTGAGGGGACATTTATGTCCTTAAGGTGAGGGTATTATTGACATTAGAAAATTAAATTCATAACATACATAAATTTCCCTCGACAGACACAAATATCCTAAAGTTACTATATTACAGTTATTATCCATTATGCACTTACCAAATATGACTTCAAACAGATTTAAAGTCCTGAATTCCTACTTTCCATTCCAGCCCACAAAGTTGTACTGCCTTGACAGGCCATAGTCCATGATGAAGAACATCATACGTCTTGTGGCCTCATCCACAGTCCTCCCACCAATGTCTGACACTGCTGTGACCTAAGGGGGAACAAAAACAGTTCAAAGCTAATTAATTTTTATATCTTACAGGAGTAAACACGATGCAAAGACAAACTCTGGGTCTAGATTATTTCCATTGTTGATTAATCTATTGATTATTTTAACAATTAATTGATTGGTTGCTATAATAATAAAATGTTACAAAATTTTGAAAAATGTCAGTGTTTCCCAAATCTCTTGTTCTGTCAACAAAACATGGAGATACTCAGTTTATTGCTTAAGACTTTTTATGACTCTGTGGTGGCCTCAGCCCTTCTCTACGCTGTCGTCTGCTGGGCTCCAGGCAGCGCAGAACGGGACCGAATGAGTCTGAATAAGCTGGTGAGGAAGGCCACTTCTGTCCTGGGCTGCACTCTGGACTCAGCGGAGGAAGTAGCTGAGAGGAGGGTGTTGTCCAAGTTCACATCCATCATGGACAACACCTTCCACCCCCTGCGCCAGACTGTAGAGCAGCTGAGCAGCTCCTTTAGTGGCAGACTTAGACACCCTGTCTGTAAAAAGGAGCGCTACCGCAAGTCATTCATTCCTGCTGCTATCAGAATATACAGTGCTGCACTGTAACTGTAACCAATGTGCAATAATCTAATTCACTGTGCGATAACCCGTGCAATAATCCTGAAAGAAGTGACTTCTGCTGCTATCAGTAACTGTAACCACAACTGTTATAACTTTGGGCAATAACTAATGTGCAATAATCTATTTAATACACTGTGCTATAACCTGTCCAATGATCCAAAGAACTTCTGCTGCTATCACCAGGTATATATGTCAGTACATGTGTATGTAGGCATATGTATGTGTCACAGGACAGGTTGCCCTGTGACTGGCAACCTGTCCAGGATGGACGAGCCCCCACCCCCCACGACCCCGTGTGACGCCGAGCTGCGTTTCCCCATCAGATACGGCTTGACGTCACACCTGTAGGGAAAAGCCGGTATAAATCGATGAAGGATGGGATGTTAATTTTTTAAAAAGTTTAATAAAATTGCTCAAAGTTTATCAGAAAAAAACATAACTTGCTTTTAAATATGGACATTTTTAATAAGCAAAATGTTAATGTATTTCGTAAAGTTATTGTTGAAGTTAATCTTGGCTGCAGTACTCTGTTTGGCAGATGTTTTGGGGTTGGAGTAAAATGAGTCCATAGATCCACAGACAGGAGGCTTGTTCAGTGGTTTCTAGTACGACTTGCTTCTGCAGTGTCGCTCAACTGCGTGTAAAAATAAAAAAAATTACTTCATAAAAGCTCTCTGAGAATAACCTCTGGCCTCACCCAGTTAGAACCCGCTCTCCAGTCCATGTTGTAGCTGCAGTTTTTTTTTTTACGTCGTTTCCTTAATAATCTGTACAAATCAAAATCCTTGTCATTTTATTAAGAGTGTCGTGGTGCGCAGCGGCTCATCAGGTGGAGCTGCTGCATATTGACTGATAGCCGCTCTGACTGCAGCTCTGCCTTCTTTTGTTCAGAAAAGCGCAGGTGAAATTATTTAATTTATTATTTAACTTTTTCCAAATCGGACCCTGTCAAATGCGGGACAAATGCGCGTCATGGTAAATTAGCCTTTACTCTTCGAATTTTAAATAAAGCGTTACAGCGAATATTGAGGAGGTCCCTGATTGGTTTATCAGCTAAGTTGCTGGAAGCCAGTGAATACACGCTGAAAGGTGACATGGCCACAGGTGGAAATAATTCATTAATTAACTGGAGCAGCGACAGTGTGTCTGTCGACAGAAACGCTTACCGAGGGAAGTTGTTGTCAGATGGTCAATCCGCTCCACTTCCTGACTTGCTGGTTCGCATAAACCCAAAGAAAACCTTTGACCACCACTGCTTTCATTCATGCATCTGTGGCCAGTTTGAGATGTTCTTCCAAAAGTTATGATTGAACACCGATCATAACTTTTGGTCTACGTATACATCTCTGTGCTGGTAGCCAGCGCAGAGCCATAGAGAGAAAGGCTCTGAGCCAGCGGAACCCGGATGTAAACAAGAGCCTTGCTCGTTAGCCTTAAGGCGCTAGCATTAGCGCTAATATTAGCGCCTTAAGGCACTAGAATTAGCCGCAGAACTGAGACTGCTCATCCCACCTCAAGTTGTGTTGGGGGATATTACACTACATGCATATATAATCCAAAAAGCCTTACCTGTTTGTCTGTTTCCCCTCCTAAATTCTCCAATGTGTGGTGCTAATGTTGTTAGCTGTGACATCACGGACTTCTTCCTCAGGCAAACGGACACGTTTCAGATTGTTGGAGTGCGCCCCCTGCTGTTGGGAAGTCTTCTTCTTCTCTTGATCTTTATGAACTTTCTCACAGTGTGTCATATACGTTCAACTGTCTGTTGTTCCTCACAATATTTACATATGCCAGTGTTATGCTTCCCTATTTTGAATAATGTACCATCTAATCCTGTGTGGGCAAATCTAAGTCTTGATATGAGATAAGATAAGATAGTCTTTATTGATCTCACATTGGAGAAATTCACTTGTCGGCTCAATAGTGTGTGTATATATATATATATATATATATATACACATGCCTACATACACATGTACTGACATATATTCACTTGGTGAAAGCAGAAGAAGTTCTTCTGGATCCTTGCACAGGTTATAGCACAGTGTATTAAATAGATTATTGCACATTAGTTATTGCCCAAAGTCATAACAGTTGTGGTTATATAGAACAGATTACTGGATCACTGTGTGCTTCTGTGCTTTTTTTGTCTGTCTTGTTGTGTCTCTGCTCTGTCTTCTGTAACCCCCAGTCGGTCGAGGCAGATGACCGTTCATACTGAGCCCGGTTCTGCTGGAGGTTTGTCCTTCATGTTAATGAAGGAGGTTTTTTTCCCCTGTTGCTTCATGCTTGCTCAGTATGAGGGATTGTTGCAAAGCCATGGACAATGCAGACGACTCTCCCTGTGACTCTACGCTTCTTCAGGAGGAAATGCTGCTTGTCAAGACTTTTATGCAATCAACTGGTTCCCTTATATAGGATTAAAGATTCAAAGCTTCTTTCTTTTAAAGGCCAGCTAAAGATATTTTAAAGCTGCTTCCACTTTTGGACGAATGTGTATGAATGGTTTGGTAAAATATGTACCGTGACTTACAGATGACGCCCAAACATTTGGGTTTGCTGCCATCTAGTGTTGGAAATAATAAATGTTTTTTCCTTCAAAACACAATTCATGTTATAAATAATTGTCAAAAAAATATGGTTGGACGTAGCAAAAATGTTTTTGATAACTTTTGATCCTCTATGTGTGAGGAATTTTTTGGAGTAACTTTGAATGCCATAAGTGTAACGGTTTAGGAGTAGTTTATTCAAATGTAACACCCAAAAATATGGGAAAATGACATCTTTGATGAGAAATGAATGATTTCCTGTAGGAGGTAGCCCATTGCTTCAAGAGGCTTTTTTGTAGGGCCTATGAAGTTACATGCACTTACTGAGTTTCATAATTCTCAGACAAAGCATGGCTTGGGGCTTACTGATTTAATGCGTTTTTAATGGTTTTCCACAAACCTGATTTTTGCAATGCGACAGCTCAGGCAAATATGCATATTTCATAAAACCTTTGATAACTTTTAAAAGTCAATGTCTTAACTGCATGCTGAAAAAAATTGAAAGTAATAGGTTAAAATGCCTAGGACTAGTTCGTTAAAGTTTGAGGCAAAAACGGCCAATATTTTACCCTTTGACCCAAAATAGCAGACTTCCTGTGGGTTTTAGAGCATACACCCAAGAGACTTTTTTTCATAATTTTAAAAAACCTACCTAGGTAAAAAATTTCAGCTTTCTACGTGTTACGGTTTGGCCCAACTCACTCTAGTTGGCGCTGTTGAGCAGGTTTGCCACGCCCGTTTTCAATTACACTAAAATCATGCGATTTCTCACGGGGGACAATTTTGGGCAAAGTTTGGTGAGTTTTCATGCATGTTTAGGCCTCCAAAAAGCCGTTTCAAAAGTCCCAAGAATAAATAATAATAATAATTAAAGCCGCAAGCGGCGATGAGCGGCCCTCGCAGCCAAGCACCGCTGGGGTACGCGCACCTCCTGCCGCCAGCCACCGCAGAAGCTGTCACGCATTTTCCCCGCCCGTCCACCGGGCGATTCACACGAACCCTTTCGGCAGCGCTCCCCCACGACTCACAGAAAATCTGGTGCAGATTGGTGGATGCAGCGAGGAGATACAGCCGTTGAATAATGATAATGCATTTGGCCACCGGGCCGGACCGCTGGGGTTGTAAAGAGATGACATGTTGGAACTATATAAATAAAATTGGATTGAATTAATTTGTCTTTATATAAAACACATGAGTTGCCTCTTGGCATGGCATGCACTATATATATATATATATATATATATATATATATATATATATATATATATATATATATATATATATATATATATATATATATATATATACATATACATACACACATTTGACCTAATAAAATACATTATTCATGTTTTTATTAGGTCAAATGCAATAATTCAATTCAATTTTATTTATATAGCGCCAAATCATGAAACATGTCATCTCAAGGCACTTTACAAAGTTACGTTCAATCATATTATACATATTGGGTCAGATTATACAGATTGGTCAAAAATGTTCCTATATAAGGAAACCAGTTGATACATATTGGGTCAGATTATACAGATTGGTCAAAAATGTTCCTATATAAGGAAACCGGTTGATTGCATCAAAGTCTCGACAAGCAGCATTCACTCCTGGAGAAGCGTAGAGCCACAGGGAGAGTCGTCTGCATTGTACATGGCTTTGCTGCAATCCCTCATACTGAGCAAGCATGAAGCGACAGTGGGAAGAAAAACTCCCCATTAACGGGAAGGAAAACCTCCAGCAGAACCGGGCTCAGTATGAACGGTCATCTGCCTCGACCGACTGGGGGTTACAGAAGACAGAGCAGAGACACAACAAGAGAGACAAAAAAAGCACAGAAGCACACATTGATCCAGTAATCTGTTCTACATTAGATGGTAGTAACGGGTGAGCCGTCTTCTTTGGATGATGTCACAGTTAACAGAACGCCAGACCAGGTGTACCTACTATGAAGATAAAAGAGAGAAACAGAAAATTAAAGCAGAAATGACAACACGTAATGCATAATTGAAGAACAGTAGAACTCTATAGAGTGAGAAAATTAGATCCTGACGTCCTCCAGTAGCCTAAGCCTATAGCAGTAAAACTATAAAAGGTAGCTCAGAGTAACATGAGCCACTCTAGTTATAAGCTTTGTCAAAAAGGAAGGTTTTAAGATTAGTCTTAAAAGTAGACAGGGTGTCTGCTTCACGGACCAAAACTGGGAATTGGTTCCACAGGAGAGGAGCCTGATAGCTAAAGGATCTGCCTCCCATTCTACTTTTAGAGACTCTAGGAACCACCAGCAGACCTGCAGTCTGAGAGCAAAGTGCTCTGTTAGGAACATACGGGGTAATCAGAGCTCTGATATATGATGGAGCTTGATTATTAAGGGCTTTATACGTTAGAAGAAGAATTTTAAATTCTATTTTTGATTTCACAGGAAGCCAATGAAGGGAAGCTAAAATTGGAGAAATATGATCCCGCTTGTTGATTTTCATCAGAACTCTTGCTGCAGCATTTTGGATCAGCTGAAGGCTTTGAACTGCAGTTTGTGGACTTCCTGATAGTAACGAATTGCAATAGTCCAGCCTTGAAGTAACAAATGCATGGACTAGTTTTTCAGCATCACTCCTGGACAGAATGTTTCTAATTTTGGCGATATTCCGGAGGTGAAAAAAGGAAACTCTGGAAACCTGTTTAATATGGGATTTAAATGACATGTCTTGGTCAAAAATAACACCAAGGTTTTTTACTTTATTACCAGAGGCCAAGTTAATGCCATCCAGATTAAGTGATTGGTTAAGAAGTTTATTTTTTGAGGACTCTGGCCCAAAGATTACAACTTCGGTCTTGTCAGAATTTAGATGCAGGAAATTTAAAGTCATCCAGCTTTTGATGTCATCAAGACATGACTGCAGTTGAAGTAATTGATTGGATTCATCAGGATTTATGGATAAATATAGCTGAGTGTCATCAGCATAACAGTGGAAATTAATCCCATGCTGTCTGATAATTTTGCCGATCGGAAGCATATATTTAGTAAAGAGAATTGGTCCAAGGACTGAACCCTGTGGTACTCCACAGGTGACCCTAGAGTTTAAGGAAGATTTATTATTAACATGAACAAACTGGAATCTGTCCGACAGATAAGATTTAAACCAGCCTAATGCTTTTCCCTTAATCCCTACAGTATGCTCAAGTCTTTGCAGGAGAATATTTTGATCAACTGTATCAAATGCAGTACTGAGATCTAACAGGACAAGTACAGACACAAGTCCATTATCTGAGGCCATGAGAATATCATTAGTGACCTTCACCAGAGCTGTTTCAGTGCTATGATGAGCTCTGAAGCCTGACTGAAACTCCTCAAGTAGGTCATTGCTTTGTAAATGTTCACAAAGTTGATTAGCAACTACTTTCTCAAGAATTTTAGATAAGAAAAGAAGATTAGATATAGGTCTGTAGTTTACTAGCTCATCTTGATCAAGAGAAGGTTTCTTAAGTAAAGGTTTAATAACAGCTACTTTAAAAACCTGTGGTACATATCCATTTACTAAGGATAGATTAATCATGTCTAAAATAGGACCACTGATCAAAGGGAATACCTCCTTAAACAACTTAGTTGGGATTGGGTCTAACACACAGGTAGAAGTTTTAGATGAAGCTAAGATTTTAGATAGCTCAGAAAGCTCTACTGCTTCTAAACAGTTCAAACACTGTGCAGGTTCTAAAGATTCCTCCAATGCTGCCTTACTTATAATAGATAATAGATATAATAGATTGTATTTTACGTATCAGGTACATAATACACACACACACACATACGATATTATACGTAATATAATAACCATTATAACAATTTAAGAAACTAGTTATAATGGTTATATATCAAAAAAGAACATGGAACACAAAAAACATGGTCCATCATATGGGAAGGAGGGACCTGTTGGACCTTTCTATTGCATCCCCTGTCCCTTGATCCGATCAGCCATTTCGACACTGCCCTCTCCAAATCCTTCCTGGTGATCTGTCTGGTTAATGTGTTGTTCTTTAAAGCTCCTGCGGGAAACATATCTTATGGTCACTTTATATGTACCAACACAACTCTCAACTACAATTGTAAAGTCAACTATGTTAAGGTGAAATTTACCAACAAATGATCAGTTTTATATCAATTACCCAAGATTTAAATTGTAATTTTGGGTGAAGTATCCCTTTACATAATTGACTTTACAAACCTTCAAACGTCAGAATGAACTGGGAAAAAGCTAAGAAAAAAAGATCAAAATTCAAAGCTGACTGGCCAAGGCTGTCACATTTTTTTACTTCTTTCTAAAATCTGGCTTTATTAAATTGCCCATAAAAAAATTAAAAACCAAGGAAAAATTACAAAATGTAATTTTTTTGATAAGAACAGCTGTTGACTGGAAGATCTGTGCAAGAAAATCTTGAAAACATTTCTTATATGATAACATTTCTGGAGCACCTGTTTTGAGGGGACATTTATGTCCTTAAGGTGAGGGTATTATTGACATTAGAAAATTAAATTCATAACATACATAAATTTCCCTCGACAGACACAAATATCCAAAAGTTACTATATTACAGTTATTATCCATTATGCACTTACCAAATATGACTTCAAACAGATTTAAAGTCCTGAATTCCTACTTTCCATTCCAGCCCACAAAGTTGTACTGCCTTGACAGGCCATAGTCCATGATGAAGAACATCATACGTCTTGTGGCCTCATCCACAGTCCTCCCACCAATGTCTGACACTGCTGTGACCTAAGGGGGAACAAAAACAGTTCAAAGCTAATTAATTTTTATATCTTACAGGAGTAAACACGATGCAAAGACAAACTCTGGGTCTAGATTATTTCCATTGTTGATTAATCTATTGATTATTTTAACAATTAATTGATTGGTTGCTATAATAATAAAATGTTACAAAATTTTGAAAAATGTCAGTGTTTCCCAAATCTCTTGTTCTGTCAACAAAACATGGAGATACTCAGTTTATTGCTTAAGACTTTTTATGACTCTGTGGTGGCCTCAGCCCTTCTCTACGCTGTCGTCTGCTGGGCTCCAGGCAGCGCAGAACGGGACCGAATGAGTCTGAATAAGCTGGTGAGGAAGGCCACTTCTGTCCTGGGCTGCACTCTGGACTCAGCGGAGGAAGTAGCTGAGAGGAGGGTGTTGTCCAAGTTCACATCCATCATGGACAACACCTTCCACCCCCTGCGCCAGACTGTAGAGCAGCTGAGCAGCTCCTTTAGTGGCAGACTTAGACACCCTGTCTGTAAAAAGGAGCGCTACCGCAAGTCATTCATTCCTGCTGCTATCAGAATATACAGTGCTGCACTGTAACTGTAACCAATGTGCAATAATCTAATTCACTGTGCGATAACCCGTGCAATAATCCTGAAAGAAGTGACTTCTGCTGCTATCAGTAACTGTAACCACAACTGTTATAACTTTGGGCAATAACTAATGTGCAATAATCTATTTAATACACTGTGCTATAACCTGTCCAATGATCCAAAGAACTTCTGCTGCTATCACCAGGTATATATGTCAGTACATGTGTATGTAGGCATATGTATGTGTCACAGGACAGGTTGCCCTGTGACTGGCAACCTGTCCAGGATGGACGAGCCCCCACCCCCCACGACCCCGTGTGACGCCGAGCTGCGTTTCCCCATCAGATACGGCTTGACGTCACACCTGTAGGGAAAAGCCGGTATAAATCGATGAAGGATGGGATGTTAATTTTTTAAAAAGTTTAATAAAATTGCTCAAAGTTTATCAGAAAAAAACATAACTTGCTTTTAAATATGGACATTTTTAATAAGCAAAATGTTAATGTATTTCGTAAAGTTATTGTTGAAGTTAATCTTGGCTGCAGTACTCTGTTTGGCAGATGTTTTGGGGTTGGAGTAAAATGAGTCCATAGATCCACAGACAGGAGGCTTGTTCAGTGGTTTCTAGTACGACTTGCTTCTGCAGTGTCGCTCAACTGCGTGTAAAAATAAAAAAAATTACTTCATAAAAGCTCTCTGAGAATCACCTCTGGCCTCACCCAGTTAGAACCCGCTCTCCAGTCCATGTTGTAGCTGCAGTTTTTTTTTTTACGTCGTTTCCTTAATAATCTGTACAAATCAAAATCCTTGTCATTTTATTAAGAGTGTCGTGGTGCGCAGCGGCTCATCAGGTGGAGCTGCTGCATATTGACTGATAGCCGCTCTGACTGCAGCTCTGCCTTCTTTTGTTCAGAAAAGCGCAGGTGAAATTATTTAATTTATTATTTAACTTTTTCCAAATCGGACCCTGTCAAATGCGGGACAAATGCGCGTCATGGTAAATTAGCCTTTACTCTTCGAATTTTAAATAAAGCGTTACAGCGAATATTGAGGAGGTCCCTGATTGGTTTATCAGCTAAGTTGCTGGAAGCCAGTGAATACACGCTGAAAGGTGACATGGCCACAGGTGGAAATAATTCATTAATTAACTGGAGCAGCGACAGTGTGTCTGTAGGCAGCTTACCGGGGGAAGTTGTTGTCAGATGGTCAATCCGCTCCACTTCCTGACTTGCTGGTTCGCATAAACCCAAAGAAAACCTTTGACCACCACTGCTTTCATTCATGCATCTGTGGCCAGTTTGAGATGTTCTTCCAAAAGTTATGATTGAACACCGATCATAACTTTTGGTCTACGTATACATCTCTGTGCTGGTAGCAAACGCAGAGCCATAGAGAGAAAGGCTCTGAGCCAGCGGAACCCGGATGTAAACAAGAGCCTTGCTCGTTAGCCTTAAGGCGCTAGCATTAGCGCTAATATTAGCGCCTTAAGGCACTAGAATTAGCCGCAGAACTGAGACTGCTCATCCCACCTCAAGTTGTGGTGGGGGATATTACACTACATGCATATATAATCCAAAAAGCCTTACCTGTTTGTCTGTTTCCCCTCCTAAATTCTCCAATGTGTGGTGCTAATGTTGTTAGCTGTGACATCACGGACTTCTTCCTCAGGCAAACGGACACGTTTCAGATTGTTGGAGTGCGCCCCCTGCTGTTGGGAAGTCTTCTTCTTCTCTTGATCTTTATGAACTTTCTCACAGTGTGTCATATACGTTCAACTGTCTGTTGTTCCTCACAATATTTACATATGCCAGTGTTATGCTTCCCTATTTTGAATAATGTACCATCTAATCCTGTGTGGGCAAATCTAAGTCTTGATATGAGATAAGATAAGATAGTCTTTATTGATCTCACATTGGAGAAATTCACTTGTCGGCTCAATAGTGTGTGTGTGTATATATATATATATATATATATATATATATATATATATATATATATATATATACACATGCCTACATACACATGTACTGACATATATTCACTTGGTGAAAGCAGAAGAAGTTCTTCTGGATCCTTGCACAGGTTATAGCACAGTGTATTAAATAGATTATTGCACATTAGTTATTGCCCAAAGTCATAACAGTTGTGGTTATATAGAACAGATTACTGGATCACTGTGTGCTTCTGTGCTTTTTTTGTCTGTCTTGTTGTGTCTCTGCTCTGTCTTCTGTAACCCCCAGTCGGTCGAGGCAGATGACCGTTCATACTGAGCCCGGTTCTGCTGGAGGTTTGTCCTTCATGTTAATGAAGGAGGTTTTTTTCCCCCGTTGCTTCATGCTTGCTCAGTATGAGGGATTGTTGCAAAGCCATGGACAATGCAGACAACTCTCCCTGTGACTCTACGCTTCTTCAGGAGGAAATGCTGCTTGTCAAGACTTTTATGCAATCAACTGGTTCCCTTATATAGGATTAAAGAATCAAAGCTTCTTTCTTTTAAAGGCCAGCTAAAGATATTTTAAAGCTGCTTCCACTTTTGGACGAATGTGTATGAATGGTTTGGTAAAATATGTACCGTGACTTACAGATGACGCCCAAACATTTGGGTTTGCTGCCATCTAGTGTTGGAAATAATAAATGTTTTTTCCTTCAAAACACAATTCATGTTATAAATAATTGTCAAAAAAATATGGTTGGACGTAGCAAAAATGTTTTTGATAACTTTTGATCCTCTATGTGTGAGGAATTTTTTGGAGTAACTTTGAATGCCATAAGTGTAACGGTTTAGGAGTAGTTTATTCAAATGTAACACCCAAAAATATGGGAAAATGACATCTTTGATGAGAAATGAATGATTTCCTGTAGGAGGTAGCCCATTGCTTCAAGAGGCTTTTTTGTAGGGCCTATGAAGTTACATGCACTTACTGAGTTTCATAATTCTCAGACAAAGCATGGCTTGGGGCTTACTGATTTAATGCGTTTTTAATGGTTTTCCACAAACCTGATTTTTGCAATGCGACAGCTCAGGCAAATATGCATATTTCATAAAACCTTTGATAACTTTTAAAAGTCAATGTCTTAACTGCATGCTGAAAAAAATTGAAAGTAATAGGTTAAAATGCCTAGGACTAGTTCGTTAAAGTTTGAGGCAAAAACGGCCAATATTTTACCCTTTGACCCAAAATAGCAGACTTCCTGTGGGTTTTAGAGCATACACCCAAGAGACTTTTTTTCATAATTTTAAAAAACCTACCTAGGTAAAAAATTTCAGCTTTCTACGTGTTACGGTTTGGCCCAACTCACTCTAGTTGGCGCTGTTGAGCAGGTTTGCCACGCCCGTTTTCAATTACACTAAAATCATGCGATTTCTCACGGGGGACAATTTTGGGCAAAGTTTGGTGAGTTTTCATGCATGTTTAGGCCTCCAAAAAGCCGTTTCAAAAGTCACAAGAATAAATAATAATAATAATAATAATAATTAAAGCCGCAAGCGGCGATGAGCGGCCCTCGCAGCCAAGCACCGCTGGGGTACGCGCACCGCCTGCCGCCAGCCACCGCAGAAGCTGTCACGCATTTTCCCCGCCCGTCCACTGGGCGATTCACACGAACCCTTTCGGCAGCGCTCCCCCACGACTCACAAAAAATCTGGTGCAGATTGGTGGATGCAGCGAGGAGATACAGCCGTTGAATAATGATAATGCATTTGGCCACCGGGCCGGACCGCTGGGGTTGTAAAGAGATGACATGTTGGAACTATATAAATAAAATTGGATTGAATTAATTTGTCTTTATATAAAACACATGAGTTGCCTCTTGGCATGGCATGCACTAATATATATATATATATATATATATATATATATATATATATATATATACATATACATACACACATTTGACCTAATAAAATACATTATTCATGTTTTTATTAGGTCAAATGCAATAATTCAATTCAATTTTATTTATATAGCGCCAAATCATGAAACATGTCATCTCAAGGCACTTTACAAAGTTACGTTCAATCATATTATACATATTGGGTCAGATTATACAGATTGGTCAAAAATGTTCCTATATAAGGAAACCAGTTGATACATATTGGGTCAGATTATACAGATTGGTCAAAAATGTTCCTATATAAGGAAACCGGTTGATTGCATCAAAGTCTCGACAAGCAGCATTCACTCCTGGAGAAGCGTAGAGCCACAGGGAGAGTCGTCTGCATTGTACATGGCTTTGCTGCAATCCCTCATACTGAGCAAGCATGAAGCGACAGTGGGAAGAAAAACTCCCCATTAACGGGAAGGAAAACCTCCAGCAGAACCGGGCTCAGTATGAACGGTCATCTGCCTCGACCGACTGGGGGTTACAGAAGACAGAGCAGAGACACAACAAGAGAGACAAAAAAAGCACAGAAGCACACATTGATCCAGTAATCTGTTCTACATTAGATACTAATAGCGGGTAAGCCGTCTTCTTTGGATGATGTCACAGTTAACAGAACGCCAGACCAGGTGTACCTACTATGAAGATAAAAGAGAGAAACAGAAAATTAAAGCAGAAATGACAACACGTAATGCATAATTGAAGAACAGTAGAACTCTATAGAGAGAGAAAATTAGATCCTGACGTCCTCCAGTAGCCTAAGCCTATAGCAGTAAAACTATAAAAGGTAGCTCAGAGTAACATGAGCCACTCTAGTTATAAGCTTTGTCAAAAAGGAAGGTTTTAAGATTAGTCTTAAAAGTAGACAGGGTGTCTGCTTCACGGACCAAAACTGGGAATTGGTTCCACAGGAGAGGAGCCTGATAGCTAAAGGATCTGCCTCCCATTCTACTTTTAGAGACTCTAGGAACCACCAGCAGACCTGCAGTCTGAGAGCAAAGTGCTCTGTTAGGAACATACGGGGTAATCAGAGCTCTGATATATGATGGAGCTTGATTATTAAGGGCTTTATACGTTAGAAGAAGAATTTTAAATTCTATTTTTGATTTCACAGGAAGCCAATGAAGGGAAGCTAAAATTGGAGAAATATGATCCCGCTTGTTGATTTTCATCAGAACTCTTGCTGCAGCATTTTGGATCAGCTGAAGGCTTTGAACTGCAGTTTGTGGACTTCCTGATAGTAACGAATTGCAATAGTCCAGCCTTGAAGTAACAAATGCATGGACTAGTTTTTCAGCATCACTCCTGGACAGAATGTTTCTAATTTTGGCGATATTCCGGAGGTGAAAAAAGGAAACTCTGGAAACCTGTTTAATATGGGATTTAAATGACATGTCTTGGTCAAAAATAACACCAAGGTTTTTTACTTTATTACCAGAGGCCAAGTTAATGCCATCCAGATTAAGTGATTGGTTAAGAAGTTTATTTTTTGAGGACTCTGGCCCAAAGATTACAACTTCGGTCTTGTCAGAATTTAGATGCAGGAAATTTAAAGTCATCCAGCTTTTGATGTCATCAAGACATGACTGCAGTTGAAGTAATTGATTGGATTCATCAGGATTTATGGATAAATATAGCTGAGTGTCATCAGCATAACAGTGGAAATTAATCCCATGCTGTCTGATAATTTTGCCGATCGGAAGCATATATTTAGTAAAGAGAATTGGTCCAAGGACTGAACCCTGTGGTACTCCACAGGTGACCCTAGAGTTTAAGGAAGATTTATTATTAACATGAACAAACTGGAATCTGTCCGACAGATAAGATTTAAACCAGCCTAATGCTTTTCCCTTAATCCCTACAGTATGCTCAAGTCTTTGCAGGAGAATATTTTGATCAACTGTATCAAATGCAGTACTGAGATCTAACAGGACAAGTACAGACACAAGTCCATTATCTGAGGCCATGAGAATATCATTAGTGACCTTCACCAGAGCTGTTTCAGTGCTATGATGAGCTCTGAAGCCTGACTGAAACTCCTCAAGTAGGTCATTGCTTTGTAAATGTTCACAAAGTTGATTAGCAACTACTTTCTCAAGAATTTTAGATAAGAAAAGAAGATTAGATATAGGTCTGTAGTTTACTAGCTCATCTTGATCAAGAGAAGGTTTCTTAAGTAAAGGTTTAATAACAGCTACTTTAAAAACCTGTGGTACATATCCATTTACTAAGGATAGATTAATCATGTCTAAAATAGGACCACTGATCAAAGGGAATACCTCCTTAAACAACTTAGTTGGGATTGGGTCTAACACACAGGTAGAAGTTTTAGATGAAGCTAAGATTTTAGATAGCTCAGAAAGCTCTACTGCTTCTAAACAGTTCAAACACTGTGCAGGTTCTAAAGATTCCTCCAATGCTGCCTTACTTATAATAGATAATAGATATAATAGATTGTATTTTACGTATCAGGTACATAATACACACACACACACACACGATATTATACGTAATATAATAACCATTATAACAATTTAAGAAACTAGTTATAATGGTTATATATCAAAAAAGAACATGGAACACAAAAAACATGGTCCATCATATGGGAAGGAGGGACCTGTTGGACCTTTCTATTGCATCCCCTGTCCCTTGATCCGATCAGCCATTTCGACACTGCCCTCTCCAAATCCTTCCTGGTGATCTGTCTGGTTAATGTGTTGTTCTTTAAAGCTCCTGCGGGAAACATATCTTATGGTCACTTTATATGTACCAACACAACTCTCAACTACAATTGTAAAGTCAACTATGTTAAGGTGAAATTTACCAACAAATGATCAGTTTTATATCAATTACCCAAGATTTAAATTGTAATTTTGGGTGAAGTATCCCTTTACATAATTGACTTTACAAACCTGCAAACGTCAGAATGAACTGGGAAAAAGCTAAGAAAAAAAGATCAAAATTCAAAGCTGACTGGCCAAGGCTGTCACATTTTTTTACTTCTTTCTAAAATCTGGCTTTATTAAATTGCCCATAAAAAAATTAAAAACCAAGGAAAAATTACAAAATGTAATTTTTTTGATAAGAACAGCTGTTGACTGGAAGATCTGTGCAAGAAAATCTTGAAAACATTTCTTATATGATAACATTTCTGGAGCACCTGTTTTGAGGGGACATTTATGTCCTTAAGGTGAGGGTATTATTGACATTAGAAAATTAAATTCATAACATACATAAATTTCCCTCGACAGACACAAATATCCTAAAGTTACTATATTACAGTTATTATCCATTATGCACTTACCAAATATGACTTCAAACAGATTTAAAGTCCTGAATTCCTACTTTCCATTCCAGCCCACAAAGTTGTACTGCCTTGACAGGCCATAGTCCATGATGAAGAACATCATACGTCTTGTGGCCTCATCCACAGTCCTCCCACCAATGTCTGACACTGCTGTGACCTAAGGGGGAACAAAAACAGTTCAAAGCTAATTAATTTTTATATCTTACAGGAGTAAACACGATGCAAAGACAAACTCTGGGTCTAGATTATTTCCATTGTTGATTAATCTATTGATTATTTTAACAATTAATTGATTGGTTGCTATAATAATAAAATGTTACAAAATTTTGAAAAATGTCAGTGTTTCCCAAATCTCTTGTTCTGTCAACAAAACATGGAGATACTCAGTTTATTGCTTAAGACTTTTTATGACTCTGTGGTGGCCTCAGCCCTTCTCTACGCTGTCGTCTGCTGGGCTCCAGGCAGCGCAGGACGGGACCGAATGAGTCTGAATAAGCTGGTGAGGAAGGCCACTTCTGTCCTGGGCTGCACTCTGGACTCAGCGGAGGAAGTAGCTGAGAGGAGGGTGTTGTCCAAGTTCACATCCATCATGGACAACACCTTCCACCCCCTGCGCCAGACTGTAGAGCAGCTGAGCAGCTCCTTTAGTGGCAGACTTAGACACCCTGTCTGTAAAAAGGAGCGCTACCGCAAGTCATTCATTCCTGCTGCTATCAGAATATACAGTGCTGCACTGTAACTGTAACCAATGTGCAATAATCTAATTCACTGTGCGATAACCCGTGCAATAATCCTGAAAGAAGTGACTTCTGCTGCTATCAGTAACTGTAACCACAACTGTTATAACTTTGGGCAATAACTAATGTGCAATAATCTATTTAATACACTGTGCTATAACCTGTCCAATGATCCAAAGAACTTCTGCTGCTATCACCAGGTATATATGTCAGTACATGTGTATGTAGGCATATGTATGTGTCACAGGACAGGTTGCCCTGTGACTGGCAACCTGTCCAGGATGGACGAGCCCCCACCCCCCACGACCCCGTGTGACGCCGAGCTGCGTTTCCCCATCAGATACGGCTTGACGTCACACCTGTAGGGAAAAGCCGGTATAAATCGATGAAGGATGGGATGTTAATTTTTTAAAAAGTTTAATAAAATTGCTCAAAGTTTATCAGAAAAAAACATAACTTGCTTTTAAATATGGACATTTTTAATAAGCAAAATGTTAATGTATTTCGTAAAGTTATTGTTGAAGTTAATCTTGGCTGCAGTACTCTGTTTGGCAGATGTTTTGGGGTTGGAGTAAAATGAGTCCATAGATCCACAGACAGGAGGCTTGTTCAGTGGTTTCTAGTACGACTTGCTTCTGCAGTGTCGCTCAACTGCGTGTAAAAATAAAAAAAATTACTTCATAAAAGCTCTCTGAGAATCACCTCTGGCCTCACCCAGTTAGAACCCGCTCTCCAGTCCATGTTGTAGCTGCAGTTTTTTTTTTACGTCGTTTCCTTAATAATCTGTACAAATCAAAATCCTTGTCATTTTATTAAGAGTGTCGTGGTGCGCAGCGGCTCATCAGGTGGAGCTGCTGCATATTGACTGATAGCCGCTCTGACTGCAGCTCTGCCTTCTTTTGTTCAGAAAAGCGCAGGTGAAATTATTTAATTTATTATTTAACTTTTTCCAAATCGGACCCTGTCAAATGCGGGACAAATGCGCGTCATGGTAAATTAGCCTTTACTCTTCGAATTTTAAATAAAGCGTTACAGCGAATATTGAGGAGGTCCCTGATTGGTTTATCAGCTAAGTTGCTGGAAGCCAGTGAATACACGCTGAAAGGTGACATGGCCACAGGTGGAAATAATTCATTAATTAACTGGAGCAGCGACAGTGTGTCTGTCGACAGAAACGCTTACCGAGGGAAGTTGTTGTCAGATGGTCAATCCGCTCCACTTCCTGACTTGCTGGTTCGCATAAACCCAAAGAAAACCTTTGACCACCACTGCTTTCATTCATGCATCTGTGGCCAGTTTGAGATGTTCTTCCAAAAGTTATGATTGAACACCGATCATAACTTTTGGTCTACGTATACATCTCTGTGCTGGTAGCAAACGCAGAGCCATAGAGAGAAAGGCTCTGAGCCAGCGGAACCCGGATGTAAACAAGAGCCTTGCTCGTTAGCCTTAAGGCGCTAGCATTAGCGCTAATATTAGCGCCTTAAGGCACTAGAATTAGCCGCAGAACTGAGACTGCTCATCCCACCTCAAGTTGTGGTGGGGGATATTACACTACATGCATATATAATCCAAAAAGCCTTACCTGTTTGTCTGTTTCCCCTCCTAAATTCTCCAATGTGTGGTGCTAATGTTGTTAGCTGTGACATCACGGACTTCTTCCTCAGGCAAACGGACACGTTTCAGATTGTTGGAGTGCGCCCCCTGCTGTTGGGAAGTCTTCTTCTTCTCTTGATCTTTATGAACTTTTCTCACAGTGTGTCATATACGTTCAACTGTCTGTTGTTCCTCACAATATTTACATATGCCAGTGTTATGCTTCCCTATTTTGAATAATGTACCATCTAATCCTGTGTGGGCAAATCTAAGTCTTGATATGAGATAAGATAAGATAGTCTTTATTGATCTCACATTGGAGAAATTGACTTGTCGGCTCAATAGTGTGTGTGTATATATATATATATATATATATATATATATATATATATATATATATATATATATATATATATATACACATGCCTACATACACATGTACTGACATATATTCACTTGGTGAAAGCAGAAGAAGTTCTTCTGGATCCTTGCACAGGTTATAGCACAGTGTATTAAATAGATTATTGCACATTAGTTATTGCCCAAAGTCATAACAGTTGTGGTTATATAGAACAGATTACTGGATCACTGTGTGCTTCTGTGCTTTTTTTGTCTGTCTTGTTGTGTCTCTGCTCTGTCTTCTGTAACCCCCAGTCGGTCGAGGCAGATGACCGTTCATACTGAGCCCGGTTCTGCTGGAGGTTTGTCCTTCATGTTAATGAAGGAGGTTTTTTTCCCCTGTTGCTTCATGCTTGCTCAGTATGAGGGATTGTTGCAAAGCCATGGACAATGCAGACAACTCTCCCTGTGACTCTACGCTTCTTCAGGAGGAAATGCTGCTTGTCAAGACTTTTATGCAATCAACTGGTTCCCTTATATAGGATTAAAGATTCAAAGCTTCTTTCTTTTAAAGGCCAGCTAAAGATATTTTAAAGCTGCTTCCACTTTTGGACGAATGTGTATGAATGGTTTGGTAAAATATGTACCGTGACTTACAGATGACGCCCAAACATTTGGGTTTGCTGCCATCTAGTGTTGGAAATAATAAATGTTTTTTCCTTCAAAACACAATTCATGTTATAAATAATTGTCAAAAAAATATGGTTGGACGTAGCAAAAATATTTTTGATAACTTTTGATCCTCTATGTGTGAGGAATTTTTTGGAGTAACTTTGAATGCCATAAGTGTAACGGTTTAGGAGTAGTTTATTCAAATGTAACACCCAAAAATATGGGAAAATGACATCTTTGATGAGAAATGAATGATTTCCTGTAGGAGGTAGCCCATTGCTTCAAGAGGCTTTTTTGTAGGGCCTATGAAGTTACATGCACTTACTGAGTTTCATAATTCTCAGACAAAGCATGGCTTGGGGCTTACTGATTTAATGCGTTTTTAATGGTTTTCCACAAACCTGATTTTTGCAATGCGACAGCTCAGGCAAATATGCATATTTCATAAAACCTTTGATAACTTTTAAAAGTCAATGTCTTAACTGCATGCTGAAAAAAATTGAAAGTAATAGGTTAAAATGCCTAGGACTAGTTCGTTAAAGTTTGAGGCAAAAACGGCCAATATTTTACCCTTTGACCCAAAATAGCAGACTTCCTGTGGGTTTTAGAGCATACACCCAAGAGACTTTTTTTCATAATTTTAAAAAACCTACCTAGGTAAAAAATTTCAGCTTTCTACGTGTTACGGTTTGGCCCAACTCACTCTAGTTGGCGCTGTTGAGCAGGTTTGCCACGCCCGTTTTCAATTACACTAAAATCATGCGATTTCTCACGGGGGACAATTTTGGGCAAAGTTTGGTGAGTTTTCATGCATGTTTAGGCCTCCAAAAAGCCGTTTCAAAAGTCACAAGAATAAATAATAATAATAATTAAAGCCGCAAGCGGCGATGAGCGGCCCTCGCAGCCAAGCACCGCTGGGGTACGCGCACCTCCTCCCTCCAGCCACCGCAGAAGCTGTCACGCATTTTCCCTGCCCTTCCACCGGGCGATTCACACGAACCCGTACGGCAGCGCTCCACCCCCCCCCCACCCGACTCACAAAAAATCAGGTGCAGATCGGTCGATGCAGCGAGGAGATACAATCGTTCGGCGGGCCGTACGTTTGACACCCCTGGTTTAAACATTATTTTACTGGTTGAAATGCAGTTAAAAGTCTTCAGCTGAAAGGTTGTTGCACACAAATAAAACTTGTTTTGCACACAAAAAGATATGTTTCACACAAAAAAATTGTTTTGCAAACTGTCCGCCTACCTTGCGCTCAAAATATCATTTATAAGTTTTCCTCGAGTACAAAATGGTCTCTGCTCGCACAAAACAGCCTCTGCTCGACTACGATACAATCCCACCCACGCTGCGGTAAATTTGTGCCAAAAGTCACGTGATGCATTAAGAGTTGTTGTTGTTCAGACTTCCCGACATTGAGAAGAATTCAGTTATCTCTAAACTATTGGGCTAATTTACAGGGTCATAGTGAAGATCATCCAGCACAGACCACTTTAACATCTTGTTGGGAAATGGAGAACAGGGAGAGAAGAAGCTTTGGGTAGACAGTTAGACAAAAAGCAATGGAATTAGAATTAACTGATTTAATGTTCAGTTCAACAGTACCACTGACAGCAGTACAACCTTGGATACTACCTGAAGCTAAAGTAGATCTAACACTATTACGAAAGGGAAATAAGGTCAGGGTTTTTTTTTTTTAAATTCAAATACAATACAGGAATATATTAATATTTACTAGTTTCATTCAGATCTACACAGATGCATCAAAAAAGTTTAGATAACAAGATAGGAGTATCTTTTATTGTTCCAGAGTTTCATATTACAGTAGGAAAGAGGACAAGTAATAATATATCAGTATACACAAGAGAAATGTTAGCAATTTTGTTTGCAATGCAATGGGTAGAAGAAATAAGACCTCTGAGAGTGATTATTTGTTCAGATTCATCTTCATCACTAATCAGTTTACCGATAAAACACTCAGACAGTAGACCAGATATTTTGATAGAAATCCAGCAAACATTATACAGAATTCAAATGATGGACATTACAGTCATATTTTTGTGGGTACCAGCACACATGGGAGTTAAAGGAAATGAAATGGCAGATAAGGCTGCAAAGGAGGCTACAACAAGAAAAGACATTGATGTGTCAGTTAAAATTAGTAAGATGGAAATAAAGAGCATAATTAAACAGAAGATGAAGGAAAGGTGGCAAAAGCAATGGGAGGAAGAGAGGAACAGAAGATGGTTTTACATGATCCAGAGGAGAGTGGGAAAAATGAGATGGGCAGGGAAGAACATAGGAGAAGAAACAATTATATCAGGACTTAGATTTGGGCACACAGGATTAAATAATACATTATTCTAAATAAGTAAACATAACAATGGCAGATGTGAATATTGTGAGCAACAAGAGACAGTTGAACACGTTATGGTATACTGTAGGAAGTACGAAAGAGAAAGGAGAGAAATGGTCCAAAATCTAAAAAGGAAAAGAATACAATTTGATTTAATAGAAATACTTAGAAAAACTCCAGAGATAATTGTTATGTGATTATTTTTCATTATCTTAGATTAATAAATGTAATTGAGAGGATTTGAAATCTTTTTTTGGTTTTGTTTATATTGTTTTGTTAATTTGATTGTGACTTGTTTTGTTTAGTATAAATAATTCTGATCCACACTCCATACCAGTTGGTGGCGGTAATGCACCATTTGGTTGCGTGCCAACCGGCAAAAAAAATCCATAAAGAAAAAGAAGAAGCAGAAGACTTCCCGACAGCAGGGGGCGCACCTGAAAAAAACTGAAAGGCGCCGGTTTGGCTGAGGAAGAAAGACGTGATATCACAGCTAACAGCAGGGACGTGCAGAGGGGGGCGGGGGGCTTGGTCACCTGCCCCTTTGCCCCTTGATGCCCAAAGTGCCCTTTTGTCAGTGTTTTTTTATGTGTGTGTGTGTGTGCATGTCCAAAATAAAAATAATTTAGATCTAAATTGCCACAGTTACCGTGGCACGGTTACATGATCCACATAACGTGCCTCACTTTTCCCTTCTTCTCCTCTCGCAGCTCCGCGGCTGCTGCTGCCGCTGTCTGACTGCCTGCCCCTTTAAATCGGCAGCACACGTGACTGTGCTCTGTGCATTTTTTTAAACTTAACTCTCATTGGTTGTACTGCCTTAAATCCCGCCTTTCCTCTTTCTGATTGCTAGCGCGTGTGTGCGTGCTTATTTGCTTGGAGCGCAAGATTTAAATTTCAATTCATACAGGTATACTGCCGTTACCTCAATTAATACTTGACAACAAACTAGTCCCAGTTAAAGGTATACTATGCAACCGGGGTTGATTTTCCAGCGAGGCTCCCCCCAGAGGGCGAAAGTAAAAGTGCACTGTCGTAAAGATGCTCAGCTGTTCTCCTGGTTTCTCCATCAAGCCAGGTGCGGTTGTTTGTAGGTGGGGTTGTATTTCCCCTAACCCTAACATACATAAATTTCCCTCGACAGACACAAATATCCTAAAGTTAGTATATTACAGTTATTATCCATTATGCACTTACCAAATATGACTTCAAACAGATTTAAAGTCCTGAATTCCTACTTTCCATTCCAGCCCACAAAGTTGTACTGCCTTGACAGGCCATAGTCCATGATGAAGAACATCATACGTCTCGTGGCCTCATCCACAGTCCTCCCACCAATGTCTGACACTGCTGTGACCTAAGGGGGAACAAAAACAGTTCAAAGCTAATTCATTTTTATAGCTCACAGGAGTAAACACGATGCAAAGACAAACTCTGGGTCTAGATTATTTTCATTGTTGATTAATCTATTGATTATTTTAAACAATTAATTGATTGGTTGCTATAATAATAAAATGTTACAAAATTTTGAAAAATATCAGTGTTTCCCAAATCTCTTGTTCTGTCAACAAAACATGGAGATACTCAGTTTATTGCCATAAATGAGCAAAGAAAACAGAAATATTCACATTTATGAAGCTGAAATCAGAGACGTAGGACTCTTTTGTTGGGTGTTCACGTCAGTAATAAGCTGGACTGGACTCATAACACCGACGCTCTGCATAAGAAGGGCCAGAGCCGCCTCCACCTCCTGAGGAGGCTGAGTTCCTTTGGAGTGAGCAGGCCCCTGCTTAAGACTTTTTATGACTCTGTGGTGGCCTCAGCCCTTCTCTACGCTGTCGTCTGCTGGGCTCCAGACAGCGCAGAACGGGACAGAATGAGGCTGAATAAGCTGGTGAGGAAGGCCACTTCTGTCCTGGGCTGCACTCTGGACTCAGTGGAGAAAGTAGCTGAGAGGAGGGTGTTGTCCAAGTTCACATCCATCATGGACAACACCTTCCACCCCCTGCACCAGACTGTAGAGGAGCTGAGCAGCTCCTTTAGTGCCAGACTTAGACACCCTGTCTGTAAAAAGGAGCGCTACCGCAAGTCATTCATTCCTGCTGCTATCAGATTATACAGTGCTGCACTGTAACCAATGTGCAATAATCTATCTAATTCACTGTGCGATAACCTGTGCAATGATCCGAAGAACTTCTGCTGCTATCACCAGGTGAATATATGTCAGTACATGTGCATATATATATATATATATATATATATATATATATATATATATATATATATATATATATATATATATATATATATATATATATATATATATATATATATATACAGGGGTTGGACAATGAAACTGAAACAACTCTCATTTTAGTGTGGGAGGTTTCATGGCTAAATTGGACCAGCCTGGTGGCCAATCTTCATTAATTGCACATTGAACCAATAAGAGCAGAGTGTGAAGGTCCAATTAGCAGGGTAAGAGCAC